>NW_026847549.1:7587240-7885648 GCF_025583915.1 Anolis sagrei ordinatus
ATTCTCAGCCCATACAATATTATCAACCTGACCTCTGCAGAAAATCAATTCCAGCAGGCTGCCTTATTACATTTAAATATATGTACTGAAGTTGATACGGTGCATAGCGGCAAAGTTCAAAAGTGGAAGGAAAATAGTAGCCAAAATAGTAGAAAAAAAAAGAAAGAAAGCAGCATAGTATGGTTGGAATAGTCTCTCCTTTCTTAAAATATGAGCCATGACTGTGTTCATGCAGTTGCATAGTGGTTGGACTACACCACCTTTGTGCCAAACATTCATAGAATCATAGAATCATAGAATCAAAGGGTTGGAAGAGACCTCATGGGCCATCCAGTCCAACCCCCTGCCAAGAAGCAGGAATATTGCATTCAAATCACCCCTGACAGATGGCCATCCAGCCTCTGTTTAAAAGCTTCCAAAGAAGGAGCCTCCACCACACTCCGGGGCAGAGAGTTCCACTGCTGAACGGCTCTCACAGTCAGGAAGTTCTTCCTCTTGTTCAGATGGAATCTCCTCTCTTGTAGTTTGAAGCCATTGTTCCGCGTCCTAGTCTCCAAGGAAGAAGAAAACAAGCTTGCTCCCTCCTCCCTGTGGCTTCCTCTCACATATTTATACATGGCTATCATGTCTCCTCTCAGCCTTCTCTTCTTCAGGCTAAACATGCCCAGCTCTTTAAGCCGCTCTTCATCGGGCTTGTTCTCCAGACCCTTGATCATTTTAGTCACCCTCCTCTGGACACATTCCAGTTTGTCAATATCTCTCTTGAATTGTGGTGCCCAGATTTGGTGCTTCCTCTCAACCACTTGTGCAACCACTTCTGGTGGAAAGCCAGGATGAAGACGATCTTCATCCTGGACACAACCTTCCAGGTGAGGTCTGACCAAAGTAGCCATAGCCTTCTAGCACGCTGACATTTTTCCGCTTGTCTTCCCAAGAGATTTGCAGGATTTTTCGGAGGCAGCGCTGATGGAATCGTTCCAGGAGTTGCATGTGATGTCTGTAGACTGTTCATGTCTCGCAGGCATATAGCAGGGTTGGGAGGACAATAGCTTTATAAACAAGCACCTTGGTATCCCTACGGATGTCCCAGTCCTCAAACACTCTCTGCTTCATTTGGAAGAATGCTGCACTCGCAGAGCTCAGGCGGTGTTGTATTTCAGTGTCAATGTTGGGTTTTGTGGAGAGGTGGCTGCCAAGGTAGCGGAAATGATCAGCATTTTCTAATGTTACACCATTAAGCTGTATCTCTGGCATTGGAGAGAGATTGGCTGCTGACTGCCAATAAATAAATACATAAATCAGACTAATTGGGGAAAAAAACCCCAATATTACTTGATTGGGGAAGTAAAGGAAGGTGGGTTCACGAAGGTCTGGTTGCACTTTATGTACTGTAATGATGGCTTCAACACACAGTTGTTTTTCCCAATATCCTCCAGATCTTTCCCCAGAGACAATTTCATTTTCTACATCAGGAAAGGAAGAGGAAAAAAAGTGGTGTATTCTTGCCCGTGTTCTGCATGCTAGCATCTCCTCTGCCTCCTTTTTTATCTATTTAATATGTAAGTTATCTCGCTTTCCCATAAAGTTGTGTTCAATAAATGCTAATGGCATTTATAAAACTCATCATAAAGCATCAGTGAAATCTCACTTTCAGCACATAATGGATCACAAAGTACTCGGAACGCCGAGCGGCATCATTAAAAATCCAGATGCAGAAGCCAGGCACCATCTTGTTCTCCTTATCAGGAGGGGGAAACCACAACGGAAAATAAGGTATTGTGCAGTCACATCACGAACAGATATATACAGAAATGGTTGCAAGCCTGTATCGTGCACCTGAGTCACAATAATCCTCTCTGGTTTGGACAGATCCCTTTTTACCAGATTGACTCTACAGTTCCAAATACTGAGATCCTACAACTCATTCAACTAGATCTGATTCTGGGTTGGGTTTATGGTCTTTAGGATAACCCAGGCCTGGGCAAACTTCAACTCTCCAGGTGTTTTGGACTTCAACTCCCACAATTCCTAACAGCCTACCAAATCCTCACAACCTCTGAGGATGCCTGCCATTGGTGCAGGCGAAATGTCAGGAGAGAATGCTTCAGGAACATGGCCTGGAAAACTCACAACAACCCAGTCTACCCAAAGATTGTGACTTCATTGTGTTGTCGAAGACTTTCATAGCTGGAATTCCTGGGTTCCTGTGAGTTTTTCATGCTGTATGGCCATGTTTCAGTAGCATTCTCTCATAACGTTTTGCCTGCATCCGTGGCTGGCATCTACAGAAGTTCTGTTGGCAGTGAGGCAAGTGGAATGTATATATAATTGTGGGAGAAAAACCCGTAGTCTGTTTATTTATTTCGTATCAAAAGAGGTTACATAGAGGTAACTTGGCCTGTGTTGCCTGGAGGCATCCTCTGTTTGTGTTGGTTTGCTGTCAGTAGTTCTCCTGTTTTGGAGTGGTGCTCCTTATTTACTGTCTTGATTCTGGTGGGTTTTTTTGTATTTTCTTTCTCGGCAAGGAAGTGTGTGGACTGCTCAAACATGAACTACACGTGGTTTATTTTACGTTACGCTACAATAAGGACAGTGTAGAAAAGACCTTGGACATCCAGAAATTATACAAGGGTTGAATGAAAAGTAATGCCTCCTCCTTCCTAACTCCTCAACAGATGGCAGTACTGGTATGCGGCAGGTACTGGCTTGTTCAGTAGACTCTCCAGTTCTATTTTGGTGGGAAGCCTTAGCATTGAATGGTTGTGTTGTTAAAGTGCAAAGTCGGCCAGTCAATGTGACTTAAGCAACGTGCAGTCATTGAATTTTTGACAGCAGAAGGTGTCACCCCAAAGGAGATTCGTCAGAGAATGCAAGCTGTGTTGATGTGAGTACTGTGCATCATTGGACGAGTAATTTTAAAGATGTTGAGGTGACACCTTCTGCTGTCAAGAATTCTATGACTGCACGTTGCTTAAGTCGCATTGACCGACCGTCTCTGCAGGGTTCCATACTTCGCACTTCAACAACACAACCATTCAATGCTAAGGCTTCCTGCCAAAATAGAACTGTAGGGAAGAGTCTCCTGAACAAGCCAGTACTTGCTGCATACCAGTACTGCCATCTGTTGAGGAGTCACGAAGGTGGAGACATTACTTTTCATTCAACCCTCTTATGTACGTAATTTTGTCTTTGTACATATAGTAGAGTCTCGCTTATCCAACATAAATGGGTCGGCAGAATAAAAATGGAACTGTAGAGAAGAGTCTCCTGAACAAGCTAGTACCTGCCACATACCAGTACTGCCATCTGTTGAGGAGTCACGAAAGTGGAGACATTACTTTTCATTCAACCCTCTTATGTACGTAATTTGTCTTTGTACATATAGTAGAGTCTCGCTTATCCAACATAAACGGGTCAGCAGAACCAAAATGGAACTGTAGAGAAGAGTCTCCTGAACAAGCCAGTACCTGCCGCATACCAGTACTGCCATCTGTTGAGGAGTCCCGAAGGTAGAGACATTACTTTTCATTCAACCCTCTTATGTACGTAATTTGTCTTTGTACATATAGTAGAGTCTCGCTTATCCAACATAAGCGGGTCGGCAGAACCAAAATGGAACTGTAGAGAATTTATTTATCGTGTCAGGGCAACCAGTCGATTACATTACATTTCTAACAGAACAAAGCAAACAAACAGACAAAATACAAATTTTGTGAGTTTGTTAGTTGATTAAATGTCCTTTGACCAGTAGCTGGCTACTTGGAGTGCTTCTGAAGCGACCAGCATGCAAACTGTAGAGAAGAGTCTCCTGAACAAGCCAGTACCTGACGCATACCAGTACTGCCATCTGTTGAGGAGTTACGAAGGTGGAGACATTATTTTTCATTCAACCCTCGCATGTACGTAATTTGTCTTTGTACATATAGTAGAGTCTCACTTATCCAACATAAACGGGTCGGCAGAACCAAAACGGAACTGTAGAGAAGAGTCTCCTGAACAAGCCAGTACCTGCTGCATACCAGTACTGCCATCTGTTGAGTTACGAGGGTGGCGACATTCCTTTTCATTCAACCCTCATAGTTTTCCTTCGTATTTCTGCCTCAAACCAACTCACAAATAATTTTGCACCTTGAATAGCTCTTCAGTAGTAAGCCTTAAAGCAATTTATTACCCGACTTTCCACTCTCTACTTTTTCTAAAGCATAGCTCCAGCCTACAAGGTTATTATTAATATGGGGGCCAGGAGGTCTAATTACCCCGCCTCTCTTTAATTGTGAAATAAAGATGTTCTAGTCATGCTTTTGATTTGGGTTCAGGAGATTGGACAGCTCCTATCAATTTTGGGCTGAAACCCAGAAGAGATCCACCTACTCGCCTGCCCTCCACCACCCTGGGATTCAGCAAAACATCTCAGAAAGAGACAAGAGTATTGACACTTTACACATCAGGAACAAATGGAAGTTCGACAAGGGGGAAAGCTACAAACCAAATCAAGGCAAATTCATGCATAGAGAGAAAAAAGGATTTAAAAAATTGCATTCCCCCCCTTTTATGCACCTAAAGTATTGAACACTTGTCTGTCACTTAGATTTCAGCAGTCAGTGGCACTGAATAGATGCCGGGAAAGCGCTGTTGGCCCCAGAGAACAACTATTATTATTTTTTGGTGATAAAGCCTTGCAAACTATAATTTAGCTGCCAAAGTCATAATCAGGTGTTGACTTAATTAAAATCCCTTGAAGTGAGAGAAAAACACTTTTTAAGAAAATATATAGAAGCATCTCTCATCGGAGATTATCATTGCCTCTGGCTCTCCCCCGAAAATGCTACAAGGAATACAAATCAGCTTCCCTTCGTGATTCAGGTTTGCTTTCTCCTCTTGGAAAAGATTTGTGCAAATACTTTTACCCATCCAGAAAGTCTGGATGGGTAAAAGAATCTGGGCCTTCTCTCCCAATACAAGCCACTGCCCTCCCAGTAACGGTGTCAACATGCCCTGTTTCCCCGAAAAAAAGACAATGTCTTATTGTTGCAACCCAGATCAGGAAACACGACCATAAGATATTAATCCACCACACTTGACCAAAGTCATAATCAGATGTTGACTTAATTAATTTCCGAAGCTCTAGGTGCTCTTACTGCCTATTACAGGGAAAACCAGCTGATCCCCAACCCATCTAAAACACAGACATGTGCCTTTCATCTCAAGAACTGAGAAGCATCCCGAGCTCTGAGGATCACCTGGGAAGGAATCCCACTGGAGCATTGCAGCGCACCCAAATACCTGGGAATCACTCTGGACCGTGCTCTTACCTACAAGAAGCACTGCCTGAACATCAAGCAAAAAGTGGGTGCTAGAAACAATATCATACGAAAGCTGACTGGCACAACCTGGGGATCACAACCAGATACAGTGAAGACATCTGCCCTTGCGCTGTGCTACTCCGCTGCTGAGTATGCATGCCCAGTGTGGAACACATCTCACCACACTAAAATAGTGGATGTGGCTCTTAATGAGACATGCCGCATTATCACGGGATGTCTGCGCCCTACACCACTGGAGAAATTACACTGTTTAGCCGGTATTGCACCACCTGACATCCACCAGGAAGTGGCAACCAATAGTGAAAGGACCAAGCCAGAGACATCTCCAGCTCATCCCCTGTTTGGGTATCAGCCAGCACATCAACGACTTAAATCCAGACATAGTTTTCTAAGATTTGTGGAGACACTGGCTGGAACACCTCAGCAAGCGAGAGTCCAAAAGTGGCAGGCTCAAACCCAGAACTTCAACCAATGGCTGATACCAAACGAGAGACTCCTCCCTGGGCACACAGAAGACTGGGCGACTTGAAAGGCGCTGAACAGACAGTGTTCTGGCACCACGAGATGCAGAGCCAACCTTCAGAAATGGGGCCACAAAGTGGAATCCTCGACATGCGAGTGTGGAGAAGAGCAAACCACTGACCACCTGCTGCTATGCAACCTGAGCCCTGCCACCTGCACAATGGAGGACCTTCTTGCAGCAACACCAGAAGCACTCCAAGTGGACAGATACTGGTCAAAGGACATTTAATCAACTACCAAACTCACACGTTTTGTATTTTCTCTGTTTGTTTGCTTTGTTTCTGTTAGAAATGTAATATATTTGACTGGCTGCCCTGACACGAGAAAAAAAACACACACTTGACTGTAGGAAAAAACAATCCTTTTTTATGGATAAAAAATGGTTACAAAATAGAGGAAAATACAAAGTCCAAAAAGCCACAATAAAATTCAGCAGTCAGGAATATCTATGAACTAGATCAAAATTCCAAAAGCAACACTAGAAAAACCTGGAACCTGTTAGCATCTCACTAACGTTACTTGGAAACTAGAAGCCTCTGGGAATGCAGGCCATTGAAACCGGGAAATCTGCCAAGGAAATGCCTCAGTCTAAACGATGCTTGATCTAATGAGAGAGACCGGGGAGAGACACTTAAAACTAAAGAAACTGTTTCGAGACACGCCTCCAGGCTTTGAAGCCTGTGCCTCCTTTTCCTTTAATCAGCTTGACCTTCGCAGACTCTGCGATTCACTCCTGTTTTTCCAAATCCGTCGTTTTCTATCCTCATTAAAAAAGGCAGGTGCTAGCTCCTCTGGAGAGCTATCACCGCTTGATTCAGAAACATTCCCATCAGGATGCATAGTTTCACTTTCCAAGCCACTGACCTCAGAATCAACAGTTTCAACAGTTTCCAAACCATCACGGACAAATTCATGTTCAGTAGCCTGTTCAGCTGCATCAGGAAATACAATCAGAGAATCAGGTTCAGGTTCACACGCAGGCGGAACCCCAAAACTTATATTAATTTTTGCTTCCAAAGATGTTCTAGGTCAGTGGTTCTCAACCTTCCACATACCGCGACCCCTGGATACAGGTTCCTCATGTTGTGGTGACCCCCAACCATAAAATTATTTTCATTGCTACTTCAGAACTGTAATTTTGCTACTGTTATGAATCGTCATGTAAATATCTGATATGCTAGATTTATTTTCATTCACTGGACCAAATTTGGCACAAATACCCGATATGTCCTAATTTGAATACTGGGGGGGTTGATGTTGTCATTTGGGAGTTGTAGTAGCTGGGATTTATAGTTCACCTACAATCAAAGAGCATTCTGAACTTCACCAAGGATGGAATTGAACCAAACTTGGCACACAGACCTCCCATGACCAACAGAAAATACTGGAAGGGTTTGGTGGACATTGACCTTGAGTTTGGGAATTGTAGTTCATCAACATCCAGAGAGCACTGTGGACTCAAACATTGACCAAACTTGGCACAAATATTCCATATGCCCAAATATGAACACAGATGGAGTTTGGGGAAAATAGACCTTGCCCTCTGGGAGTTGTAGTTGCTGGCATGTATAGTTCACTTAGAGTCAAAAAGCATCCTGAACCCCACCAACAATAGAATTGGACCAAACTTCCACATAGTACCCCCATGACCAACAGAAAATACTGTGTTTTCTGATGGTCTTTGGCAATCTCTCTGACACCCACTCACGACCCCCTCAGGGGTCCCGACCCCCAGGTTGAGAAATGCTGTTATAGGTTTTATTTTCAGGGAATGTCTTATTTTTACGTGAAGAAAAAATCACATTTATTGTTGAACCAAAAAAAAAAAAGAGCAACATTATATTGTTGAAGGCGTTCAAGGCTGGAATCACTGGGTTGTTGTAGGTTTTTCGGGCCATGTTCTAGAAGCATTCTCTCCTGATGTTTTGCCTGCATCTATGGCAAGCATCCTCAGAGGTTGTGAGATCTCAGTTTTGGAAGAAAGCCTCACTAGCAATTCCTTTCAACTAGGCAAAATAGGGACTGAAGACTCCAGCCACCTCATTTAGTTATTAGGGATGGTTAATAGCAATGCATCTAATTGTAGCGTGCAAACGATTGATTGCTGATTGCAGTTCTACTGGCTAAAGTGATGATCATTTCAACACACCATCTGCTGATGGCTACTTTAAAAGTATTGAAATAGAAATTGCATTTACATAGCGTCTGGCTGCAGCGTCTCTGCAGATCTTCTGGATAGAAGAGGTCTCTCTGGATGACCACCAAGAGTGGAATGCAAGATGTTTTGTCATCCCCTGCAAAACTTGCTGATGCAGACAGTATAGAGTACAATGCATTACACAGATATAAGCACTGGGACTGTGGCACAGCTGGCTGGGAGTCAGCTGCAGTAAGATCACACCTGACCATGAGTTTGAAGCCAGCCCGGTTGGAGTGAGCTTCCGACCAATTTGTGTAGCTTGTTGTCGACCTTTGCAGCCCGAAAGACAGTTGCATCTGTCAAGTAGGAAATTTAGGTACCACTTATGTGGGGAGGCTAATTTAACTAATTTACAAGGCCATAAAAATCTCCAGCAAGTATGCAAAGAATGAGGAAGTACTTCATTGGTGTCACAAATGGACGGTGAAGCAACAGCTCCCCTGGTGGCCAGAAGCTGGAATGTTAAATAGCCTCTGAGTATCTGACTATATATTTTGTGTGTCTATGGCATTGAATGTTTGCTATGTATAAGTATGATTCTATGATTCTTGGGCTAAGTTGTCACCTGTCCCGTCCTGCAGTTTTGTGTTTATCAAAAAAATCCTTTTATGCAATATATTTAAAAGTTGCCATTCTCTCATTGCCCATATCCATTTACTTTAGCTGCAAGGACAGCTTAGAGAAATGTGCCATCTGCTACCTGTTTCATCTGATCTGCTGTCACCATAACCCGAGCTTAATTTCCCAAAATTGTATTAACCTGTTGTTTATCGAAGTGCCAAATGAAAGGAAGAGACTTAAGCGTGGTGTTGCAGAAAGGCAGTGAAATGATCACGCCAGTCCCTTACCGAGTAAATAATCTGCTCTAGTCGCACACAATTAATCAATTTGCTGTTTCGTGGGGGAATTGGCAAGTCTTGAACTTCCCGTCAACAGCGGAGGACTGCCTCGGTTTGTTTCTGCAGAGGCAAGCAGTTAACTGAACTCTCGGCCTTCCCTGGGAGGAGAAGCCGATAAAAGCGCTGGAATTACACCTGGCGCTTCTCAAGTGAAGTCAGCACAAAAGTGAGAGCCCCAGAGGGTCCAAAGAGGGAGCCGGCTTTGGGTGACTCCTTGTGTACTTTTACTTACTTTACTTACTTACTTGTTGTCCGAGTAGGATTGCCTTCCAAGATCGGTGTACTGGCGGTAGGTACGTAGGTGACTGTGGAGCCCTATTCTTGACCCGCATGTCCTCCCGCAGTGAGGGCATCGGTTTCCAGGTCGGGGTTGGCTTGACACGCCTTCCTCCAGGTGTTTTGGACTTCAACCCTCACAATTCCTAACAACCACTAGGCTGGATTGTTGTAGGTTTTTTCAGGCTATATGGCCATGTTCTAGAGGCATTTTCTCCTGACGTTTCACCTGCATCTATGGCAAGCATCTATGTCCCACCTTGGTCATTCCACAGATATATAAACCCCTTTTTCCTAGTTCCAACAGACCTCACTACCTCTGAGGGTGCTTGCCATAGATGCAGGCGAAATGTCAGGAGAAAATGCCTCTAGAACATGGTCATATTGCCCAAAAAAACCTACAACAACCCAGTGATTCCGGCCATGAAAGCCTTCGACAACCCCTAGGCTGTTAGGAATTGTCCCACAAATCCTAACAGCCTAGCAGTTGTTAGGACTTGTGGGAGTTGAAGTCCAAAACACCTGGAGGGCCCAAGTTTAGCCTTGTCTGGCCTAGGTTGTTCTCTTTTGTATACATAGGAGATTGGCTGTTTAAAGATCTCTTCTGGAACCTTTCCCAGGTTTCATGTTAAGCTGACAGTTGCGGGAGGACATTCAGGTCAAGAATAGCCACCCTTTCTATAAAGTCTTCCATTACCAGGCATCATCAAGATCCTTAAACTCCAACTCCCATCACTTGGTAGGTATGGTTGTTGTCTTCCACGTCAGTGAGGTGAGGAATTTCTTCTGTCCAAATGTTTAAAGAGCTAGTTGTAATGCTGAACCAGGAAACAGGACAGAGTGCTCCATCTTGGAGAGGTTCTTTGAAGTTTGGGCCATCACCATGAGATTATTCACCATCCATACTCACATGGGGGCTACCAAATGGAAAGTGGACTTTAGTAGCAGAATATTAAGGCTATTTTCTAGATCATCCAGGAAATTCTATGGTGTGCTTCCTCAGAGTCACATTGGAGGACCAAACTAATTCCTCAAGAATGCCTCTAAAAGTCCTCCAAGGCAACTATGTCACATGCTGGGACTGAAAGACAGGAAATTAATGGTATTCAACTTCTCTGTACATTCTGGTAACCACTTTCCAGCCAGATATGGGGGGTCTTAAAGTATTGATGCACCGCCCTTTAGATTCTCTTCTCTAAGCCAAACATACCCAGCTTCCCAAGCTGTTCCTCATAGGGCATGTCTTCCAGACTTTTGATTATTTTTGGTTGCCATCCTCTGGACATGTTTCAGCTTATCAATATATTTCCTGAACTGAGGATCCCTGAAATGGGCACAGTACTCCAGAAGAGTTCTGACCAAATACAGTAGTACCTCGCTTATTCGACATAAATGGACTGGCAGAACGTTGGATAAATGAAAATGTCGGATAATGGAATGTTGGACAAGCAAAGGTTGGATAAGCAAGACACTACTGTAGTTTTATCCCTAAAGAGCCATTGAAATAATTTTCATGTGTTAGGGAACACCTGTCCTACATAAACAAATAGTATACCTACATTTCAATAAGAATTTATTTCCCCCAACTATGCTCTCTCGGCAAATCTCTAATGGTCTCGCAAGGAATCCTCTCATTCCAGTGAATCCTGACTTAGCACCCTTAAAGGGGCTCTCCAAGGTGCTGAACTTTAGCCTACAAGAAGATTCAGCACTTTGGACAGTTCTTCTATAGTCTTGGATGAAATTCAGAGTAAATTCAACCCACTGCAGACATTTGACCAGCACTGTTACAACATGAAAGGTGCTTTTGGGGGAAGTGTAAGAGGAAGATGCATTTCAGCAATCATATAATCTGCATATGAGTATACATATACATATATATAGTAGCTTGGAGTTTTTGCACCAACAATGTTCTCAAACTGCTTATTAACTTTGTTTCTTCACCAGAACAAAAGAAAGAAATAGGTTTGAAGGTCAGTGCAGATAAAACTCCTGATTCTGATCGACAAGACAATGTTAAAACAAAACGGAAAAAACCCAAACTGCTCCCGAATGCCGTCTGGGTAATGATTATGCAAAGTCACATGTTTTCAAGCTCCAGATATAATTAGTCCCTTTATTGAAACTTGCAGGTCACTGATGCATCCCTGACTGAGCTCAGCTCCTTTCCCTCTGCATCTCTTCCATTATATAGTTGGGAGATTTGGGACTGGCCTGAATGACCTCTCAGAGGTCCCTCTAACCCGGTCAATCTGATTGCAAAAGTTTAGGAAACTGCTGATGGCAAAAATAATCCAGTATAGCTGCATCTATCCTTTTCACAGTTAACTTAATGGCTTTCAAGTGCAACTTTTGAAAATGGAATGAGAAAGCAGCAAGAGGCCTTATTTTTTGAACTTTACCTGGCCAAGAGAAGAGTCACAAGATAAGACCATCACCTAGGAATGGACAAAGTAAGCAGCATCTGGAAAACACAAGAATGGCCATCGGATTGGGAAAAAAATCCACTTATATCCCCATATCAAAAAAGGGAAATGCGAAAGACTGCTCAAACTTCCGTACAGTGGCCCTTATTTCTCATGCCAGTAAGGTCATGCTCAAGATCCTGCAAAGAAGACTCCTGCAATACACGGAAAAGGTTTAGAAAAGGCAGAGGAACAAGAGACCAAATTTCCAATATCCGCTGGATAATGGATAAAGGCAGGGAGTTTCAGAAAAAAAACATCTATTTCTGTTTTATTGACTATTCTAAATCCTTTGACTGTGTGGATCATAATAAATTGTGGCTTGTTCTTGGTGATATTATGTGGAGCTCAAGCCACCTTGTCTGTCTCCTGAGGAATCTGTACAAGGACCAGTAGGAAAAGACTAAGGAACAAGAGACTGGTTCAAGATTGGGAAAGGATTACAGCAGAGACTGTCTACTCTCACCCGACCTATTCAACTTGTATGCAGAACACATCATGCAATGAGTGGGGCTTGATGAATCCAAGGCTGGAGTTAAAATGGCTGGAAGAAACATTAACAACCTTAGATTTTTTTTTGTCGTGTCAGGAGCAACTTGAGAAACTGCAAGTCGCTTCTGGTGTGAGAGAATTGGCCATCTGCAAGGACGTTACCCAGGGGACACCTGGATGATTTGATGTTTTTATAATCCTTGTGGGAGGCTTCTCTCATGTCCCCGCATGAGGAGGTGGAGCTGATAGAGGGAGCTCATCCGCCTCTCCCCAGATTCGAACCTGCGACCTGTCGGTCTTCAGTCCTGCCGGCACGGGGGTTATGTAGATGATACCTTAGATATGTAGATGATACCACTTTGATGGCCAAAAGTGAGGAGGAGCTGAGGAGATTTCTAACCAAGGTGAAAGAGGAAAATGCAAAAGGTTCTTGTAGGTTTTTTCGGGCTATAGGGCCAAGTTCTAGAGAAATGCCTCTAGAACATGGCCCTATAGCCCGAAAAATCCTACAAGAACCTAGTGATTCCAGCCATGAAAGCCTTCGACAATATATTGAAAATGCAAAAGCTGGCAGTTAAATATCACAAAACCAATGTCTTCACTGCGGGAGAAGATCCAGATCAAGAGTAGGGTTCCACAGTCACCTACGGACCCACAAGAATTCTGATCCTGGAAGACTATCCTACTCAGCCAATGAGGGATCACCTAAATCCAATAAAAAAAATGTCCAATGGACATGAGATTTTACTTCTGGGGGATCCCCATGTCTTAAAAGGGGGACACTTTCAATCACTGTCACGATACAAGTTGATTAGTGTGATTACAATATCATCGTTGCCCTCTCTTTGCCTTCCTTGTTGCTTCAGCCCTGCCTGCATCACAGACAGGCTAAAATAGCTCTCCTAATGTCGGAAATGGTGGCGCAAGAGCATTTTGCTGTGGAAAAAACCCTCAAATCACTGGGAAAAGGCCTTTTTGCTTTCCCCCCTTCTCCTGCCCTTTTGGGAATGCCCTGATCAAACGGGTCTTTTGGGGGAATCGCCTCCTTGCCGCTGCAGCAGGGGTGGAGGGACTAATCACTGTTTGAGCTGCCAGCCCTTGATGCTCACGGCGGGAGGCTCTCAAATATGCCTGCGATGATGCTACGGCTTGGCCGTGTTGCTTTCCCAGTGAAGAACTCGGCAGGGAGGAGGAGGCCTCTTTGAAAGTCATGAAATATTTCTGCTGACATTGATGTTAAATGTTAAATCCTTGCTTGCTTTGTACTCTGAGTGGCCAGACGCCAAGGCTGGCTTGGCCAAGAGTCTTATCTATGATTGTGGTGTAGTTTGTGGCATCCCCCAGCTGACCAGAGCTTGGGAAAATGGCTTTGTTGGACTACGACTCCCAGAAGCCCTTGACCAACATTACTTACTTACTTAAGCGATCCCTTGTTGTCCGAGTAAGATTGTCCTCCAAGTGCAATGTCCTGGCAGTGGGTACGTAGGTGACTTTAGAGCCCTATCCTTGACTTGCATGTTGTGCTGCAGTGAGGGCATTGGTTTCCAGGTGGAAGGCAGTCCCAGTCGGGGTTGGCTTGACACACCTTCCTCTTGGCACATTTCTCTCTTTTGCCCTCTATTCCTGCCTCTTCAAATTCGGCAGCACTGCTGGTCACAGCTGACCTCTAGTTAGAGCACTCAATGGCCAGGGCTTCCCAGTTCTCAGTGTCTATGCCAGACTTTTTAAGGTTGGCTTTGAGCCCATCTTTGAATCTCTTTTTCCACCTACCAACATTCTGTTTTCCATTCTTGAATTCGGAGTAGAGCAACTGCTTTGGGAGACGGTGGTCAGGCATCCGGACAACGTGGCTGGTCCAGCGGAGTTGATGGTGGAGGACTATTGTTTCAGTGCTGGTGGTCTTTGCATCTTCCAGTCTGCTTAAATTTGTCCGCCTGTCTTCCCAAGAGATTTGCAGGATTTTTCGGAGGCAATGCTGATGGAATCGTTCCAGGAGGCCAACATGACCACTGTGTGAACAATAAAATTGTCCAATGCAGCAAAACCCAGATGGTTAGGGTCCAAGAGCTGCTGGGTTATTTTATTTATTTATTTGTCGTGTCAGGGCAACCAGTCAATTATATTACTTTTCTAACAGAACAAAGCAAACAAACAGGCAAAATACAAAATTTGTGAGTTTGGTAGTTGATTAAATGTCCTTTGACAAGTATCTGGCCACTTTGAGTGCTTCTGGTGTTGCTGCAAGAAGGTCCTCAGGCCTTGTGCGTGTAGCAGGACTCAGGTTGCATTGCACCAGGTGGTCAGTGGTTTGCTCTTCTCCACACTCACATGTCATGGATTCCACTTTGTGGCCCCATTTCTTGAGGTTGGCTCTGCATCTCGTGGTGCCAGAGCGCAGTCTGTTCAGCGCCTTCCAAGTCGCCCAGTCTTCTGTGTGCCCAGGGGGGAGTCTCTCATTGGGTATCAGCCATTGGTTGAGGTTCTGGGTTTGAGCCTGCCACTTTTGGACTCTCACTTGCTGAGGTGTTCCAGCGTGGCTGGTCCAGCAGAGTTGATGGTGGAGGACTATCGTTTTAGTGCTGGTGGTCTTTGCTTCTTCCAGTCTGCTTACATTTGTCCGCCTGTGTTCCCAAGAGATTTGCAGGATTTTTCGGAGGCAATGCTGATGTAATCGTTCCAGGAGGCCAACATGACCACTGTGCGAACAATAACATTGTCCAATGCAGCAAAACCCAGATGGTTAGAGTCCATGAGCTTTTGGGTAATGTATTTAGTCCAGATCAGTCACTGGTTATCTAGAACAGGCATGGGCCAGCTTCTGCCGTCCAGGTGTTTTGGACTTCAACTTCCACAATCCCAGCCAGCTTAACTGCTGTTAGGAATTGTGGGAGTTGAAGTCCAAAACACCTGGAGGGCTGCAGTTGGCCCATGCCTGCTCTAGTTGGTGAATTATGTATGTGATGGGCTTCCTAAGGATTGGAGTTGACTATCTTTGGTTTTCAGTGTTAGCCCGAAACTCACATGAGCAGGAAGTGGGAAAAACAGGATGTTTCCTAGACTGAGCATCTCTGAATGTTGTTGTGCAAAGTGTGTTTTAGCCAAGTTCCATGCAAAAGACACACAAACAAGAGGAAAAAGGAACAGAAAAACTTTACTCTTATCAGCAGAGGCAATGTTGCATACAAAATCAAACAGTGCAACAAACTTACATAGTCCTTGTAAGTAACACAGAATAAGGCTTCTTCATCTTCATTCAAATGAGGGAGCAAAACATAAACTATGAGTAAATAGCTTTTTCAGCATAGCAAAGAGCATCGCTGTTAGAGCATAGCAGCATTATAGCATATTGCTTCTCCAAACTGTATTCTAAAATCCATACAGTTATACCCCACCAGGTGTGGCCCAAACATGCTAGCTGACCTACATTACCAGCTGTACATAATAATTAATGTCATAAGGTTTTTCTTTAACACACATTTGATCCTGCTACAACTTACTGTAACAAGTCTGTCCATAATACATAATTATAGAACTATCACTGCACTGGGTTGTTGTAGGTTTTTCCGGGCTATATGGCCATGTTCTGGAGGCAATTTTTCTCCTGACGTTTCGCCTGCATCTATTGCAAGCATCCTCAGAGGTAGTGAGGTCTTGTCATAGATGCAGGCGAAACGTCATGAGAAAAATTGCCTCCAGAACATGGCCATATAGCCCGGAAAAACCTACAACAACCCAGTGATTCCGGCCATGAAAGCTTTCGACAATACATTATCACTGCACTGTAAGTTCCAAAATTCTATCCTATCTATGTAAACATTAGATTTTATGTTTTTTTATGTCTTCAGCTCAAGTGCAGCTTTGGGCAACCCTGTCCTAGCGTTTCTTGGCAAGATTGTTGTTGTTGTTGTTGTTGTTTATGCCCCACTTTTTATCTCCGTAAGAAGATTCAAAGTGGCTAACTGGATGCATTTACGACTACAAATTCAAATCTTGCACATCAAATTTTATCTTCAGTCTTGGAATGCATTGGTCCTATTTCCTTTCTTTCTTACGATTTGGGGGGAAAGCATGAAATATTTAAACTTTGATATGTCAGCTGTCAGTATCAAAATAACACAGGATGCCAATTTGCCAAATTCTGTTGAATCTGAGGTATGGTTCCAAGCCAACAACCAAATACTATTGCATGGCAACAATCAAACACACACAATACAATTTCATGCCAAATATTAAAAGAGGATTGCGTGCCAATTGTTAACTAATATCTGTTCAAAATATTTATTTAGTTATTAAATTTATACCTTATTTCTTGCCAAAAAGAGAGAGCTCAAGATGGCTAACCACAGTGAAATTCAAGAAAAACAAGTATATAATTGAATGGAATTACATATGCGTATGGAAGGGGTTGAAGGGGTTGTGGTGGCGCAGCAGGTTAAAACGCTAAGCTGCAGAGCTTGCTGACCAGAAGGTTGACAGCTCGAATCCACGGGATGGGGTGAGCTTCTGTTGCTAGGCCCAGCTTCTGCCAACCTGTTATTTGTTCAGTTGCTTCTGACTCTTCGTGACCTCATGGACCAGCCCAGGCCAGAGCTCCCTGTTGGCTGTCACCACCCCCAGTTCCTTCAAATTCAAGCCATCCATCCATCTTGCCCTTAGAATCATAGAATCAAAGAGTTGGAAGAGACCTCATGGGCCATCCAGTCCAACCCCCTGCCAAGAAGCAGGAATATTGCATTCAAATCACCCCTGACAGATGGCCATCCATCCTCTGTTTAAAAGCTTCCAAAGAAGGAGCCTCCACCACATTCCGGGGCAGAGAGTTCCACTGCTGAACGGCTCTCACAGTCAGGAAGTTCTTCCTCATGTTCAGATGGAATCTCCTCTCTTGTAGTTTGAAGCCATTGTTCCATTGCGTCCTAGTCTCCAGGGAAGCAGAAAACAAGCTTGCTCCCTCCTCCCTGTGGCTTCCTCTCACATATTTATACATAGTGATCATATCTCCTCTCAGCCTTCTCTTCTTCAGGCTAAACATGCCCAGCTCCTTAAGCCGCTCCTCATAGGGCTTGTTCTCCAGACCCTTGATCATTTTAGTCGCCCTCCTCTGGACACATTCCAGCTTGTCAATATCTCTCTTGAATTGTGGTGCCCAGAATTGGACACAATATTCCAGGTGTGGTCTAACCAATTCAGACCAGGAGATTATTGATACTCGGTACAGTTTTGACAAATGGCAAACATTTGTTGAAATCCAATTCAGTTTCTCTAGTTTCTGTACTGAGATGTTGTCTGCAATATTTTCAAAAGGTTGTCAGAAAGAAAGCCTTTAAAAACACATTTCAATGTTGAAAAGGAATTCACCACTGTTACCTTGGTCGGCCCCTCTTCCTTTTTCCTCCCATTTTCTTCAGCATCGTTGTCTTCTCCAAGCTTTCCTGATTTCTCATTATGTGGCCAAAGGACTTTATCTTTGCCCTTAATCTCCTTCCCTCCAGTGAACAGTCAGGCTTTATTTCCTGGAGGATGGACTGGTTGGATCTTCTTGCAGTCCAAGGTACTCTCAGGATTTTCCTCCAACACCACAGTTCTGAAATGCCTATCTCCCTTACTCAGCCTTCCTTCTGGTCCATCTCTCACATCCGTAGGTGACTACGGGGAATACCATTGCTTTAACTACGCGGATCTTTGTTGCCAGTGTGATGTCTCTACTCTTCACTATTTTATCGAGATTGGTCCTTGCTCCCCTCCCAAGAAGGGTCTGGAGAACAAGCCCTATGAGGAGCTGCTTAACGAGCTGGGCATGTTTAGCATGAAGTAGAGAAGGCTGAGAGGAGATATGATAGCCATGTATAAATATGTGAGAGGAAGCCACAGGGAGGAGGGAGCAAGCTTGTTTTCTGCTTCCTTGGAGACTAGGACGCAAGGGAACAATGACTTCAAACTACAAGAAAGGAGATTCCATCTGAACATGAGGAAGAACTTCCTGACTGTGAGAGCCGTTCAGCAGTGGAACTCTCTGCCCTGGAGTGTGGTGGAGGCTCCTTCTTTGGAAGCTTTTAAACAGAGGCTGGATGGCCATCTGTCAGGGGTGATTTGAATGCAATATTCCTGCTTCTTGGCAGAATGGGGTTGGACTAGATGGCCCACGAGGTCTCTTCCAACTCTTTGATTCTATGATTCTTTGAAACATCTTCTGATTTCCTGGCTGCAGTCTGCGTCTCCAGTAATCTTCATACCTAGGAATACAAAGTTTGTCACTGCCTCCATGTTTCTTCCCTCTATTTGCCGGTTATCAATCTGGTTGCCATCATCTTGTTTTTTTTTTAATGTTTACCTGCAACCCAGCTTTTGTACTTTCTTCTTTCTCCTTGATTAGAAGGCTCCTCAGCTCCTCTTCGCTTTTGGCCATCAAAGTGGTATCATCTGCATATCTAAGGTTGCTAATGTTTCTTCCAGCAATTTCAATTCCAGCCTTGGATTAGTCAAGCCCCGCACATCGCATGATGTGTTCTGGAAAATGGAGGACCCAGTGGCGCAGTGGGTTAAACCCTTGTGCCGGCGGGACTGAAGACCGACAGGTCGCAGGTTCGAATCCAGGGAGAGCCCAGATGAGCTCCCTCTGTCAGCTCCAGCTTCTTTCATGCGACGACATGAGAGAAGCCTCCCACAAGGATGGTAAAAAACATCAAAACATCCAGGTGTCCCTTGGGCAACATACTTGCAGACGGACAATTCTCTCACACCAGAAGTGACCTGCAGTTTTTCAAATCGCTCCTGACACACACACACACACACAAAACGAAAGAAAAAGGAAAATACGGACTTTCAAGCGTAGTTTGGTAATCTGAAACTTTAATTACGTGATGTATCATTTATAGATAGAACTTCAATATTTTTGGAGGGGAATATGAAGGAGCCAAAGAATAATATTTAGTTGAAACTGGAATTGTTTCTTTTGGGAAGGATGGAAAAAAGCCAAGGAAGATTACAGTGATATTTTGAAATGATAGCAAGACAGAAGAATTGAACAGTACCGAGAAATGACCAATGAAAGCTGATAAATTTAGTTGTTTTGTTTGACGAGAGAAAAGATGTTTGTGAGATTGCTTCAAGATCTGGAACCTCTTATTGATGTTTTTCTGGGGGGAAAAGAGAAAAGAAAACGAATCGGTAATTTGTGGTTTTGATTATTAGAGAGAATGGGTTATTTGAAGAAGATAATATGCTGTAATTTTTGGAGAAAGAGGGAATATATATATATATATATATATGGCTGGAAAGATGATCTGAAGTCATTGTTGTCCTTCTCTTTCTTTTCCTGTATTCATGTAGTCCTTAATTTCTGTAGTGTTGAATAAATTATTACTAAAAAGAATGAAAAATGGATTCAAAAGCTATTGTAATAAAGGTTTTTGTCGACTGATGACTGGGGATCTTGAAATGTTCTCATTCATCGCGTCTCCTTATTTTAAGCTGGACACGACTTTAAAGATTTCCAACAGTCTGCTACCAGTTTTTGGAGAACTGTGGTTTCTGAATAGTTTCCAAGGTTAGCTCCATATTTCCTGCATCAAAGGAGTCCAGGCACAATGCCCTAAACCAATGTTTCTGAAGCTGGGGGTCAGGACCCCTGGGGGTGGGGGGCTACAAGGGGGGTATTAGAGGGGTCACCAAAGATCATCAGAAAACATAGTATTTTCTGTCGGTCATGGGGGTTCTGTGTGTGGAGTTTGACCCAATTCTATAGTTGGTGGGGTTCAGAATGCTCTTTGATTGTAGGTGAACTATAAATCCCAGCAACTACAACTCCCAAATGTCAAGGTTTATTTTCTCCAAACTCCATAGTTTCATAGAATCATAGAGTTGGAAGAGAATCATAGAATCATAAGGTTGGAAGAGACCTCATGGGCTATCCAGTCCAACGTGCCAAGAAGCAGGAAAATCATGTTCAATGCACTCCTGGCAGATGGCCACACAACCTCTGTTCACATTTGGGCATGTTGAGTATCAACTACCACTCCTAAATGTCAAGGTCTATTTTCCCCAAACTCCACCAGTGTTCACATTTGGACTTATTGAGTATCCGTGCCAAACCCTTCCAGTATTTTCTTTTGGACATGGTGGTTCTGTGTGCCAAATTTGGTTCAATTCCCTCATTGGTGCAGTTCGGAATGCTCTTTGATTGTAGGCAGACTATAAATCCCAGGAACTACAATTCCCAAATGTCAAGGTCTATTTTCCCCAAAGTTCACCAGTGTTCGCAGTTGGACCTATTGAGTATCTGTGCCAAGTTTGGTCCAGATCCATCATTGTTTGAGTCCACAGTGTTCTCTGCATGTAGGTAAACTACAACTCCAAAACTCAAGGTCAATGCCAACCAAACCCTTCCAGTATTTTCTTTTGGTCATGGGAGTTCTGTGTGCCAAATTTGGTTCAATTCCCTCATTGGTGCAGTTCGGAATGCTCTTTGATTGTAGGCAAACTATAAATCCCAGGAACTACAATTCCCAAATGTCAAGGTCTATTTTCCCCAAAGTTCACCAGTGTTCGCAGTTGGACCTATTGAGTATCCGTGCCAAGTTTGGTCCAGATCCATCACTGTTCGAGTCCACTGTGTTCTCTGCATGTAGGTAAACTACAACTCCAAAACTCAAGGTCAATGCCCATCAAAGCCTTCCAGTATTTTCTGTTGGTCATGGGAGTGTAGAAGGGGCCTCTACACTGTAGAAATAACACAGTTTTGTACCACTTTAACTGCCATGGCCGAAAGCTAGGAAGTCCTGAAGCTTTTAGTCTTCTCTGATAAAGAGTGCTAGTGCCTCACCAAGATCCCATCACATTGGGCCATGGTATATAGAGAGATATCAAACCGCTTTAATGCTACAGTATAGATGCAACCTGAGAGCTGCTCTAGTCAAGGGTAAAGAAGGATCAGCCAATGAGAGAGCTGATGGACATTGGCCAATCATACACGGGCAGGCGTGACATCATTTGCCTTTGTGACCTCACCAGGCCCGTGTGATGTCATAATGTATGAGGTAAGCATAGATCTGAAAGCATCTGCTAGTAGATGGTGGACTTCATTTCTGAAACTGAATGCACAGAGACAACCAGCTATTCAATATCTAAACAGGGGACCTTCGTTGAACCCCTTTTGATGGAGATAGCACCGTCCTTTACCTTCAGATGGAAGGTAAAAACATTCCTCTTTACCTGAATCTACACTCACCATATAACACAGTTTGAAACTGCATCGTATGGTCAGTGTAGAACTATATACAGCAGGTGGGAAATAAGAAATAATAATAATAATGAATTATTACTATTAATATTGCCATAAATAATAATAATAATATTCTTATTATTAATCATCATTATTAAAATAGTATATTATTAGTAATATAATATTATTAGTAATAATATATTATTATATCATTGATAATAATATTGTTAATATTAATAATATTACAGTAACAATAAAAACCTTACTATTATTTATTGCCATAAATAATAATATATTATTAATAATAATCATCATTATTAAAATAGTATATTATTAGATATATAATATTATTAGTAATAATATATTATTATATCATTGCTAATAATATTGTTAATATTTGTTGCAATCCAGAGCAGGGAACGAGGCCCTCAGATAACTATCCACCACACTTGGCTCTGAAAAGCAATCCTTTTTTATTGAAGAAAAATGATTACAAAATAAAGGAAAAATGCAAGTCAAAAGCCACAGCAAAATCAGCAAACATGAATTTAAATGGACAAAGCAAAACCAAAAGCCTCACTGGGAAATACTGGAATCTGTTAGCAATCCACTAACCGTACTTGATATCCTAGAAATCTTCCCAAACTATGGCCAGGGAACCGGGAGAACTGCCAAGGTCTTCATCAATTCTGAAACGATGCCTGAACTGAGACAATCAGCCTGGCGTATTGCAATTAAAACTCAAGAATTGGTTCCGTGAACCGCCCTTCTGTTTTGAAGCCAATGTTTTTAATTCTTGAATTCGGGAGGATCGACGCAAACTGAGTGATTTACTTCTGTCTTCCCAAATTTGGCCCCTTCTGTTGTCATTACAGTTAACAGGTGCAGAAGGGAGGGAAAGTTCAAGGTCTGCCTCTGAAACATTCTCAGGAACACTGGTACTTTCATTTTCCAAATCTACAGAAGTTCCTTCCTCACTAATTTCAGGAACATTGGCATTTTCCAAACCTACAGCAGTTTCTTCCTCACTAATTTCAGGAGCATTGGCATCAAAGGTACATTTCCATTAGCATCAGTAAATATACTTTCATTAGCATCAGGAGGAACAAACAGAGAATCAGGTTCAAGTTCAAACTCAGGCTGAACCCCAACACTATTAATAATATTACAGTAACAATAAAAATCAAAATTATTAAAAAATAATTTATTATTAATATATTAATATTAATAATATCAATGATAATATAACAATATATTATTAATATATTAATAATAAACTATATTAATAATATATTGTTATATTATCATTGATATTATTATTAATAATAATACATAATTTTATTACATATATTATATTTATATGATAAATATATTTATATTTATGACTCTAGTAATATAATACAATTAGAATAATATATTATTATATTGTTGATAATAATATATTGTTGTTAATAATAATTCTACACTAATAATAAATCATAATGAATAATATTTCATGTTTATTAATATATTAACATGGTTTGTTGTTCATTCATTCAGTCGTCTCCGACTCTTCGTGACCTCATGGACCAGCCCACGCCAGAGGTCCCTGTCGGCCGTCACCACCCCCAGCTCCTTCAAGGTCAGTCCAGTCACTTCAAGGATGCCATCCATCCATCTTGCCCTTGGTCGGCCCCTCTTCCTTTTGCCTTCCACTTTCCCCAGCATCATTGTCTTCTCTAGGCTTTGCTGTCTCCTCATGATGTGGCCAAAGGACTTCACTTTGTCTCTAGTCTCCTTCCCTCCAATGAGCAGTCGGGCTTTATTTCCTGGAGGATGGACTGGTTGGATCTTCTCGCAGTCCAAGGCACTCTCAGCACTTTCCTCCACACCACAGCTCAAAAGCATCTCTCTTCCTTCGCTCAGCCTTCCCTAAGGTCCAGCTCTCACATCCATAGGTTACTAAGAGGAATACCATGGCTTTGTCTATGCAAGGGATCTTTGCTGCCAGTGTTATGTCTCTACTCTTCACTATCTTATCGAGATTGGACATTGCTCTCCTCCCAAGAAGGAAGCGTCTTCTGATTTCCTGGCCACAGTCTGCATCTGCAGTCATCTTTGCCCTAGAAATACAAAGTCTGTCACGGCCTCCACATTTTCTCCCTCTATTTCCCAGTTGTCAATCATTCTTGTTGCCATAATCTTGGTTTTTTTGATGTTTAGCTGCAACCCGGCTTTTGCGCTTTCTTCTTTCACCTTGATTAGAAGGCTCCTCAGCTCCTCCTCGCTTTTGGCCATCAGAGTGGTGTCATCTGCATATCTGAGGTTGTTAATGTTTCTTCCAGCAATTTTCACCCCAGCTTTGCATTCATCAAGCCCCGCACATCGCATGATGTGTTCTGCATACAAGTTAAAAAGGTTGGGTGAGAGTATGCAGCCTTGCCGTACGCCTTTCCCAATCTTGAACCAGTCTCCTGTTCCGTGGTCAGTTCTGACTGTTGCTACTTGGTCCTTGTACAGATTCCTCAGGAGAGAGAAGGGGGCTTGGGATGCCCATCCCACCAAGAACTTGCCACAATTTATGATGATCCACACAGTCAAAGGCTTTAGAATAGTCAATGAAGCAGAAGTAGATGTTTTTCTGAAACTCCCTGCCTTTCTCCATTATCCAGCGGATATTGGCAATCTGGTCTCTCGTTCCTCTGCCTTTTCTAAACCCAGCTTGGACATCTGGCAACTCTCGCTCCATGTATTGCTGGAGTCTTCTTCCTTGCAGGATCTTGAGCATTACCTTACTGGCATGAGAAATAAGGGCCACTGTACGGAAGTTTGAGCAGTCTTTCGCATTTCCCTTTTTTGGTATGGGGATATAAGTTGATTTTTTCCATCTGATGGCCATTCTTGTGTTTTCCATATTTGCTGGCAAATGGCATGCATCACCTTGACAGCATCATCTTTTAAGATTTTAAACAGTTCAGCTGGGATCCCGTCGTCTCCTGCTGCCTTGTTGTTAGCAATGCTTCTTAAGGCCCATTCAACCTCACTCCTCAGGATGTCTGGTTCTAATTCATTCACCACACCGTCAAAGCTATCCTCGATATTGTTATCTTCCTATACAGATCTTCTGTATAGTCTCGCCACCTTCTCTTGATCTCTTCAGCTTCTGTTATTATTATTCTACACTAATAATAAATCAAAATTAATAATATTTCATGTTTATTGATATATTAATATGGTATTATTAATATGTTGTTATATTATCATTGATATCATTATTATTAATAATAATAATAAATTATTTTATTATATATTATATTTATACAAAATAATTAATATGGTATTATTAATATATTGTTATATTATCACTGATATCATTATTATTAATAAAAACAAATTATTTTATTATATATTATATGTATACAATAAATATATTGATATTTATGACCCTGGGATTTGTATTTCCTTGTGGCAGAGAAAGATTAGATATTTCACAATTCCCAAAAGTCTCAAAACTTTGTAATAATGTGCAATGACACTTCAAGTAGGGCTAAACTAATAATGCTTCATTATGGCTCCAGAATCCAAACTCTGCTCTATTAACTACATTTCCCAGCGTGCATTGCGACAAGCGGCGGGCATTTGTAACCGATTCTTGCCGCGTTGCACGCTGGGAGAGGCAGTCCCCATGCTCTTTGAGAGAGAAGAGGGAAAGAGAAAAAGTTTCCACGCCGCCTGTCACTTGGTCAGGCCGGGGCAGGGCCCGTTGCTCAGGGCAACCGTTCTCCTCACCAATCGGAGAGCGGCGGAGGCGGGACGAAAGGGGCGGACGGCCAATAGGCGGCGCGCGTGGGCGTGGCGTCTTATAGGGCACCTCCAGGGAGGCTTTTGCGGCCTAGTCTGGTGGTGAGCGAGCCTGGAGCGGGATGGGCGGCGGAGGCAGTGCCCCGAGGAGGGTCACCTTCGAGGCGGACGAGAACGAGAACATCACGGTGGTCAAGGGCGTCCGGGTGAGAGGGAAGACGGGTTGGCTGGACCAAAGCTGAGTGAGCTAGGCCTCAGAGGTGGAAGAGGAGAGGAGGAAGAGTAGGCCCCTGTTGACCTCAGAGGGGTCAAGCATGGAGAACAGGCAGGGCCCAACTTTGGCCTTCCCTCCAGGTGTTTTGGACTTTTAACTCCCACAATTCCTAACAACCTACCTGATTTTGCTGAAAGAGTACTTTGGCTTCAGTGTGAGGCCAAGATTTTAGTTTAGAGAGGTCTGTGCATCATCTGATTGAGCACACACCACATTATCATCAGCATATTGGAGTTCTATAACAGATGTTTATTTATTTATTTACTTTGCTTGTATACCGCAGTTTCTCAGCCCGTAGGCGACTCAACGCGGTTCACAACAGAGCAAAAGACAGTCATATCAAAATAGCAATAACAATTTAAAACCATGAGAGCAAAATATACAAATAATGGCACATCAATAACAACACAATAGCGTCTCGTAACTAGAATCGTGATCCAACTCGTCGTCTATAATTCCGTTCCTATATTCATCGTATTCATTGCACTATTTATCTGAATGCCTGTTCGAACAGCCAGGTTTTTAATTTTTTTCGAAACACCATTAACGTTAATGTTGTTGTGACTTTTGTTTTGGTTTTTGTTCTGCTAAGGTTAAACAGCTTGCTACCTGTCCGATAAGCGCATTGCAGAATCATAGAATCAAAGAGTTGGAAGAGACCTCATGGGCCATCCAGTCTAACCCCCATGGGCCATCCAGTCTAACCCCATTCTGCCAAGAAGCAGGAATATTGCATTCAAATCACCCCTGACAGATGGCCATCCAGCCTCTGTTTAAAAGCCTCCAAAGAAGGAGCCTCCACCACACTCCGGGGCAGGGAGTTCCATTGCTGAACAGCTCTCACAGTCAGGAAGTTCTTCCTCATGTTCAGTTGGAATCTCCTCTCTTGTAGTTTGAAGCCATTGTTCCATTGCGTCCTAGTCTCCAAGGAAGCAGAAAACAAGCTTGCTCCCTCCTCCCTGTGGCTTTGTCTCACATATTTATACATGGCTATCATGTCTCCTCTCAGCCTTCTCTTCTTCAGGCTAAACATGCCCAGCTCCTTAAGCCGCTCCTCATCGGGCTTGTTCTCCAGACCCTTGATCATTTTAGTCACCCTCCTCTGTACACATTTTTGCATTAAAGCAAACAAACAAACAAACAAAACACAAAGTTTGCAGACTTGGTATACGATTAAATGTCCTTTGACCAATTGCTGGCCGCTTGCGGTGCTTCTGGTGTTGCTGCAAGAAGGTCTTCCATTGTGTATGTGGCAGGGCTCAGGTTGCATTGCAGTAGGTGGTCTCTGGTTTGCTCTTCTCCACACTCGCATGTTGTGGACCCCACTTTGTGGCCCCATTTCTTATGGTTGGCTCTGCATTTCGTGGTGCCAGAGCGCAGTCTGTTCAGTGCCTTCCAAGTTGCCCACTCTTCTGTGTGGCCAGGAGTCTCTCACTTGATATTAGCCATGGCTTGAGGTTCCAGGATTTAGCCTGCCACTTTTGGACTCTTGTTTGCTGAGGTGTTCCTGCGAATATCTCTGTAGATCAGTGGTTCTCAACCTGGGGGTCGGGACCCCTGGGGGGGGTCGCAAGGGGGTGTCAGAGCAGTCACCAAAGACCATCAGAAAACACAGTATTTTCTGTTGGTCATGGGGGTTGTGCATGGGAAGTTTGGGCCAATTCTATCGTTGGTGGGGTTCAGAATGCTCTTTGATTGTTAGTGAACTATAAATCCCAGCAACTACAACTCCCAACTGTCAATGTCTGTTTTCCCAATTTATATATATATATATATATATATATATATATATATATATATATATATGCAGCTTTTATATTCTGCCCTTCTCACCCCGCAGGGGACTCGGGCGGATTACAGTGTACACATATATGGCAAACATTCAATGCCAATTTTAACGTACAACATATACAGACATACACAGAGGCTATTTAACTTTTTCTGGCTGCCAGGGAAGCTGTCGCTTTAATCGTCCATCAACGACGCTGATGAAGCACTTCCCCATTCCCGCATACTTCCCCACTGGAATGCTTTTGCTGGAGTCTTCTTTATGGCCTCATAAATCAGTTAATTTAGCCTCCCCACACTTTAAGGTGGTACCTTATTTTCCTACTTGACAGATGCAACTGTCATTCGGGTTGTAAAGGTCGACAACAGGCTACACACAATTGGTTGGAAACCCACTCCAACCCGGGCTGGCTTCGAACTCATGACCTTTTGGTCAGAGTGATCTTAATGCAGCTGACACTCAGCCAGCTGTGCCACAATCCCAGTGCCACCAGTGTTCACATTTGGGCATATTGAGTATCCTTGCCAAGTTTGGTCCAGTTCCATCATTGTTTGAGTCCCCAGTGCTCTCTGGATGCAAGTGAACTACAACTCCAAAACTCAAGGTCAATGCCCATCAAACCTTTCCAGTATTTTCTGTTGATCATGGGAGTTCTGTGTGCCAAGTTTGGTTCAATTGTATCATTGGTGGAATTCAGAATGCTCTTTGATTGTAGGTGAACTATAAATGAAAGTAACTACAATTCCCAAATGACATAATCAATCCCTTGCCGAATCCCAGTAGTATTCAAATTTGGGTATTTTGAGTATTTGTGCCAAATTTGGTCCAGTGAATGAAAATACATCTTGCATTTTGGATATTTACATTACAGTTCATAACATTAGCAAAATTACAGTTATGAAGCAGCAATGAAAGTAATGTTATGGTTGGGGGTTGCCACAACATGAGAAAGTATATTAAGGGGTCATGACATTAGGAAGGTTGAGAAACACTTCTGTAGATCTTAGAAAACTATTTCTTGATTTAGGGCATTGGTGTGCTGGCTGGTATCTCAACAGGGAGTGGGCCAAAGATGTCACTGCCTTGGTCCTTTCACTGTTTGTTTCTACTCCCCGGCGGATGTCAGGTGGTGCAATACCGGCTAAACAGTGTAATTTCTCCAGTGGTGTAGGGCGCAGACACCCCGTGATAATGCGGCATGTCTCATTAAGAGCCACATCTGTTTTAGCGTGGTGTTACCACGATTTTCAGGTCCTCCAAATCTTGGAAGGTACACAGCTAGTGTATCATCCATCACATCTGTCTGCTTGTAGAGATGGATCCAGGAGTATTCCCAGACTACAAACATAGTCTTTCAGAGGGAGTGAAACCCCATCCAGAACTGGTTGATGTTGTTGTTGTTCATTCGTTCAGTCGTCTCCGACTCTTCGTGACCTCATGGACCAGCCCACGCCAGAGCTCCCTGTCGGCCATCACCACCCCCAGCTCCTTCAAGGTCAGTCCAGTCACTTCAAGGATGCCATCCATCCATCTTGCCCTTGGCCGTTCCCCTTTCCTTTTTCCTTCCACTTTCCCCAGCATAATTGTCTTCTCTAGGCTTTGCTGTCTCATGATGTGGCCAAAGTACTTCAACTTTGTCTCTAGTATCCTTCCCTCCAGTGAGCAGTCGGGCTTTATTTCCTGGAGGATGGACTGGTTGGATCTTCTCGCAGTCCAAGGCGCTCTCAGGACTTTCCTCCTGGTTGATGCACCCAGATTGGTTGATACACCCAGATTAAGGCCCTTAATGGCAATCCCCTCTGTTTTGTCTGGATTCAGTCTCGATTTGGTTTTTCTCATCCAGCCCATTACCTCTTTCAGGCATTCATTCAGGGGAGACAAGCTATCCTTCACTGAGAATGTTTTGAAATATATTTGAGTGTCATTCACATACTAATAACACCCCACCCCATGCCTATGGGATATCTTTCCCAACAGTTTCATATAAATCATAGAACCATAGAATAATAGAGTTGGAAGAGACCACATAGGCCATCCAGTCCGATCCCCTGCCATGCAGGAAAAGTACAATCAAAGTTAAAAAAACATTGAGGATAGAATGTTAAGAGTGGTCTATAAATGCAACTAATATATATGGAGGTTCCAGAAGCATTCTCTCTTGACGTTTCACCTGCATCCATGGCAGGCATCCTCAGAGGATGTGACGTCAGTTGGAAACTAGGAAAATTGGGTTTATATATCTGTAGAATGTCCAGGGTGGGAGAAAGAACTCTTGTCTGTTTGAGGTAGGTGAAACGTCAGGAGGGAATGCTTCTAGAACATGGCCATAGAGCCTGGAAAACTCACAACACCCCAATGTTCAGAGGATTTGCTAATTACAGTATTAGTTATTTATTTCACTGCATTACTAGACATATTTAAGGCTTCAACTAGGTCCATCACAAGCTAAAAATGAATTGTCTGCTCTCAGTTTAACCTGTCTCTGTGTTATATGCTTTTGTGGAGACTCTGCTCCAGGAGGCTCATGTTGTGAATTGTCAACGGCTTTTATTATTATTATTTATTATTATTATTATTAACTTTATTTGTACCCTGCTAGCATCTCCCGAAGGACTCGATGCAGCTTACACAGGCCGAAGCCTCAGAACACAATACAGTAGAACATAACACAACAATAAACAAAGCAAATCAAAATAATTAAGCAAAATAACAGCAACAGTGACAATACATCAAGACACTTTAAAACTGGGCCGGCCGGCGCAATGGGGTACAGGGTTAAAAGTGCTGAAATGGCAGGAGGAACGTAGGATTAAATAGTGCGGTGTGCAGTAATATTGATTGTACTAAAGTGCTTCTAGGACTTGAGATGGGGGATTCCTAATCTGAGAAGGCACATCGGAACAGCCAAGTTTTTAGGTTCTTTCTGAAAAACTGCTAAAGTAGGGGCCTGTCGAAGATCTTTTGGAAGGGCATTCCAGAGTCGGGGGGGGCGCCACAGAGAAGGCCCTGTCCCGTGTCCCCACCAAGCGCGCTTGCGACGTGGGTGGGATCACGAGCAGGGCCTCCCCAGATGACCGGAGCGAGCGTGTGGGTTCGTAGATGGAGATGCGGTCATGCAGGTAGGGTGGTCCCAAACCGTTCAGGGCTTTGTAGGTGAGCACCTGCACCTTGAATTGGGCTCGGAAAATAAATGGCAGCCAGTGGAGCTCCTTAAACAGAGGGGTAGACCTCTCTTTTGTGTCATTTTCCTCAGATATACTTTCTAGGCATATTTGGTGGAGCTTTCTACTGTTATCCTTTGGGTATCAATTAAAACCTTGTTGATTGTCCATTCTGTTGAAGGTCTTGTAAACCCCTGTAGTTCATTTCTTTCCTACTATCTGCTTAACCAGCTTTTATTTTTTAGGTTTTCCTGTAATGAATAATTTGTTCTGCTTGGAGGAAGTTTTGGTGGAAGGACATAATATGATTTTTTTTTCACTGAGTTATAAGTATTTTTGTGGTCCGATGTGTGAATTTTGAAAATCTGTTGTTAGAAACACCATGCTAGTAAATTAATGCTACTTTGCCATATTCTCACCTGCTGCACCAGTCTTCCTCGCCTTGACCTCAAGGGCACTTTTCTTTTTCTTTTGTCTTGACCCCTCCTGCCCATTTCTTCAAGATACTTATAAAGGGCTTTTTAGTGTCAACCCTGTAGTTTCTGAAGCTTATGGGAAAGCTCTTACCAGGAACACTTCAAAAGAAAAAATGAAAGACAAATGATGAAACGGAGAAATATTGGGGTGGCACTTGCAGAAGGGTTTGTTCCTTCTGTCTTTTTGATGTTCTCTCACTTCACCTGGCACCTGCTTTCTGTCTCTCTTTGTCATATATTCTTTGATTTCACCTCCCCTCTTTGTTCCTTTACCTGTAAACCTGCATTCTTCTGTTTCTGTGACACTGACCAGCTTGAAATCCCTCTATTTTCCAATGAGAGGGTAGGCAAGAAGTAGTAGGGTTGACACTCGATTGTCTCTGATCTATTGTCACAAGACTCTGGTTTATCCAACAGCCAGGGAGCATTTCCTGTGTGGCACTTCTGTGAATTAGCATTGCCTCTGCCTGGTTAGAATTTACAAATATATACCATTAATTCAGTACAGTCAAACATCAGTAATTTTGTCTTCCTTTTCATAGTCCTTGCACCTGAATCTTAGCCATGCTTGTTGAAAAAAAGTTCTTATAGCTTGAAGGTGTATTTATGTACTAAGACAGTGTTTCTCAACCTGGGGGTTGGGACCCCTGGGGGCGTCGCGAGGGGGTGTTGGAGGGGTCGCCAAAGACCATCATGATACACAGTATTTTCTGTTGGTCATGGGAGTTCTGTGTGGGAAGTCTGGCCCAATTCTATCGTCGGTGGGGTTCAGAATGCTCTCTGATTGTAGGTGAACTATAAATCCCAGCAACTACAACTCCCAAATGTCAAGGTCTATTTTCCCCAAACTCCAACAGTGTTCACATTTGGGCATATTGAGTATCCGTGCCAAGTTTAGTCCAGATCTATCGTTTTGAGTCCATAGTGCTTTCTGGAGATAGGTGAACTACAACTCTCAAGGCCAATGCTCACTGAACCCTTTCATTATTTTTTGCTGGTCATGGGCGTTCTGTGTGCCAAGTTTGGGTCAATTCCATCTCTGGTGGAGTTCAGAATGCTCTTTGATTGTAGGTGAACTATAAATTCCAGCAGCTACAACTTCCAAGGTCCAGAGAATGAAAATACATCCTGCTTATCAGATATTTATATGACGATTCATAATAGTAGCAAAATTACAGTTATGAAGTAGCAACAAAATAATTTTAGGGTTGGGGGTCACCACAACATGAGGAACTGTATTAAGGGGTTGCGGCCTTAGGAATGTTGAGAGCCACTGTACTAGGACATTGAGAGACCAGGGTTTGGATCTTCGCTCTATTTCATAGAATCATAGAATTGGAAAAGACCTCATGGGCCATCCAGTTCAACTCCATTGTGCCAAGGAGCAGGAAAACCCCTGACAGATGGCCATACAGCCTCTGTTTAAAAGCCCCCAAAGAAGGAGCCTCCACCACACTCCGAGGCAGAGAGTTCCACTGCTAAACAGCTCTCACAGTTAGGGTCTTCCTCATGTTCAGGTGGAATCTTCTTTCCTGTTGTTTGAAGCCATTGTTCCATTGCATCCTAGTCCCCAGGGCAGCAGAAAACAAGCTTGCTCCCTCACAAATTTACACATGGCCCTCATCCTGTCTCCTCTCAGCCTTCTCTTCTGCATCTAAACATTTCCAGCTCTTTGAGCTTCTCCTCATAGGGCTTGTTCTCCAGACCCTTGATCACTTTAGTTGCCCTTCTCTGGACACATTCCAGTTTGTCAACATCTCCTTTCAACTGTGGTGCCCAGGACTGGATACAATATTCCAGGCGTGGTCTAACCAAGGCAGAATAGAGCATGGGAAGCATGACTTCCCTGGATCTATTTATGCAGGTCAAAATCCCATTGGCTTTTTAGCAGCCATATCACATATTTAACTTGTCCACAAGGACTCCAACGTCTTTTTTTTTTTTTTTACATATATTGCTGTTGAGACAGGTGTCCCCCATTCTGTATCTTTGCATTTCATTTTTTTCTGCCTAAGTTGGGTTAGTTTTGGCCCACCTCTCTAATCTGTTAAGATAGTTTTGATTCTGCTCCTGGGGCATATCATACTTTCTGAGACTCAGAGTAAAGCAAAAACAAACACTCCTGAACAAATCTTGCCTAGAAAACTCCATGATAGGTTTGTCTTTGGTTTACCATCATTCAGAAATGACATAAAGGCACAACAACCTTTACTTAAATACAAATATGCTTATGGAAAGGGATTTAGAGACCAAGAGAAAGAAATTGGCAGTGTAAACTTTCATAGACTTCAGTTTACTTCCTGAGATGCAGAGAGATTCTCTTTCTCACTCTAAGGTGCTCCAAGTTTACTTTGAATACTAATGTTCCAGACTGATATGGGTATTCCTTTTAATTCTAAATATGCTTAGTACTACAGTTCATAAGCAAGATCTATAAAACAGGTTACATTTACTAAGAATCTTTTTTTAAAAAACAGAGCGAAATAAGGAAAATTGCTCACTTATAGTTAGCCTAATATAGCACTAGACTGCCAATCAGATGATGATTGATACTTATCAGTAATAAGTGACGGGACATACATATTATTTCCTTTGAAAGTAGGCTAATATGACAAATAAGTACTTTGATAAACCGGGTTAAGCATTTTCGATGTTTTGTTTTCCTTTCTTCTCAGCTGTCTGAAAATGTTATCGAGCGCATGAAGGAGCCTTCCTCTCCTGGTGGAAGATCACAGCAGAAAGCAGGGCCTAGCGGTCGTGGTTCGGTTGGAGGTACATCAGGTATATCCATATTCCAGTGGTGATAATAAGAATCTCAATGTATTGTGGTATTATTATTTCTTTTAGAGTGACACATAATGTTTTGTACTGTAAGCAGTCTAAAGTTTTGATGTAATCAAGAAAACACTGGCTGATTTCTATTTTTGAAGTTGCGAGGTGTGCTCCATTAGTCAATTTATGTTTGCAACATGAGCTCTAGTGCTTCTTCCTTTTCTGGACATATTTTCTGGTAAATGTCTTTGTTGTTAAATCTTGAGAATCATTTCACTTGCATTGGAGATTGATGCAATGGTTCAATGGTTACTGCAATCCATGGTGCCCCCTTTTTGAGGGGAATTAGAACACATGTTAGGTTCACCTAGAATTGATGCAGTTTGACAGCACTTTAATTTTTGGGGCTCAGTGCTATGGAATCCTGGGATTTGTATTTTGGTGAGGCACCAGCACTCTTTAGCATAGAAAGCTTAGTAAAATTACAACACCCATGATTCCATAACATGGAACCAAGGCAGTTAAGGTGTTATCCACCTGCATTCATTCTTAAGGATAGATTCACCCATTCAGTATTTCCAATCTGTGAAATATGATTTTCTTTTCTACACTTGCTGGCAGATGTTTTTTCAAATTTGGATGGATTCTTACATTGCTGCTTGGAACACCTCTGTTGCTATGCTTGTTTTATTGCAGTGTGCCATGTACTCTTGCTGACCCTAAACAAACAAACAAACAGTAATAAAAAATAAAGTCTGAGGATTGCTTCTTCTAAACATCATCTCCCAGTAATTTTAGTAACTTTCAACATACTGAAATATTTAACAAGTGCAAAATCTTTAAAGTATATCTGTCATTCTTTCCCAGGGCCATGTGATGACAAGTAATTTGATCAGACTAGTTTGAGTGCATTTTCTGAATGCATGTGTTAAAAGCAGAGCTTAGTCATAATAGACAAATGCAATGGCTTAATTTATTTTTGAGCATTACTGGATTCTTGAAAAGTTAATGTACTATATAAAGATAAAGGCACAAAAAAGGAGTTACTAAAAAAGAATGCCTCTTGCTGAAGGCTGCCAACCTTCTGTTGGGACTTATTGCCTTAGTTTTCCAATTTAGTATTCTCTGTGTTGTTTCCTTGGAGAATGTGTTGCTGGCATTTCCATTCTTTTCCTAGTTGTATTAAGAACCTTCAGAGGGATTGAGTGTTTTCAACTTAAAACAGGCTGTTATGTGGCATGTAGTTCATTGCATTTAGATTTTGTCGGTGTAGATGGAAATCATTTGCAGTAGTGGTGCATGCGTTAGACCAGGGCTTCTTAAACTTTTTCCATTCACAACTCCTTTCTGCCTAATAAATTTTTACACAACCCTGGGTATATATAATACACATAAAGTAGCAGCACTGCGTTACAGCAGATAGTGTTCCTGTAGTACGATCCTTGAAACCTGAAAAAGTGTTAGCCTGTAGATGCCTCCTGTATCCTTTGTAGTGTATTGTTGAAGGCTTTCATGGCCGGAATCACTGGATTGCTGTGAGTTTTCTGGGCTGTATGACCATGTTCCAGAGGCATTCTCTCTTGACGTTTTGCCTGCATCTATGGCAGGCATCCTCAGAGGTTGTAAGGTCTGTTGGAAACTAGGAAAATTAGGCTTATATATCTGTGGAAATGGATGTAAAAATCAAATCTTTAGTGATAATAAATCAACATTTATTTGCAAGGTTTGCTAAACGGGTTGATTTTCCTTTTTGATTAGTATAGCTGAAGTATTTTCTGAAGTTCCACTGTAAACACTAATCTTGTGCATTTGTATTGAATTGCTATCAGTTTCTGTTTATTTCATTTGGAAGGGCCTGTTCTTGTTTTCGCGCGTTTCTCCTTAAAATGGGCGCTTTTCTGAATGAGTTTCTTTGTTCCGGGTCCGAAAGAACAAATTTTTTTGGACCATTGGCCAACATGGGTGGTCTGCACAGAGTCCCCTTTCCCTCTGTTTTAGGGCTAGAGGGGTGAAAATTGCCAAACGTGGAGGGCACCACTTTTAGCCCTCCAAGTTTTATAATGTTAGAGTCATTCCCCAATTTTTAGGATTTTTTTCTTTCTATAAATAAAATTTCCTTCAAAACATTGAACATGAGGAGGAACTTCCTGACTGTGAGAGCCGTTCAGCAGTGGAACTCTCTGCCCCGGAGTGTGGTGGAGGCTCCTTCTTTGGAAGCTTTTGAACAGGGGCTGGATGGCCATCTGTCAGGGGTGATTTGAATGCAATATTCCTGCTTCTTGGCAGGGGGTTGGACTGAATGGCCCATGAGGTCTCTTCCAACTCTTTGATTCTATGATTCCCTCTTTCCCCCCACTGGCCCCACCTTCTAACTTCTCCAGGAGCAGCAGCAGGAGGGAGACAGGCAGGGCACTACTCCTTCCTGCCAAATGATGCTCCACACACACACACACGGCCGAGTGCCCAGCCCCACTCACTTCTTCACAATGGGAGATCCTTGCTTACTACTGTTGCTGCTGTGCTGATGTCCTCCTCCTTCTCTTCCATCTCTCATGCAATGAAGGCACCTCCAGCCCCTCTCCTCTTCCTCATTCATGCCTCTTAACCCTCTACTCCTCAATCCTCCTTGGCTCTTGGATCTGCCACCAGCACTTTGGGCTGTTGCTGCTGCTGCCTGGCTTACTCTAGAGTAAGTGGTGCGAAGGAGGAAGAGGAGGGGCCTGGAGGAGGTGCCTTCCTTGCATGAGAGACGAATGACCCCAGCTGGCAGCTCCAAGAGTCGAGGAGAAGAAAGGAGGAACCACACACTCTCCAAGGCATTTTAAAGAGTCTTCCCACTTCCAGCTAAGGAAGAAGGGTGACCTCCTAGAAGAGGAGAGTAAATGAGGGTTTACTTTTTGTTTGCTGGGGGATTAATAAAAATGATTAGACTGTGCTCATGAAAAGCAGGTAAGAAAACAGTACCCACTCCCACTTTCTTTCATTTTCATTCGGGGTGTGTGTGTTCCTGTTTTGTGCTCCGATCTGAAACAAAAGGAATGAAAGAACGAATGAAACGGGAGAAAGAAGTACTGCACACACCTCTAGTAAACGCTGCTAACAGATTTGTGTAAATGAATGGTGTTTCGAAAACATTTACTATTGCCAAATTTTTCGTGGCCCCAACATTGAGCTAAGGGGGCTCCATTTGAGGTCAGGAGGTACAGGATAAGAAGCAGTGCTTTAGAATATGATGCTGGAGACCAGAATTCAGAGTGGGAAACTGAGTGCACCAGTTTCCCACTCAGCCATGGAAACTCTCTGAATGGCCTTGAGCAAGTCATACTCTCAGAGGAAGGCAGAATCAAACCTTCTCTGAAAACAATCTAGTCAGGAGAACCCCATGATACATTGCATTGCTTTAAACTGGAAGGAACTTGAAGACAAACAACAATATGAGAGTCAAGTAAAATCCAAAACCTCAAGAACCAGATCTGAATTTATACTTAAGTCCATATCTGAGGTTCTTGCTGCTCCCTCACACTGACCGTCTCAGTTGCACTGGGTTCAATTGAGACAGTGTGATGGCGCAGAAAGACCAGCCAGGCAGGTTTACTTTTCTCAAAATCTAGTTGCTTGGCAAGAGATTGATTGCAACAGTGCAGTTGCCATTTGCAGCATCTAAAATGCCCACAGGCATTTGGAGCTATTTCGTTTTTGCATGAATCTCTGTGCAGTACTGCTCTGTGTTGTAGTATCCTACACCCTGGATTGTATAGATTGATCTTAGGGGGGCCTAGACCTGCCTTGTGAACTAGTTGATCTATCTTTTATGTAGGTTCTTGAACTTTCTTCCCACCACTGGTTATTTTCAACTTCCTTTTGTTACCATTGTGCTTCAACCTCCTATGATTTGCAGCTAAGTCTACTGATCCAAATTCAAGTAGAAGTGCTGTAATCTACTAGGAAAAAGTAAACTCCATGTTAAGCTTCTTTTTCACAGTGTTAATGGACCACAGCAATAATATTTTTTTTAAATGTTAGAAATTGTAATGGCAGCTATTTCAGCCAGCTAATACTGCATGTCACATTTTAATTACATCAAGATTATTTTTGAGATGAAGATGGTGCATAATAATTTCAAGTAATAATTCACAGACCCCAACTTTGTGGTCAAGAAGAGCACAATAGACCAATGTAGGAACAAGCTGAGCAGCAATCTGCTGCTGTCGTGCTGTAATCTGGAGTCAAGTCATTTTGATATGAAAGCCCTATTAGTTTTTGTGTTTCTTGAATGAGCAGATGAGGCAAAGGGACACGGATACCGTCAAAAAAGATAAGCTTAATTTCGCTTGCAGCCACATACATTTGCATATAATGGGCCCGGCTCTTCTAAATTGTGCAAAGCTGTTCTTGTGATTGTGCATACAAATTGAGAAGTATTGAACCAGATGGCCCTTCACTGGTTTGAAGGGACATCTTATATGAACTTAGACAGAGAGGTAACTTACTAAGAGAGACCCTGACTTCTGGGAAGTTCAGCTTTATTGGAACAGAATGTATAATCTGGCAATAATAAAGCTGGAACAGCCACAATAATTAAGCGTTTCACCTGCTGGTATAAGAATAGACAGGTGGTCTATTGATGATTAAATTCCGTGGGTAGCAGATTGACTTGTTCTGTCATTTTTGGCAAAAGGGCAAGTGTGAGAGGTTGCAGTTTGGTCGTGAAGATGATTTTGTCTGGTTTTGGTATTTTTTTGGTTTGGAAACATGGATGTGTATTAACAATGAGATATAGGCCATTGAAGGATCATAAAGTAAAGGTCAGAGAGCTTTTATGCTTCCCTGAACTTCAGGCAAAATGAGGAATGGCAACAACAAAAGACTACTGACATTGGCTTTGCTGGTATCATTTTCGTTTCCAGTATGACTAATGATTTGTTTTTCCCAGTAGTTCATAGGTGGTTTTGCTGGTTTTTGAGTTTAAAAATTAAGTGTTGTGATGTTATGGAGTTTTCTAAAAGTAACTCGTTGCGTTTACTAGAAGACTTAAGGTAAGGTATGATCGTGTATGTCATACGCAGTATATATAATAAGGTAAGTGACCTATTTAGGTGGGAGTACAGAATGTTTGATCTTATTGGTTGAATTTTTGAATGGGGTTATTAAAAGGACAATGTGTGTTAGTTAACTGGATGAGATGGGTTAGTTGGATTTAACACAGCTTGGAACTGCTGCAACCATGTATGGTGTGTTCCTGCCTGCAAGGGTTGAACTGGAAGTCCCTTGTGATCTCTTCCAATTTTATGACTCCGTAACAATGGGGACAACTGAATAAGCAGAAATCCTCACATGTGTCACAAGTGTGCTCATTACCATTGTTAATTCCCCCTCCTGAAAACAAACTAACTAACAAAAACCTCTGGCAATGCACGAGTAATAAAAATGCTACTTTAAAAAAGGTGACTTTAAAAACTGATTGGATTGATTTATGAAGAGCAGCTACTACACATGATGGCTTTGTATTGCTTCCAGAATCTCAGGTGCTCGATCCCAGTTACCGAGAAATGTGTGTGTGGTGTGTGTTGGTCGATATTATTGTGCTTGTGTCTTGCTTGGAGACTTCATATAGATGTGTGGTTTGCTACTGTGGGAAATGAATTCTTGGCTAGATAGACTTTCTATCTGATCGAATACCTCTCTTCTTATGTTCTACATAACAATGACTATTACATCCTTGAATGAACTGCAGCACAATAACCAGACAAGATTATGCCTCTTGCTGCAGGCATACAGTCTTAACAGAGCAGAATAAATCTTTAAAGTTGAAGACTGCTTTCCTTTCACGGAGTCTTTCCCCAACCTCACTGCAATGTATGTGCAGGATGGTCTTACTAGCACATTTAGAGTGAAAACTCTGTCTTTTTACTGGAAAATAAGATAAATGCAGACATTTCAGTGAAGATTTGAATAATTTTTAGCATTTCACAGTTTTTGCTTTCTGTTCCTGTCCTTAGGGAACAAATTTGATTCCTTAGTGTCATATTGGTGAGATGGAGAGTTGAATATATGATACCTTATGAGATGCTGTGTAGAGATTCTAGTCTTGTGCTTCTGTTAATGCTAAGAATGAATGTTGTGGCAGTGGGGTGTCCTAGGGTAGGAGATGATCCATTTGAAGGAACCAGTTTCTCAAGTGATAAACCAATGGGGAAAGGGAGGCTTTCAGATAACTATCCTGTTTTGGGACTTTGTATCAAATCCTAAATACCTTAAAGGCACCAGATCCTGCATGGTCTTGGAAGCTAAGCAAAGTCAGCCCTGGTATGGAAGATTGCCAATTAATAGCAGAAGCCATAAGCTCTGTATCAGAGGAAGGAACTAACAAAACAACTCCTGGGCATTCCTTTTTTAAGAAGACCAGTGACTTGAAGGTACATAAAGACATATATCAGAACCAGCAACTTGAATTGATCTTGGAAACAAACTGGAAACCAGTGAAGGTTGTGCAATCAAGTGATATTGAGACAACACCATAGGACCCTGGATGGAAGTTGGGGTAGATCCATCTTAATAGGACGACTGACCACTGTAGTTTTATATATAGTGTTTTTAAAGTTGTTTTTGTAATTGTGATATATGATATTTTAATGAGTGTATATGTTTTTATGGCTGGAAACCGGGCTGAGTCCCTCAAGAGGTTGAGAAGCTCGGTATAGAAAACTGTGAAATAAATAATAAATAAATAATATTTGGTCCCCTTAGTACACAACATAAAAGAGTCTACCTGTTGCACTCTGTGAAAGCTGTAGCTTCTAGATACCTTATAAGGTTAGCTCCAAATAAAGTACATTACAGAATTCTTAAAAGTATAAGGAACAAAGGCTAGTGTTGTCAAACCTGCCTTTCCTGGGAAGGAATATATCTGCGAAGGAATGTGTCATGGCCACAGCAACCACATTATCATCCAGGTACAATGCTAAGTACAAGAGTCCGCCAACATAAACAGCTGGCCCTTCAGAAGGATTGCAAACCCAAACAAAACATGCTGCTGTCTTTGTTCCAAGTTTGCTTTCACCCTAAGAGGCATATGTGGTCAGCTTTTGGTGGGATTAGTCAGTCAGATACCAGCACTGACTGGAGGCAAAGCCCTCCTTCTTAGAATACGATGGTGAGGTCTATTAGGAAATATTTGCTAAGTGGAGCAGACTTTTCCAATTCAGAGACAATATCCTTCTGAATTCCATTGGCTAAGGGCTGAACTGTGGCTATGAGCTGCTCAAATCTAGTGAGCTTCTTGGTAGCATCCATTTGGCACCAGTATGCTGGATTAGTTGAGCCCTCCCTTTGATTCAGCAGGGATTCAGCTCTTATGTGTTAGTTTAATAAAGGGGTGTCATGAAATGTCTGGTTGGTGGCAAAAGTAAGCAGGTCTGGAATTTAGATGCTTTGTGCAACAGGAACCTTGATCCTAGTTAAGGCCATGATGGCAGCTTTGCTAAAGTAAGATCATTTCTAATTTCATGTCACTTGGCTTTTGTGTGATCAAATAAAGTAGAATTGATTCCAGTTGGATAAGGTCTGTTCAGTTGTGAGTTTGCTTTCTCAGTGCCTGCAAAAGACAAGCCAGAAAGAGGAAGGGTGAACTACACTGAAATGGAAAATAGCAAATAGATCATTTATCTCTTTCCCCAGAAAATGCAGGAATAGACGAATAGTCTTCCAATAGTCAGGTTCTTTCTTATGCATTGAGACCTTCAACAGAGGCTGTTTGTTTATTCCAAAACTTTTGACTTGATGGGACCTTAGAAATGGAAGGGATTCCGAGGGCCATCCCATCTAATCCTATTCTGCCATGCAGGAATCCACAGAGTACTCCTAACATAATAATCATCATAATCATCATCAGCGATCACTCGTGTCCAAATATGATTGTCTTCCAAGTGTAGGATCTTGGCGGTGGGTCCATAGGTGACTGTAGAGACCTATTCTTGATCCGCATGTTCTTTCACAGTGAGGACATTGATTTCCAGATTGAAGGCAATCCCAGTCAGGGTTGGCTTGATGCACCTTCTTCCTTTTGACACGTTTCTCCCTTTCTCCCTCCATTTGTGCCTCTTCGAATTCCACAGCACTGGTGATAACAGCTGACCTCCAGTCAGAACGCTTGAGGGCCAGGGCTTCCCAGTTTTTGGTGTCTATGCCAGAGCCTTTAAGGTTAGCTTTATGCCCATCTTTAAAACTATTTTCCTCTCCACCAACATTCTGTTTTCCATTCTTGAGAGTTGAGTAACTGCTTGAGGAGACAATTATTGGGCATTTGGACAATGTGACCAGTCCAGCAAAGTTGATAGCCATCCAGTCTCTCCAAAGGAAGAGGCTCCACCCCCACTAAGACAGCAGCATATTCCACTGTCAAACAGCTCTGATCACCAGGAGGTTCTTTCTAATACTCAGATGGAATTTGATTTCTTGCAGTTGAACCCAGTTTTCCATTGTGTCCTGATGTCTGGAGCAGCAGAAAATAAGCTTGCTTCATCCAATATGACACCCTTTCAGATATTTAAATATAGCTCTCATGCTTTCTTTCAAGCTTCTCTTCTCCAAGCTAAACAAACCTAGCTCTCTAAGCCATTCCTCAGGCCTTTGGTTGTTTTGTTTGCCCTTCTCATGACACATTCCAGCTTGTCAATAGCTTTCTTGGACACAGTGCTATTCTAGATGAGGTCAGACTAAAGCAGAATGGAGTGGTACTGTACTATGATTTCCTTCCATTATTATTATTTCGGTTGCTTCTACCCCGCCCTTCTCACCCCGGGGTGGGGTGGGGGGGACGACTCAGGGCGGCTTACAAAAGCAAGGCACAATTCGATGCCCGCATCACATACAGCAAAAGACAATAACATCAGTTAACAAAACAGCATTCTGGCAATAACAACAGTTAACAGAAAACAGTAATTACTATAGGCAGAGACAACCATAAAACCAATAAAAGCAATAAAAACCAATACAAACCTCATTGACGGTCAGCGTTTCACAATCTCATAGTTCAAAATTCCCATTTAGACACTATGCTCCTATTGATGCAGCATAGAATTGCATTTGCTTTTTTAGCTGTCACATCTCACTGCTTGCGGTCCACTCCTAGACCCTTTTAATAATTACTGCTGTCAACCCAGTTGTCACCCATTCTTGTTGTATTTCATCCTTACTTGTATTGTAAACAAATAGCTATGCTCCTTCTCCTTTTGAAGTAATGAACAGCATGAGCATTACATTATTGTGGGATGTTGGCATTCAGAATCCAGTATCCACTAGCTGGGCACCTGTTATGTTGTTGTTGTTCATTCGTTCAGTCGTCTCCGACTCTTCGTGACCTCATGGACCAGCCCACGCCAGAGCTCCCTGTCGGCCGTTACCACCCCCAGCTCCCTCAAGGTCAGTCCAGTCACTTCAAGGATGCCATCCATCCATCTTGCCCTTGGTCGGCCCCTCTTCCTTTTGCCTTCCACTTTCCCCAGCATAATTGTCTTCTCTAGGCTTTGCTGTCTCCTCATGATGTGGCCAAAGTACTTCAACTTTGTCTCTAGTATCCTTCCCTCCAATGAGCAGTGGGGCTTTATTTCCTGGAGGATGGACTGGTTGGATCTTCTCGCAGTCCAAGGCACTCTCAGGAAAAAAAAAACAAACTTTCCCTTCCAAAAAAAAAAAAAACAACCACAGCTCAAAAAAAAAGCCATCGATTCTTTTCTTTTCGCTCAGGCCTTCCCTTAAGGTTCTACCAGCTCCTCACAATCAAGAGGAAACAAATCTACTTTCGCTTTCATTGAACTTTCTAAAAAAAAGGCCTTTTTGGGGACTGTGTGCGGAATTATAATAAAATTGTGGAAAGTTCCTTAGGGGATTGCGGCATCCCAAGCCCCACCTTGTCTCTCTCCTGAGAATCTGTATAAGGACCCAAGTAGCAACAGTCAAAACTGACCATGGAACAACAGACTGGTTCAAGATTGGGAAAGGCGTACGGCAAGGCTGCATCCTCTCACCCAACCTTTTTAACTTGTATGCAGAACACATCATGCGATGTGCGGGGCTGGATGAATGCAAAGCTGGGGTGAAAATTGCTGGAAAAAACATTAACAACCTCAGATATGCAGATGACACCACTCTGATGGCCGAAAGCGAGGAGGAGCTGAGGAGCCTTCTAATCAAGGTGAAAGAAGAAAGCGCAAAAGCTGGGTTGCAGCTAAACCTCGAAAAAACCAAGATTATGGCCACAAGAATGATTGACAACTGGAAATTAGAGGGAGAAAATGTGGAGGCCGTGACAGACTTTGTATTTCTAGGTGCAAAGATTACTGCAGATGCAGACTGTGGCCAGGAAATCAGAAGACGCTTACTTCTTGGGAGGAGAGCAATGTCCAATCTCGATAAAATAGTAAAGAGTAGAGACATCAGACTGGCAACAAAGATCCGCCTAGTCAAAGCTATGGTATTCCCTGTAGTAACCTACGGATGTGAGAGCTGGCACCTGTTATGTCCTACTACAAACCCATAATCCCTAGCCAGAATGGCCAACACTTCTGGAGGGTTCCAATTTGGGTATAGCATGTTCTGGCCAGATTCTAGGTAGTTACTTCTACATTTTGAAGAAGACTTTGAGTGTATTACGATGCTTGGGAGCTTTTCATGCTACCTGACAAACTGCTTTTGTCACTGAGGATGGTTTCAAAAGCAGTTTGTGACATGGCATTGTGATGTCATTCAAAAAGTTAAGTTGACTGCATGTACTCAAGCTCTTGAGCTGGCCTAAAAAAGCTTTAGCGTGAATACAGGGCTCACATTTCTGATAACTGTTCTTCTAGGTGTTCAAGTAGTGGTCTGATAAATTTGTTACAGTTTATTGTGCATACTTTCTGTGTCATTTTTGTCTATCTGGTGCCCAAGGTTATGTTTAGTTATGTTTCCAGCAAGGAAATAGGGACAGTAGTGTAGTTCAGTGTAACTTGCTTGCCTTGCTTGTTCTTTCTGTATTGGTTCTGGGTAGTCTAAGCCGTAGGCTTAACATTTTTGACCTCTGGAATTGAAAATCCCTTCAATGCTCTTTCCATTCTTTCTTAACCCAAAAGAACAAAGAGGGCAGATAAACACACTGTGTATGTCACTGCTTCTTAGCACATCGCTTAGGCTCCACAGTTTAGAAGCTTTTGTCGATTGCCATTTTATTCAAATTATTTACATTCCTCACCAACTGATTCTTCCAGGGATTTGAGGACTAGAAAATCATAGTAAAAAAAACCCCCACAGACTCAGAACCATTAAAACTAGTAAATATTTGTTTGAATCAAAATTATCTTATGCTGACCATTAAATTGCCAGTCTTGTGTATCTACTGAAAACAAGCTAGTTTTGTCTCCAATCTCTGGCAGATGGTATTATGAAGAAGGCTGTATTTGCTTGTCTTCAAATTCACAAAAAAAATATTCAAGCTGTATTGTGACAAAGCCATTTCACTGTTTAGGAACTTTTAAGGGCAAAACCAACTCCTTAAATTGTGTCCAAAAAATGACAGAAGGCTTATGCAGACATTAGAGTGTAGTGTGTCTGAATGACCCCTTTCTTTCAGAGACAGAGTTAACCAAAGAGGCAAAATTTGGAAAAGAAAGAAGTTTTTTAAGACTACGGTTCCCAGAATCCCACAACCACCAAAGCCCGTATGGAAAAAGGAGTACAATATATTTGTATACGGAACGTAGGTTTAGACATGAAACTCTGAACTCGGGATGGTTGGACAATGTGACTGGACAATGACTGATTAATGAAATGCGAAGGACTTATGGTTTTTTATTATGTTTATTGATGTTAATTGTAATGATTTTTTAATCTATGTTAAATGTTTTTAATGTTTAAACTATTTTTGTACTTTTGTGGGCATTGAATTGTGCCGTTTTGTGAACTGCCATGAGTCGTCCTCGGGCTGAGAATGGCGGTATAGCAGTGTAATAAGTAAGTAAGTAAGTAAGTAAATAAATAAATAAATAAAATAGACATCACAATATACCAGTAGTCCTTTTAAACAAGGTTTGAATATTCATGTAAGAGATGTCTGTTGCCATAGTTTCAAAGTGCTGGTTTTTCATTTCGTAAGCAGGGAAAAGTTGCATATTCTTATATTAAAGGGAATCTTCTCTGCATATAGTAATAATAATGTGCCATATCTCTTCAAACTTGTATGCAAAACCTATGCTTTTCTTGATACTTTTGACAGAACCCAAATCCCACACCCAACTGCAACTAAACCAAAGTTTCTCTCTCTTTCCTTGTGTTTTATGATTGTAAGTTTTTTTGGAACTATAAATCTATCCCCTTATATTTTCTGGGAATGTCATGCACAAATAGCACTATACCCAAACACTGACTCATTGTTGGGCAATAATATCAATAAATAATGTTTTTTTTTCAATAGTAAGTATCCCGAATTTGTATTTTTTTCTTGAGGATGTAATATTTGTAGACAAACCAGAACTTATCACTTCTCTGTCCTGTTCCTGTTCTCTCCCGTACTTAAATCTTCTAGGAATGTATAGGAAATTGTGAATGCTGGATGGAATGGAAAAAGATGTGTAAAAAGGAGTGGTTTAAAGCATATTGTTGTTAGATTGGGGCCCAGGTGAGGTCCTGAAGAGATAAAGAAATTGGCAAACTAAGGTCTTATAGAACGACCATCTATGAATGGATAAAATAGATATTTAATTTAGGGTTGATGGTGATGAAACACCATTTATTTTCTTTGAAAGGTCTTCTGAATGCACATATCTCTGATCAGATGGGCTTAGTTTGGTTTTTTTCTTGACAGTTCTAAAGAATTCACAACAGTGATTTTGGGATGTGGTTTGTCCCCCTGTCCTTGAGGGAAGTACTTTGTTCTTCTCTGCAGTTATCTTTTTTGGCTTGTTGACTACTCTTTCAGATGGCTAAAGCCCTTTTAGAAAAAGCATTCCTGCGTCAGGTTAACTCTATTAGGAAATCTTCTAGGCCTCTTCTTTTTGAGAAAATTGAAAACCATGTCCTTTTGTCGACATCCCTTTTAGTCTCTAGACCTTAGATGGGTCTTGTTTATAGTGGAAAGTGAAGGACAAAGATCTATGGAGGTGAGGGATTGACAGAACATGATGAAAAACTAATCTACTAAGATACACCAGGAAACACTTGCTGTGGCCAGCTGACAAGCACTCCAAGTTTACTGTCTTGCAATACTTGGGAGACCAGACCTTGAACAGATGTTACGGATGCTTCCTTTCACCCTCAAGGCAAGCCCGATAGCTATATGTGTTTAGTAAGACTGCCATAACTGCAGAACCTATATTTGCTGTTTCATTTACCTATATCCAGGGGGAAAAGCTTTTTTAAGGTTTTCCAGTTGATTCTATGGTGTGTTTTACCAGAAATTACTATAAAGACACTCTGGAAGACCTAATTGATAGTTAAAGACCTAACTGATAGAGTTACAAACTTGGTAGATGCAAGGAATGCTGTGAATGTAGCATATCTTGATTTCAGTAAGGCCCTTGACAAGGTCCCCATGATCTTATTGAAAACAAACTAGCAAAATGTGGGCTAGGCAACACTACTGATAGGTGGATTTGTAACTGGTTGAGTGACCGAACCCAAAGAGTGGTCCCCAATGGTTCCTCTTCATCCTGGAAAAAAGTGACTAGTGGAGTACCACAATGTTCAGTCTTGGGCCCAGTTCTGTTCAACATCTTTATTAATGACTTACATGAAGGTTTAGAGGGCATACTTATCAAGTTTGTAGGTGACACCAAATTAGGAGGGATAGCTAATACTGTAGAGGACAGGATGAGAATTCAAAATGACCTTAACAGATTAGAGAGTTGATTGGCCAAAACTAACAAAATGATTTTCAACAAGCAGAAATGTAGGAGACTATACTTAGGCAAAAAAAAAAAAAAATGAAATGCAAAGATGCAGGATGGGTATTCCTGACTTGACCACGGTCCATGTGAAAAAGATCTTGGAGTCTTCAAATCATACAAGTTGAACATGAGCCAACTGTGATGATGAAGCTAAAAAGCCAATGGGATTTTGTGCTGCATCTAAAGGAGTGTAGTGTCCAAATCGAGGGAAGTCACGGTGCCTCTCTATTCTGCTTTGGTCAACCTCACCTGGAATACTGTGTCTTGTTCTGGGCAGCATAGTTTAAAAGAGATATTGACAAGCGGGAAGGTGTCCAGAGGAGGGCAACTAAAATGATCAAAGATCTGGAGATCATGAGTCCCTCTGAGGAGCATCTTAAAGAGTTGGGTATGTTTAGCCTGCAGAAGAGAAGGCTGAGAGAAGACATGATCACCATGTTTAAATATCTGAAGCGATGCCATAAGGAAGAGGGAACAGACTTGTTTTCTGCTGTCCTGGAAACTAGGACTTGGAGCAATAGATTCAAACAACAGGAAAGGAGATTCCACCTGAACATTAGGAAGAACTTCCTGACTGTAAGAAGAGGTGTGTGACAGCCCTTTGCTGGGACTGGATTCAAGATTTAATAGTGTTTGGTAGTATCAGTATTTTTATATAACTGTGGTTGGACCAGGAATGTATACACCAGTGATAAGGGAATGCTTTCATCTTTGGATAACTGATGGGTTTGGTGCAGAGAGGCAAAGTTCTCTCCCTAACACTTTTCTTGACTGCCTATACCTAGTGTTATGCAAAGAAGTATAGAAGTGGGGGAAATCATTCAGAGATCCATGTGTTCTTGGAATGCAGATCCCAAAATTCTTCACCACTGGCTTTGTTAGAAGGGCTGCTAGGAGATGCAGTCCATAAACCTTATGGAAGACTGTGATTTTCACACCTGAAGAAATGCCCTGCCCTGACTTTCAGCTTTTTGTAGTGATTGTGACCTGGAAGGTAGACTTGTGATTGGAGGGGAGCTCTCCTATATCTGGAGCCTTCCAGGGGTAAGAAAAGTGGTATATACATGTAGCAAATAAATAAATAAATAAATAAAATATTTGCTCCCAGACCTGTTATTCTGGGGTTGGACCCTACAAATGAGAAAAGGAACTTTATTATAAAGCAGTTTGCTTCCCTGGGATGGAAAACTCACTTGGCTACTAGGTAGTAGTGTGAGACAGCATTACAGGTGTCAGTGATATGGCAAAGAAACTACTGGGTTCTGTTATGTGTGCGTGCGTCTAAAATAATATTTTAATTCAACCCTATTCATAGGCTCATCAGGATTATGACGGTGTAGATACTGTTGTCCAGTTTTGTTTATATCTTAGTAGCACTTTTTTGTTTTTTTTGGAGTAGGCATTAATTTGGAAGTGGCATTTTTGTTTCAGTACATATTATTTGTCACAGTGTATAATAAGCTTCTCTGGTCTCAGGTGCATTATTCAAAATCAAATTTCATACTCTGACCCAAGCTTAGAAGTGCTATGTTTTGGTTCTTACTGAATGGAGATGTAAACCATAAAATGTTTCGTCCAATAATTGCACAATTTACAGATGAAGCTATTTTTTATATGTGACTGTGATCATAGTAGCTATTTATCTTGTCATTTTGATATCATCTGTTTGGGCTGAAAGAAAGCAGACCTTTACTACATGTGCTTGTCTCTTCTTGAATTTTTTATTGAAATCAAACCTGACTTCTGTAGCATCAACAATTAATAACAATTAATAACTGAGCGATAGTGTTATAATTATTATTATATTTATTTACATCCTGCTTTACCTCTCTGAAGGGGATTCAAAGCAGCTTGACATACAAGCATTAGCACACAGTTTAAAATATAAAAATATGCAAACATTAAAACAGAATTAAATATAAACAGTATTAAAAATTCACAGTTAAAAACCATTAAAACACATTAAAAGCATATTCAAAGTTAAAAACCATATTTGGCTAATGTTTCTGCAGTTGAATGCAATATTTAAAGAATATTCATATTGAATGTTGCATCTTAAAGGTTCAAGAGAACATTTTAAAACACATTTTTTCAAATCAAACACATTATTTTAAGCAAAAGTATAGCCAATAAAGATGAACTTCAAATAAAAACTGAAACGTGTTTTTCATCCTTGCTAACTAATCTGGAAAGTTGCTAGATTTTATAATTAAAAATATCCTATGTTTCTGGATGAAATAGATTATCTAGATCAGTGGTTCCCAACCTTTTTTTGACCAGGGACCACTTTGACCAGGGACCACTCTCCAACATTAGTACCAAAATGGTTATGAATCAGTTTTTGGTCGACTTTAGATTCAGTTTGGTTATTTGGAGTGCTGATTCAGAAAATTGCATTAGATAGATCACATCAGCTCTAGTTTCTGATACAGAATACATGCCATTCAGTAGTTGCCAACTGCTTGCCCATGAAAACCATATTAGAGCTGCTGTAGCTTATCCAATGCAATTTTCTGAATCAGCACCCCAAATTACCCAAAGAAGAGGCTAAAAATGAAGACACCAAGGTGCCCCCGCTTCCAGGAGCCTCATGGAACAGCTCCGCTTGGGAGGGAGGAGAAGCTGCCGTCAGGAGGCCTTTTGTGGGTAGTCAGCCTCTCCACTCCTGATATCCCCGTTGCCTCGGCACTATAAAAGGGTTTCACGAGATCATTTGTTCTCAGTGTAGTAACGATGAGGTTGCGGACCATATTTTAGTTCTTGGGAACCATTGGTGATCCATGAACCACAGGTTAGGAACCACTGATCTAGATCCATTTCAGTCTGTTTCAGGCATGGTTATGGAACAGACAGCTTGGATTGTCTTGATGGATGACCTACATAGATAACTGGACAGGGGAGTGTGTCTCTGCTGGACTTTACGGTGGTTTTTAATACCATGGAACATGGTATCCTTCTGAGATGGGACTCAATGTAACATTTTACTTTTCTGTTCTTTCCTGGATGGATGAACACAGAATGTGGTGCTGAGGAACTCTTGCCGAGGAAGAAGATGTGGTCCTAAACCAGTGTCTTTCATCAATAATGGACTGGATGAGGGCAAACAAATCGAAACTTAATCCAGACAAAACAGAGGTGCCTCTTGGTCAATCAGAAGGCAGGTCAAGGAATAGGGATATCCCCCCCCCCCCAAATATGCCTCTTCCAGGGTACAAACAGCCCCTAGCCTCACCCATTTGCAAGATGACTCAAAATGGTTAGTGCAACCTGATTGCTTGATGACTTATTATACTGTTTTAGCGTAATTGTACCATGAAATATATTTCTTTGGAATTGGGTCCATCATTTCAAAACACCATATACTTTATTGTTTATTGTTTCTATTGCAAATCTCCCACCTGTCAGCTTTAGTATATGATACTTTCGTTCATTTCTTTAGCATGGTAGTAGTAGATCTTTCTGAATCTCTCATCACAAACTGCAAAGCATTTTCTCTACTACTAAGCTGCCATCTTTTCCTGTCGTCACCTATTAGCCCTCCAGGTGTTCTCCTTAAAAACAATGTTTTAGCTATAAGATTGAAATATTTATTTAAAGAGACCTAAATGTGGCTTGGAATGAGAAGGGTTTTACCTCCAGAGAAATGGGGAAAAAGGGACACGCTCCCATGTTTTTGATCTTGATATAACAATGTTTTAAGTTGCTATAGGTATCTCTCCTGTCCCCAAAAAGGCAAGGAGCAGGGACGCAACTGCCATTCATTTTCATGTTAGCAGCTGTGAGAAGCACTTGTTTTTATTCCCAGCGTGAAGCTACCTTCCATTCAGAAGATCTTTAATGTAATATTAAGAACAATTTAAAGACATGAATCTGCTGTCTGTTTTATAATCTTCCTCTCACACCTGCACGCTGCTGCCAAGTCTTTCTGAAGCTTTATGTTGGCTGTCAAATCAGACAGGCTAATGTATGGCATGGTATTTTCTCTCATCCATGTAACCCTCACAGCTAAATAGAAGTGAATAGCTGGAGACAAAAATCTCCTCTTTTCTCTGGAGACAAACAATAGACAAACACCTCTAATAACTTGGTCTTTATTTCCCTCCTTCATCTGTTTGTGTTATTAAGCGCTATGTTTTTTAAAGTGGCCATTTTTTACGAAAAGCTTTCTGAAACTTGAAAGTGGGCTGCTGAGTTACTGCATTATCTGAAAGTACTTGGAAGCATTAATCGATTAATTGCTGTGATTAACGGATTAATTAAAAACAGATTTAAAATGTGATTTGGGGCAGTTTAGTTGTAAATTGAATAGCTTCCTGTGCTTTCTTGGAGTTTCCTATTTCTCATTTGTAGCTAAAACTCCAAGAAGGAAAAGGGCTTTTGTCTGAAATTAGGGTCCTCAGACTAGAGTCTGTTCAACTCTTCATATGTTTTGGGGTCTTTGTTGGCTACGTGGTGTCTGCAAGGCAAAATATTCAATTAAAATATGATTGATTTGGCTCAGTGTGCACACCTTCCTGGTCTGTGTAGGAGGAAACCACCAGAAGACAGATTTCCCTTTTCCTATCTATAAAACTAACAGTCACAATTATGGGAGGGGGGGGGGTATTATTATCAAGGTGGTAGAAAACTGCTTTTTCTGTCTTTCAACCATTTCTTTAATAAGCATTGCATGGCTCTCATTCCTTGCATTAATCCTTGATTATATATTTGCTGTGGCCACATCATGTTTTTGAGGCTTCTGTGGTAGATCTCTTACTATTCTTTAACATAACAAATCTTTGTATTTTAGACTGTATTTTTGTATTTTTGTGAACTTCGGCTCCACTAGTGGTCAGTTACTTTTACAAAATGGTTTTGCCTTCTGAGAAGTAGGGAGGCTTCTTTGTTTTGGGATTTCCCTGAACTATCCAAGACCCAGGAAAGGCTTTCTGAAAACTAAAAATAAATTCAAAATGACATTAGGCCAATTACTGATTTGAAAAAAGGCCTCCCCTTGTACTAAAATTACTCAGTGAGGCTTTAAAATATGGTAAAAATCCCCTTTCCCCATTCTCTAGAATGGAGGTTCTCAAACTGTTTTCCATGGAGCCCTTGGGGTTGCTCTTCAGGGAAATTGAAGTTTGGAACTGCTGAAACAGTAGCAGCAGCAGCATTTTCCTTCCAGACCACAGACCCTTTTACCATGGCCTTCCTTGCCACCAAGACTCTACCCCCCTCCAGCTCCCTTGCTACCCAGACTCTATTCCTTGCTGCCTAGACTCTTTTCCTTTCTGCCCAGACCCCCCTGTCCCCGGGCTTCTTTGCTTCCTAAACCCTATTTCCCTCTCACTGCTCAGGGGATGTTTTGATTGTTCTTTTCCTGCATGGCAGGAGGGGTTGGAATGAATAGCCTCTGGGGTCACTCCTATTATTCTTATTATTGCTACTACTACTACTTCTATGGAGGCTGGATTGACATTTGCAAGCAACACTTTGTGCTTTTCCTGCATGACATAAGAGTCTTCCACTAAGATATTAAGTTTATGTTAGTTAAAAATATTCATTTTAAATATTGTATTGAAACGCAATGCGGCTCCTGTGTCCAAACGTTTGCCCATGTTTTATACATCTATCTATCTATCTATCTATCTATCTATCTATCTATCTATCTATCTATCTAGATGTATCTAGATGTATCTGTTAGGAGTTGTGGGAGTTGGAGTCCAAACCCCCTGGAGGGCCCAAGTTTGCCGCTGCCTGGTCTATACCATGAAATTATTCCACAGTATTGAGCCACGGCAGTTAAAGGGGCCCCATAGGCCATCCAGCCTAACCGCTTTTTGCAGTAAAGGAAGACACCATCAAAGCCCTCCCGACATATGGCCATCCAGTTGGAAAGGAGTCCCAAAGGCCATCCACTCCCACTTCATTTGGCAGTAAAGGAAGACACCATCAAAACCTACCCGACAGATGGCCAACCAACTCCCACAATTCCAGTTGGAAGAGAGCCCCAAAGGCCATCCAGTCCAATCCCCTTTGACCTTAAAGGTGTGTGTGTGTGTGTTACCTTCCATCTATCCATCTACCTATCTACCTACCTACCTATCTATGTTCTATCCATCTACCTTCTGTTCCATCTATCATTCTCCCATCTGTCCCTTCTGTCTATTGTTTCACGTCTGGAATGCCTCTGTTTTCTGAAGGTCACATCAACGCATGGCCGGGCACAGCTAATATAATATATATAAACGTTCTTCGGGGCTCCATGAGAAATGTTTGCTTCAAAAAACGGTCCACAGGTGAAAAAGTTTGAGAACCCTTGTTCTAGAGCAGGGTTCCTCAAACTTTTTAAACAGAGGGCCAGGTCACAGTCCTTCAAACTGTTGGGGGGGGGGGGTGGGGGAGCAGATTATAATTTGAAAAAAAAAACATGAATGAATTCCTATGCACACTGCACATCTCTTATTTGTAGTTAAAAACAAACACTTAAAAACAATACAATAATTAAAATGAAAAACAATTTTAACAAATATAAACTTATTAGTCTTTCAATGGGAAATGTGGGCCTGCTTTTGGCTGATGAGATAGGATTGTTGTTGTGTGCTTTCAAGTCATTTCAGACTTATGTTGACCCTGAGCGAGGGCCGGGTAAATGACCTGGGAGGGGCATATCTGGCCCCGGGGCCTTAGTTTGAACACTCTTGTCCTAGAGGATATTGTGGGACACTGGGGACAAAATGTTTCATTTATAGTGGAAAATATGATGTGCCCTGTGTTTCCTAAGGGGCTAATAAGGTCTTTTAGCTCAAAGCTTCTTAAACTGTGGGTCATGACCCCATTTGCAGCCCAATAACTGAAAGCTTGGGCTGCAAAAAAATAGTGTATCTTGCCACCTAGTGGCTGTTTTAGACATTTACATGACTGTTAGCAATGATGTGAAGGAAATGCTTCAGCTGTACTTCATAAATAAAAAACAGCCTGCCTCATTTAGCAAGCCTTGCAAAGTCTGATTTTGCTTGATGACTATCCTTTCAGTTTCAGAAATACTTCCCTTCAAATATTGATCCTAAAAACTAAGTTGGGTTCATAAACCATATTCAGTTGAAATCAAAAAGTCAGGGTGTTATGAAACTGATACCTCACATAGCCATTTAGGTGTGCTTTGAAAAGGCTGAAATTGTGATAGAACTTATATCACAGATTAGGCTGCAAGAGGTTTGTTTATGTAGGAATGAGTGTTTGGTGTGACACAATCCATTATCTCCCAAGCAGAGTAATTTCCTACTGAGAGGAAGCTGGGCATGTTTAGCCTGAAGAAGAGAAGGCTGAGAGATGATAGCCATGTATAAATATGTGAGAGGAAGCCACAGGGAGGAGGGAGCAAGCTTGTTTTCTGCTTCCTTGGAGACTAGGACACGGAACAATGGCTTCAAACTACAAGAGAGGAGATTCCATCTGAACACGAGGAAGAACTTTCTGACTGTGAGAGCCATTCAGCAGTGGAACTCTCTGCCCCGGAGTGTGGTGGAGCCCCCTTCTTTGGAAGCTTTTAAACAGAGGCTGGATGGCCATCTGTCAGGGGTGATTTGAATTCAATATTCCTGCTTCTTGGCAGAATGGGGTTGGACTGGATGGCCCATGAGGTCTCTTCCAACTCTTTGATTCTATGATTCTATGATAATCTTTTGTCCTGATCCTGATTATTCCTGCATCAGCCCACTGCAGATAGAAATTTATGCCATTGATACTGATTGACCTTGTGCCCCAGAAACACAAGAAAGGGCACACTATTTTCCTCTGAAGTTGAGGTTTTTGGTCAAAGAGTAGTCATGGCCAAGTAGATATCTATCAGAAGGTGACAACTCCAACTACAAATGACTATAACCATTCCATCCCTAACATAATATTATAATATTTATTTAATTTTGTTCTTTTATATCCCATCTTTCTCCCTATATTTTCATTTAAGAATATTTCCAGGAGAATTCTTTGCTACTAGAGTTTTTAGTGCCTTAGCTTCCCCATCATTTTCAATAGTGGTCAGCTTGAAAATGTCACAAGACAAAGACTACACTGGATGTCAAACTGAGATGATAGCTGAAATCCATAAAACACTATGATTTATTTTTTCCTGTGACTAAGATAACTAAATTGGAGGGGAAGCATCTAGTGAAAGAGATGATTATAAAAAGGGAAGCAGAAACCTTTTGGGGGGAAAAGCCCTGCATTTTTGGCAGATAGGAAGTTGGATTATATTTTCGTCAACTATCTTGATCGTTTTAAAGGAAATTAAGATGTGAAAATTAAGTCCTGGTTATATTAAATCTGTCAGATGGTTGTAATTAACTTCTCTCCATCCGTTTGGGTGTTATAGATGGTGTCGTATATATTTTAAGATTGCGTTTGTGCATTCCATAGATATAATAGGCTGATTTCATTATTGGAGTTCACAGATTGTTTCAGCATTTTAAATGATCATGTCTGAAAAATATCTTGAATTGAGATGAAAAACAGGAAACCTTTCAGCTGCTCTTTTACATTCTCTATCATTTTATTCAAATGTTGAAGTCAGTCTTTGAAAATGCGTTTTATTCTTCTCTTTTTGCTGTGCTTTGTTTGGCAAAAGTTTTGCAGAACTCAATTAATGACATCTTCAATGAATAGCCCATCTCAGTATTGAGTGCAGTATTGATCTTTATTGGGCAATAGTCTGAGCATAGAAATGGTAATAAAATTACATCTTAGCTTAAGGCAGTCCAAAATATCAAGTTCCAAACAGAGTTTTCCCATTTAATTAATGGAACTCACACAAATGCTGAATTATTCAGATACCATTGAACCATAGTTGGAATTCATCATTAAATTTAGGCTTAAATCCAGACTTTGACCAGCCCTCTTGTAGGGAGGTTGTTGGAACACACAAAGGAAAGGAAAAACCTGGATTGGAAAGGTTGTGGATCCAGTTTCTACTGCTTAGTAGGTAAAGGTAAATGTTTTCCCCTGACACTGGCCAGTCATGTCCGACTCTGGGGTTGATGCTTATCTTCGTTTTAAGCCGAAGAGTCGGCGTTGTCCATAGATAACCTCCAAGGTCATGTGGCTAGCATGACTGCATGGAGTGCCTTTGCCTTCCCGCCGGAGCAGTACCTATTGATCTACTCACATTTGCATGTTTTTGAACTGCTAGGTTTGCAGAAGCTGGGGCTAACAGCGGGAGCTCACTCTTCTCCCCGGATTTGAACCACCGACCTTTTGGTCAGCAAGTTCAGCAGTTCAGCAGTTTAACCCACAGGTTTTCCCATTTAAAAAGACCCTTTAGTTCTGTCACAGAGGACTACATATTCCAATCCTTGTTCTTTTGAGGCATGTAGGCCTATCTTCTTCAGTAGTAAAATAACTCTTAAATGCTAATGGCTTTTTTAACATCGTGGCAATTGTATTATTTTCATTTACATATATGAACGCATTTTTAAAAAAACATCCCATCAACCCTGGATAAGTTGTTAAAGGGGAATTATGTTTTTCCTGGAGGACAGATATAGGAACTCACAGCACAGTGTCTGTGGATTTAGAAAAGGTGTTGTTGTTGTTGTTGTTGTTGTTTATTCATTCAACTCCCAGCTCCTTCAAGGTCAAGCCAGTCACTTCAAGGATAACATCCATCCATCTTGCCCTTGGTCGACCCCTCTTCCTTTTTCCTTCCATTTCCTCTAATCATCATTATTTTCTCCAAGCTTACCTGTCTTCTCATTATCTCATATTTGCCTCTAATATTCTTCATAGCAATTAGAATTATGTATTTTCCTGGCTTCCACAGTAACAAGTTATGTACCTTTGGTGCACTGAAATCTGAAATCAGTCTGTGTATTGCATATCGCGTAAAGAGCCCTTCTTGCCATACTGAATTCCCTCAATAGATCTGAGCTTGGTTGAATTCATTGGGACTTGATTCAGAATAAGTATGTTTAGACTAGGCTCTGAGTCTCTTTAATTGTTGCCTGTTCAAAAGCAATGCAGTGCTCTTCTTTAGGAATCAGCTTCTCATGATATCCTTTTAACAACAGAATTGCATCTGGTGAACAGTTGAAAATAAAATACTAAGGACTCCCAGCCCCATTTCCTCTTTCACCGCATTCTTAGGAATGATTTTAGCAATCTTGATATGAAATAAAGTGGCTCCCAATAAATTCTTCCTATTGTCAGATTGAATAGCTTCATAAGGATTTCCCCCCAATTGCCTTGGTCATAATGGGAAAAAAGTAATCGTTGCTGTTTATCTTTCTGAAAGCAAGTGCTATAATTTTTTTGTGTAGTTGTTTAGTGTATTCTTGTTTAATATGGAATTTTTCAAATTCCAACACTCTTGGCTGTTTCTCTGAATTAAAAGCTTCACAAAGAGCTATACCAGAGCACTTCTCACGTCATGTTTACACGCTTGCCCTATAATGGATTTAAGGGAAAGAAAGTAACAGCAATTGGTAGTAAGGGAATGATTCCCACCTTAGTTTCCAAAAAGAAAGTTACATGTGTGGGGGGTTTGTGTGTAGATAGATAGATAGATAGATAGATAGATAGATAGATAGATAGATAGATAGAGTTTGTATATATGTATAGGGGAAACCATAAACAGAACCATAATGGTGTCATGATATGAGTGTCGGACTATGACTTTGGAGACTAAGTTTGAATCCCTGCTCAGCCATGGAAACCCACTTGATAGCCTTTGGCAGGTCATACTTTCTGAATCCTAGTGCAGTGTTTCCCGACCTCCAGTTTGAGGTCGGGACCCCTGGGGGGGGGGGGTTGCAAGGGGGTTTCAGAGGAGTCCAAAAACCATCAGAAAAACATATATTTTGATGATCTTAGGAAGCCCTTTGCCAGAGAAGGCTGAAGATATCTCCGCCTATCCTTCTCTTCCTTTTCAGAAACAAACAGCGAATCCTCCCACCAAAAGCCCTCCTCTGCTGTAATTGGCCAGCCTCTCAGTCGAGGGGAGAGCTGTTTCTGGGATTCCCAAGTGGGGAGGGGAGAGCAGGTGTGCTCGGGGCCTTGCAGTGTGGTGCACATGTGTGGGGTGAGAGAGAGTGTGCGAGGTTGGAGTGAGTCCCTTCAAGACATGGGGGTTCTGTGTAAGAAATTTGGCCCAATTCCATTGTTGGCGGGGTTCAGAATGCTCTTTGATTGTAAGTGAACTATAAATCCCAGCAACTACAACTCCCAAATGTCAAGGTGTAACTCCACCAGTGTTCACATTTGGACATATTGAGCATTTGTGCCGTTTGGTCCAGATCTATCATTGTTTGAGTCCACAGTGCTCTCTGGATGTAGGTGAACTGCAACTCCAAAACTCAAGGTCAATGATCACCAAACCCTTCCAGTATTTTCTGTTGGTCATGGGAGTTTTGTGTGCTAAGTTCGGTTCAATTCCATTGTTGGTGGAGTTCAGAATGCTCTTTGATTGTAGGTTTACAATAAATCCCAGCAACTACAACTCCCAAATGACAAAATCAACCCCCCACCCCCACCCCACCAGTATTCTAATTAGGGTGTTTCGGGTATTTGCTCCAAATTTGGTCAAGTGAATGAAATTATATCCTGAATGGCAGATATTTACATTACGATTCATAACAGTAGTAAAATAACAATTATGAAGTAGCAACGAAAATAATTTTATGGTTGCGGGTTGCCACAACATGAGGAACCTGTATGCGGTATTTGGAAGGTTAAGAAACACTGCCTTCGAGGAAGACAAAAGGCAAAGCCCCTGTGAATGAATCTTGCCAAGAAAATCCCATGAAAGGGCCACCATGAATCAGGAATGACTTGAAACAACAAGATAAACACTACTATTAGAGCATTGTAGAAAGTAATGATTGCACAAGGAGGTGAAGGATGAACAACCTATATGTGTGTGTTTGAAAACTACAGTTGTGTTTGAAAACTACAGCTGTGGAATCGGGAACTAGATCTGCTAGAAATGGAGGCTCACAGTTGCTGTGCATGACAGCCAGAGTCTGTATCGCACTGGCAAATTCTGTTATGCAAAAATGTGATGCCTTTGCCCATAGAGTGGAGATGGGGGTGTAAGTTGAAGTTCTGACTTTTAAATATAGTACATGTGGAGTCAAGGCTCTAGAGCAGATGATTCTTAATAGGAGATTGTGAACAAGGGGGCAGGTGATGTCGTGGCAGTATGCCAAAGTTATAAATGTCTATTTTCCCCAGTTATGGCCAGGTAGGTAAGTTAATGAGCCTCGACGTCTAGGCAGAAAAGCTTCCTTCTTCCCAAGCGGTGCAAAAGGTTTCATGCTAGAGTAGCAATGGCTTGTTGGTTTTTCTGTTGAAAATTGCCTTCCAGGCTAGGCTGGACTCAGAGTGGAAGGGTTTACTGGGATAAATCTGCTAAGCCTGATGTAATGATGGAGACTGCAATGCCTGGCAACTTTTGTATTTTTTATTTATTTCCAAGGAGCATTTTTACCTTGCCTTTTAGTTGAAAAATGTACCCAGGGCAGCTCAGAAAGACCACTAATAAGACATTCTGTGCCCTCATTGCTTAAAATGAAATGATACGACTCAAAAGAAAAGAGATTGGGGGAGAAGGTGTGGGCGGAGACAGAGGCAGGTTCAAGCACTTCTGCTTAGTTACAATGGTCAGCTGAAAAATAAACATTTCCAGGAGCTGAAGAGACAAACATTGCTGATTACTGGGGTGGATGCATCTCTTATTTTTTGCTATTGCAGCCTAATGCCATGCCAGTTGTTACGTGGTGATGGAGAAGCTGAAGTTGGCCCAGTGTCTTTTCCTACCTTGTGTCTTGCCAAAGGCAAGAGGTTCCTTGTATTGTCGAAGGCTTTCATGGCCGGAATAACTGGGTTGTTGTAGGTTTTTTCGGGCTATATGGCCATGTTCCAGAAGCATTCTCTCCTGACGTTTCGCCTGCATCTATGGCAAGCATCCTCAGGGGTAGTGAGGTAGTCACCTAACTATCTCTGAGGATGCTCTGAGGTAGTCACCTCACTACCTCTGAGGATGCTTGCCATAAATGCAGGCGAAATATCAGGAGAGAATGCCTCTGGAACATGGCCATATAGCCCGAATAAACCTACAACAAGCAAGAGGTTCCTTCTGATTCGGAGCAACAGCTGCACATGTGGGAAATGTATTTAGTAGTGTTTTATCATTACAGGTTAATAAAGATGATACAATTATGAAAACTGCAAGTCATACCAAGCATATGTCGCGCTTCTGCTGTTGTAGAAGGCAACAGTGAAGAGACCTTAGGCCAGGGGTCCTCAAAGAGACCTTAGGCCAGGGGTCACAGTCCTTCAAACTGTTGGATGGCTGGATTATAATTTTAAAACAATGAACAAATTTCTATGAACACTACACATATCATCTTATTTGCAGTGCAAAAAAACACTTAAAAACAATACAATAATTAAAACGAAGAACAATTTTAACAAATATAAACTTAGTATTTCAATGGAAAGTGTGGGCCTGTTTTTGGCTGATGAGATAAGATCGTTGTTGTTGTATGTGCTTTCAAGTCATTTCAGACTTAGGTTGACCCTGAGTGAGGGCTGGGTATATGACCTTGGAGGGCCGTATCCAGCCCTCAGGCCTTAGTTTGAGGACCCCTGCCTTAGGCCATTGATGTGAAGCACTGACAGATGTTGGCTGTCTAGGTCTACACTGAACTCCTTTTTGGAAATCATCTTTATGATTTACAAAAAAAGTCTCTTATTCTTTGTATTTTATTTTTCTTTTAATGCAGCATTTGTCCTTCTTTGATATTTTACCTTCCTTTTCTGTCTTCTTACCTTCTCTTTTCCTTATTTTTTGAGATTCTTTTTCTCCTCTTAGTCCATCTGTATTATATTCTTTTCTTTGAGATATATCTTCTCAATGGTTGCCAATCTGTTTTGTTCTTTATATTCTGATCATACAGCATAATCGTCAAAGAGTCCATATCCATATAGTCCTTTATTGGAGTATATTGCCTAGGTCAGGGGTCCTCAAATTTTTAAAACAGAGAGCCGGTTCATGGTTCCTCAGACTATAGTTTGATAATTCGTATGCACATATTATTTATTTATTTTATTTATTTATTTGACTTGTATACCGCCACTCCCAATTTGGCTTGGGGCGGTTTACAGCAGTAGACTAAAACAATACAACCAACTTTAAAATACAATAAAAACGAGAACAGACATAGACCCGAGTTATTCACCCATTGAAAGCTTGTCGGAAAAGAAAGGTCTTACAGGCTTTCCGAAAAGCAAGTAGCTCTCTCTCTTATTTGTAATGCAAAAAAGAACAATACAATATTCCAAACGATGAACAATTTTAACTAACATAAACTTACCAGTATTTCAGTGGGAAGTGTGGGCCTGCTTTTAGCTGATGAGATAGTCAAGTTAATTAGGATTGTTGTTGTTGCGTGCCTTCAAGTTGTTTCATATATTGGGCAACTCTGTTGTAGTGTGGTCAGTTTCTGAATGTTCAGATGGGGAGGAAGGGGACGTTGGGAGAGATGCCGAGGACCCAGAAGGGAATGGAAGTGGATCGAAGTGAAATGGAAGAGACAAATCTTTATCCAGGTCAAAGAGATTGGAGTTATGGAAACAGGGCATGCATTTAAGGCAAAATCACTTTTCCCAGAGACTTAGAGATAAGGAACACAGCAACAGGTGTGCAAGGCATGAGGTCATGGGAGACTTTGGGGCTTTTAAAAGTGGTTCTTGTTTCTACAATCTTTGTGAGAGCAACACTCTGTTCAGGTGTTGGTTTAATGGGCCTGGAATTCATGCATTCAAGTTTCCAAGCTGTTCCTACATTCTGGTCTTGTGAGGCATAGTTTGCCTGTCTTGGATTCATGTTACCTTGTTTTGGATATCTTGGTGGAATTACTTTAGAAACTTTCTTTGTATGGATTTTTGGACTCTTGACTTCTATGGAAACAACCCTTTAAACTTTGATTCTCTTTTTTATATTTGCTTGCTTTTCATATAGCCAGCTTTTATTAAACTCAGCTTTTAATAAACTCTTATATTGCATCACCTGGACAGTGTGGAGTTTGTGATGAAAAGAAGCTTCAGGGCCATAGTGCAACAAATCCTAAGTCTAAAGTTTAGGGTGTGGGCTGAGTAAATGACCTTGGAGGGCCACATGTGGCCCATGGCCTTCGTTTGGGGACCCCTGGCCGAAAATTGAGGGAAGTAATAGTCCTACTCAGTTCTGCTTCTCCAGAACACACTTGGAAATTTCTCTAGTGTTGGGCACTAGGCCTGGGCAATGCATGGTTCTAAATGGTTCTAAAGTACTTACAAAACTGAAGTTCTGGTGGTGAAAATTTCAGAACTTTAACAAAACTTTCAAAATTTTATTATTATTTCATTATTGGCGATTTTTATGACAGAACCAATTAGGAACTGCCATTTATAATGAAATTTTGAGAGTTTTGTTAGAGTTTTGAAATTTTCACCACCAGAACTTTAGTTTTGTAAGTACTTTAGAACCCTTTAGAACCATGCATTGCCCAGGCCTATTGGGCACCACAAATCAAGAAAAATATTGGCAAGCTGGAATTAGCCAGATGGGAATGATCAAAATGGTAAAAAGTTTAGAAGCCAAGCCCTATTAAGAGTAGCTTAGGGAACTGGGCATGTTTAACTTGCAGAAGAGAAAGGTAAGAGGGGGCATGATCGCCAGGTTTAAATATTCGAAAGAGTATCATGTTGTGGAGGGAGCAAGATTGTTTTCTGCTGCTGTAGAGTCTAGGACACAGTGGAGCAATAGATTCAAATGGCAGGAAAAGAGATTCTGTCCAAACATTAGGAAGAGCTTCCTGAAGGTAAGAGCTATTCATTAGCAGAATACATCATCCATTAGTATGCTAGTGTCTCTTGCTCTAGTGCTTTTTGAACTGAGCCTTGGTAGTCATCTAGGTAGTCATCAGGAATTCTTGGATTATGTCTTCCTGCATGGCAGGGCAGGGTTAGACTGGATGGCCTTTGGGATTTCTTCCAACTGTATAATTCTATGGTTCAAGGTTTTTAAAGAAGCAAACCACCCTAGTCTACTTGCTGCTCCCAATCCCCTAAAACAGTGCTTCTCAACCTTGGGTCCCTAGATGTTTTTGGCCTACAACTCCCAGAAATCCGAGCCAGTTTACCAGCTGTTAGGATTTCCGGGAATTGTAGGCCAAAAACATCTGGGGACCCCAGGCTGAGAACCACTGCCCTAAAACATTTCATTCCTCTGCTGGACAGGTGGTTTTAATTAATTACCTAAACAACCTCTACTACCTAGATAAGAGAATTGCCATATATACTTGTTATCATTTGAGATGCACTGCGGTAGATGTCTACTAGAAATTTCTCCCTTCACATCAAAAACATATTAAGAACAAACTGGCTCCTTCCAAGGTCATGCATAGCAAAGCCAGTGGAAGTGCAAAAACCAAAGATTTCTGAGACCGATATGCTAAGGGATGGATAATATAGAAAAATATACACATGACAACGAAAACTCATACATTTTCTTCAAATGAATTCCACGACATCTTGTTGCAGCTTTCTATTTTGAAAGTCACTGAGGGGTATTCTTGAAAGAAATTGGTATTGACTAAACTTGCAAGGCTGTGTGGCTTCCTCAGGGATCTCTCTCTCTCCCCCCCCCCTCCTATCCAGGATTCACAAACTGCAGATCATGTGGTCAGATTATCTCTCAGCTCTGTTCTGAGGCTGAAAATTGTAGGGACTGAATGTCTCCCATACAATTTTCTTTAAAATTGCATGCACCTAAAAAACATTAATCTCAAGGAGTGAAATTTTAGCCTAGTTCCCTCCTTTCTTGGAAATGCTAGCTTCCTGTGTATAGGGACTTAGAGAACCGTTTAGTCAGATATGCAGCTGGTGGAAGTCGAATCCAGGTGGTGTGTACATTCTCCAAAGAATGCTGAGTCAAGTGGTTAATGCGGCTAATTGCTTAGATATTGTTGGGCTGCTACCTCAGTCAGTTTTAACCAATTTTGCCAGTGATGAGGAATGTTGGGATTTGTAGTTCAGTGGCTCCTGGGGGACTGCATTTTACCCAACATTGTTCTGGGAAGGGATTGCACCTTGCTAATAATGCCTTGAAAGCCAGAAGTGTCACTAATATTAGCAATGACAGCTGTTTGAAGAAGGAGCAAGGAGGACTTTTCATACCTTCCATAATTCCTTACACCTTGAGCATACTGGTTGGTGGCTTTTGGGGGTTGATAGATTTGAATGGTGATAGATCTCTTAATTCCTGTTTCTTTGTGGGAGGTGGGAAGTATGGGTTAAAGTTGCCCTACAACTCTGGTCCATTCACCATCTGATATGTTTCTGAATGTAGTTAGGAACCAAGAAGGTGTGTGTAGGCAATAATGGGAGACAGATTCTGTTCATTTGTTGTAGGAAAGATCGGTGAGGAGAAACTTTCCCTACTGAAACTCTAAACAGCTTTGTTGTTCAAAAACCAAGCATGTTGACCAACAAATTGGGGACCAAATGGATTTAAAACTTCTCATGCAGTGAGTCCTTCTCTGTTTGGGGACTTCGTGTGGGGACTTTAATTCTTGGCCCCTTGTTGCAGTCATCTTCATTCTTCTGGATCGGAGAAGGATTGCATCAATTGTGTGGGAGGAAAATGGTATTTGGAGCAAACATGACAATTCCACTGTTCAGATAACATTTATGAATTTCCACCACAGTGGGGAACTGAGGATTAAAACCTAATTTTCTTGCACAATCTGGGTTTTTTCCTGGGTTACAGTTTTAAACTTCTTTGTTGTTGTTTTTAATCTGCCATTAAATGGACTTCAGTTTGGGGTCACCCTATGAATGAATGATATCCAAGAGCACCTGTGATTAATATTCCTGTCAGGTCTTGCAACCATAGGACTGTGGCTTCCTTGATTGAATCTATCCATCTGTAATGTGGTCTTTCTCTTTTCCTACTGCTTTCCCCACATTGCCAAGTGTTTCCCAGGGACTCTTGATATTATGTGGTATAGCCAAAGTGTAGTAGCTTCAGTTTAATCATTTTGGCTTCTAGGGAGAGTTCAGCCTTGATTTGCTGTCAGAACCATTGTTTTCTGCTTCCCTGGAGACTAGGGCGTGAAACAATGGCTTCAAACTACAAGAAAGGAGATTTCATCTGAACATGAGGAAGAACTTCCTGACTGTGAGAGCCGTTCAGCAGTGGAACTCTCTGCCCTGTACTGTGGTGGAGGCTCCTTCTTTGGAAACTTTTAAACAGAGGCTGGATGGCCATCTGTCAGGGGTGATTTGAATGCAATATTCCTGCTTCTTGGCAGGGGGTTGGACTAGATGGCCCATGAGGTCTCTTCCAACTCTTTGATTCTATGATTCTATGAATTTATGAATCTATCCAATTTATAGTTTTCCATGAAACTATTTTTCACACAATTGTGTAAACAGCATCTTGTCTGAGAACTGGTGTTATGATGTTGTTTGAGCATTGGACTATGACTCTGAAGACCACCTTTCAAATCCCTGCTTAGCCACGGAAACTCACTGGGCGACTATGGACAAGTCACCCTCTCTTAGCCTCAGAGGAAGGGAATAGTAAGGTCCTTGAGGAAATCTTCCCAAGAAAACCCTACAGTAAGGTTGACGTAAGTTGGAGCTGACTTGGAGGCATGTAACAACAATCTAAACAATTTCTAGCACTAACTCCATTAGAACCAATCTTGCGAAGAAAACTCCTTGATAAGTTCGCCTTATCAAGTCATGAAGACAGACAAAATCAACAAACCAGTTAGCCCCTTACAATGGAGCCGCGGTGGAGCGATGGGTTCAACCCTTGTGTTTGCTGAACTTCTGACGTGAAGGTCGGTGGTTCAAATCCATGAGATGGGGTGAGGTTGTGTCTGTCAGCTCCATCTTCCCATGTGGGGACATGAGAGAAGCCTCCCACAGGATGTAACACATCCAGTTGTCCCCTGGGCAATTTCTCTGCAGACAGCCAATTCTCTCACACCAGAAGGGACTTGCAACTTCTCAAGTCACTTCTGACATGATAAAAAGCCCCTTGCAATGATTTTTCTTAATAATATCCCCATGGCACTGGATCCAAATGGGTGAGCACAAGTGAGGGATGAGGGGATATACAGTTCAAGTTTGTGTCCATCCCAGACAATTGAATTTAGATTTTGGAAGGCTACCAGAGAGATTGTGCGCAGCTCCCCTCCCCATCCTCTGCAGTATGTTATCCTCAGCCCTGTTTCTTTCTGCCTTTGAAGGGAGATGTTTCCGGCATGATTTTGTGCATAGGCTTTTTTGCTTTGAAAAGAATTTGTGTTAGGTGCACAGCAGCATTGACAGGCCTCCTCCAGTGAGCTGACCTGTTGCTCAGAAATACATAAATCCAGGAAGCGTGTAACAAGGTCACTCTCTAAAGTGACTCAGGCGTGCCTTCCCCATGGACTCTCAGATTTTTATTCTTGAAATTTTTTACCTTGGTATACTAACTGTTAGGTTTTCTGTTCGCCTCTAAGGGATTCCTTTTTCTTAGAACAAGAGAAGGCTGTTCGGCTCTTAAAATAAGGGTTTTATTTCCAGTTGTTACGGTAACAAAGGCAGGTTTTTAAATGTCGCAATGTCTGGGGATTATTTTAATGATTATTTCTTTGGTGTTTTGTAGGCTGCTGTATGGCTCTCCTGAAAAACCCTGCCCCATAATGATGAGATCGTTTTGTTCCTGTTCTTTCCTTAAATTGCAGAACATTATGTACATTGCTGTCTAGTTATAGAAACATGTGCATAATGGACAGAAAAATACCCAACAAAAATCAAACATTTTCGATTTAAATAAATCAATTTTGATGATTTTGAAATAACTACAGGACTCTAGCTTAGCTGTTACACTCCTCCCCCCCCCGCCCAAACCCACATTCTGCACGAAAATATGGATTAAAATATTAAATTATTTTGTTTGTTGTAAAATCTTGTAGTTTTTTTTTAGAGTGTGGGTGTATTGCATATGTTCTGGGATTTTTGTTGAAGGGTGTAGCATACATTGCTAAAGTTATGAAGAAGAGAAATATTTTATGTCTATTTCATATCTGTTTCATATGGGAGGCATAAATATCCTAAATGCACCAGATAATGCCTGATCTTGAAAGCTACTCCTGGTTGGTACTTGGATGGGTACCCACCAAGGAATACCAGTCGCTGCAGAACATATTTCAGAGGAAGGAACTGGCAGAACTACCTCTGAGTATTCCTTGCCTAAGAATATGAAATCCATGAGGTCACCAGATGATTTGAAGGCGCATACACACACGCTTACCTCTCAGATACAAATGCCTGGGAGGTACAGTTGAAAGATACAACATTGTGATTAATGTGCTTCCACTTGTATTGTGGAGGTATACTCACCAGAGATGTACTGTTGGGCTATCATTTTCCGTGAATTGTATATGTGGTGATAAACCAGAGGTGGAAAAATAACACAGCCGTCAAAGGAAAATGTGTGCATTTTCCAGTATCCCACTCCTCTCCAGTCTTGGGTTATGTAGAATGTAGAATCCATATGGCATCCATTCACTTATTTTTTAATGTTTTAATTTTGGCCAAAACCACCCAAGTTTACTTGAATTGTAATGATAGATTGTCCCCTCCCTAAGACCTCTGATGGCATGATTTGCCATTTGTTGTTACCATGTATTTTCAAGTTATTTCCAACTTACTTTTGTCCTCCTTGCTGATATATTTTTTCCTTATTTATTCTCTTTTTCAGTCTAGTTTTATTTACTTCTGTAAATATGTTACAATGGCTGTGCTTGTACACTACACTAAGCCAACTATATACTTCTCAATTGCTCCAGCTGAGCTGCTTCTGCAAGTAGGAATGGTTGAGCAAACTCTAGACATTCTGTCCATGATTTGTGTACCATTTCCAAGCTAGGAAACCAAAGTTGATTCTCTCATTAGACTCATAAACCTTGGTGTCATAATGGCTTTGCAGGGTTGTATGTGCATAGGAGGCACTGACTACCTTGAATCCTCCAAGTTGAACTCGGTTTATGTGAGGTAATGTAACAGAAAAGAACATGCAGGGAAAGACAGTCCTAGAACTGGGTTGTTGTAGGTTTTTCCGGGCTATATGGCCATGTTCTAGAGGCATTTTTTCTTGACGTTTCGCCTGCATCTATGGCAAGCATCCTCAGAGGTAGTGAGGTCTGTTGGAAGTAGGAAAAAGGGCTTATATATCTGTGGAATGACCAGGGTAGGACAAAGAACACTTGTCTGCTGGAGCTAGGTGTGAATTAGTATTTGATGGCTTGGCAGTGCCTGCGGGAATCTTTTGTTGAGATGTGCCTGATTGTTTACACTCTGTTGTTTTGCTGTTGTAATTTTAGAGGTTTTTAATATTGGTAGCCAGATTTTGTTCATTTTCATGGTTTCCTCCTTTCTGTTGAAATTGTCCACATGCTTGTGGATTTCAATGGCTTCTCTGTGTAGTCTGACATGGTGGTTGTGAGAGTGGTCCAGCATTTCTGTGTTCTCAAATAATATGCTGTGTCCAGGTTGGTTCATCAGGTTCTCTGTTATGGCTGACTTCTCTGGTTGAAGTAGTCTGCAGTGCCTTTCATGTTCCTTGATTCGTGTTTAATCCTAGAACTGTAGCTTACTTTATGGAATTGTATTTTTCCATTTTAGAAGCTTTAGAGCAGTGATGTTTGAACTATGCCCTTTTAGGTGTTTTGGACTTACCTTAGAATTCATGTCTGTTGTCCATTTTAGGGGAGGTTTCTGAAAGCTAAAGTCCGAAATCACTTGAGTTCGGTAACTATTGCTTTAAAGGTTGATGTCTTCAATTGGTTAGTCGCATCTTAGCTTGAGACATTGTTTTCTTGCGGAAGCTACACATTATATAGATCATGGACCTTTTTATCAAAATGGCACATCCACGTGGAGTCACCTGCCTTACTACCTTGCCATGTGTGCAGTATAACATAAGCTTCTGTTCTTGGTGGCACTATTGGATGTGTTTCCCACCCCGTCACTGTTGCCAAGGCCCAACATGATGCAGGGCCAAATAAATCATATGGAGAACAATGAATTTAGTAGCAATTTTGTTCCAGGTAAGAATCTTACCTGGAACAACATTGGTGCTAAATTACAAGATGCAGTATTGCCTTTGGATACTTCATATGACTCTCCATTTTGGAGTCCATAGACTAGAAAACTACATAAATAAACTAGGGTGGGTGTCTTACTTTTCCTGGTCATTCTTTTGATGCCAGTAGTATCATGGATTGTGTATAAAATGGGAGCAGCATTGTTATTTCTTGTCATAGTTTTCCCATAATCATGTCTCAAAAGCGACTCATGAATGCCTCATATAACCTCAGAATGTGCCCTGAGAAAAAAACCAGGTTCTCTGCCAATAAGGTATGTTCTCTAGGTGACCTTAACTCGACCAGACTTGGAGTAATTGCACTCTGCTATATTCTCCAGTGGTTTATTTACACACTTTATTCACATCAGCTAAATAGAAATGGTCTGCCCAGAAGTTTTAACTCATCAATTTGAGTCAAATTATTTGTTTTCTTGAAAGCACTTGGGCAGATAAATAAAATTGCAAGAGTTATTTCTCATACCTGTCCTTCTTCCAAGATTAGTCTTTACTCAGCTTGCTTCAGTTTCTCATTTGGGAGCCATCCTGCTTACACGGACTAATAGAATTTCTATTTAATGATCTACAGCTCTGCTTTTATACTCTTATTAGGATCCAGCTGATCAATGCATAACCTAATTGATTGTTAAGGTCAAATGTGTCATGTCTGTATTGGCTGATACCCAAATCGTATTTATTGTTCTTCAGATGTTGGTTCTACGGTCCATTAGCCTCTTTTTATCCATTCTTACACACAAGAGCAATAAAAAATCCTGATACATAGGTTGGTGGACACCTTAATTGTTATGCATTGTGTGCTTCTTGTCAGGTGCCAAACCTGTGACTTGAAATACCTAAAATATCTCTCCAGTGTTGAGATTAATCAAATGATCAATTGCAGCATAAAATGTTTTGCTGTGTTTGTAGTGCAGTTGTGAATGAGAGCTGCTTGTGGGGGGTCCAAAGTGAGAGGAAGGAGAAAAGAGATCAAATAAAGAACGCACACAGTTGGGAATATTTGCTGTGCAAATTTCAGTAAAATGGTTGTAATGTGGAGTTTCTATTCATTTCAGTTTGGTTTGTGTTGAAGATATTCCTGGTGGATTTTACTCTTAAGTTTCAAGAGGGATTTGAATATTTACGCAGTCCCCAAGAACAATGAAATTTTGATAAAGTTTCCATCAAATAGGGATTTTCATCAGTAAGAACCCCAAAAAGAAATATTTCTCCATCCTTATTGATAAGTTGTAATTGACCTCATATGTTGGACATTAAACAAGACAATCTAATGCTAGTACATAAGCAGGAAGTTTTTTTAATCACTGCATCCTGATCAAGTGAGACTGGATTGTGCCCATTTATTTGTTCTCTGGGACTTTGGTTTTTCTTAACAGGCCATATTTCCATAGCTGAAATGTCAGACTCTATATTGCTAGTTTATAGATGGTCTCTGGCCTTACTTGTTGGGGTCAGACCAGCCAAGCTGTGCAATTTCTCTAGTTTTTTTCCTGCCAAGTTCAGTAACAAGAAGCATTGAAAGGAGATCTCAACTCTGTTGACCACAAATTCTCAACTTCGGTGTCCACAAGATAGTTAGGTGTTTTGTGAGAGGTTGTGATTGGAAAAGAACCCCCTAAACACTTTCCGAGCTTGAGATCCAATAATTACAAGGTGTTCATTGAGGCCTCTAAAATTCCTTTAGGTTAGTGGTCCCCAACCTTTGGGCCTCCAGTTGTTTTGGACTTCAACTCCCAGAAATCCCAGCCAGTTTACCAGCTGTTAGAAACTGTGGGAGCTGAAGTCCAAACACCTGAAGGCCCAAAGGTTGGCGACCACTGCTTTAGGTAAAAATCTCATTTTTCCTTTGGGGAGAAAACATGCCAGTGGGACAAGGTTGTCCATCAAATAATGAAAGAAAGGAAAAGATTCATCGGTCTTTCCTGTCCTATGACATTTCCTGATCATAACCTTTCTGGAAAGAGACAGAGCTTTGGGGCTCATCTTCGTACTCGGTTTCATATTTGGACTTAAACATTTGCTCATCTGTTAACTTCATTGAGCTTCTCTGAAAGTCTTTGTGACTTGTCTCACAGCTCATAATATATCCTTGCCTAGATAATTTAGCCAGTCAAGATCATTAGAAGGATCGTCATGACAGTAAGAGCGTTTAGCAGTCGAAAAATTGCTTAGAGAAGTGGTGGGCTTCCCTGTGGACTTTTCAGAAAAAGATGGGCAGCTACCTGCTAGATATCCTGTATTGAGCAGGGGTTTGGACTTGATGTGTGCCCAGGGGGGAGTCTCTCATTTGGTATCACCCATGGATTGAGGTGCTGGGTTTGAGCCTGCCACTTTTGAACTCTCGCTTGCTGGGGTGTTCCAGCGAGTGTCTCTGTAGATCTAAGAAAACTATTTCTTGATTTAAGTCGTTGACGTGCTGGCTGATACCCAAACAAGGGATGAGCTGGGATGAGGCAGAGACATCTAAACTACTTGAAAGGTCATAAATAGAGGAGAAGTTCATACATGCCACAGTATGGTCCTTGAGGAAAGGGGATATATAAATATAACGATTGTGTCCAGTAAGTAGTAGTACTAATGTTATTTACAGTGATGATCGTCTGTGTTGTATCCATGACACTAACACATTCCTACTTCTGAATTCCAGTGAATGAAGAAGATCTGAAGAAAAGAATAGCCGAAGAGTTGGCATTAGAACAAGCCAGGAGAGATGCTGAAGCTCATAAAAGGTTTGTTTTGGCAACAAATACATCTTCACTACCCCCCCCCCCTTTCCTCCCCAAATGTACACTTCTTACTGTGTTGGAATCAATGAAGGGATTAGAGGTTTGATGGGATTTATTTTTGTTTTGTGTGAATTGTGTTAAGCAGGAAAAAGTTTTTAGCACATAGGCATTTTCTCCCTCACCCTTCTGTTCTCATCTATTTGACCTTCTATACTTGTAGTGCATTGCTGTGCCAGTATGCTCACTTTTTAAAAACTGTTCAGTCTTTTTTGTGTGCCTGCCTGTGTTTTTTCCCATCTGGAGCCTTAGTGAACTGTTAGCCTCATGGTAGAACAGCTCAAGAAAAAAAAATGAGGCTTCTGTCTCTAAACAGACTGATGATGAGAAAAATTCTAAATACATCTGAAATATGTTAGTCTTTCTATTATATTTTTATCTACTTCTCATGCATGGGTTACAGCAGCATTAATATTTTCTTAGGCATGTATTTTCATCTTGAGCAGTGTACCACCTCCTTGATGATACTATGTTGCTAAGGGATGTTCTCATGGCCAATCAGTGGTTGGATGGCAGAGTTATGGTCTGCCACTGTCCAGCTTCTAATCGGTCAGCTGAGAAAGAAGAAGCATCTACGTATCATCCTCTTGGATTTCCAGAAAATCCATCAGGATTAAAAACGTCTTCTTCTGCATTCTCTTGACTCTTCAGCAGATCCATCAGGTTGAAGGCTATTCCTTCGGCCTTCTCTGTAGAATGGATGATGGTGTTGGGGTTCAGCCTGATCTGTGTGAACCTGATTCTCTGATAGTATTTCCAACTGAGCAAGCCACTGAACATGTAGTTTTCCCTCACAATGTGGAAACTGGTGTTGATGCTGAGTTCAGTGGCGGGGAAAACGAAACTGAACAGCCGGATGAAAATGTTTTGGAATCCAGCCGTGATAACTCTCCACCTGGGTTTTTTAATGAGGACTGAAGGGAACAGATAACGAGAGACAGGAGTGATTCACAGGTCCTACGAAGGTCAAATAGATTAAAGGAGAGACAGGCTCAGGCTTCAAAGTCAAGGAGCATTTCAAGGAATAGTTTCTTTGGTATAAGGGGCTGCCTGCTGGGTGCCTCCTTAGATCAAGCAACGTTTGGGACTGTGGCTGTGCCTTGGCAGAATTCCTGTGTTCCATAGCTGGTAATCCCAGAGGCTTCTAGTTTTTCAAGTACATGGTTAGCGAGAGGCTAACAGCTTCCTGGTTCTTGTCTTGTGTTTTTTTGGACTTTTGCTCAAGTTCAGAGATTTTCCTGACTACTGTGTTTCTATGGTGGCTTTTTGCCTTTGCATTTAACTTTCTTTTGTAACCAATTTTTCATCAATAAAAAAGGATTGTTTTTCCTACAGTCCGGTGTGGTGGATTTAATCTTATGGTCTCGTTTCTTGGTCTGGGATGCAACAGATGGTGGAGCAGATCTACCTCTCTACTACCTGTTTGGCTGTGGCATGTATCCTTGTAGCATCTGGATGACGCTGCATAGCTGGCCCTCCAACATCAAATGAGTAATCTGGTGGAACATTGTAGTCTGCTAATATTGCCCAGAGAACTCAGAATGGTGGAGACCTACACTTGGCAATGGATACGTAAAGGGATGGGGTCATGTTTGTGAGTGGGAAGAACCACTATGGGTTTTTGAAAGGATGTGCTATAGAGTATGTTGATGAAAACATCTTTTATTCAGACATTTGCAAGTGTTTCTGCATTCGAAGGCCAAATTTATTCTTGGTTTCAGAAATTCTAGTAGAGCTGGAAGGCAGAGATCAGAGAATTGCCTAGTTCCCTACTTAGAAATGATTTCATTTATACACTAATCAAATGAACTCCTAGCAGCTACTTTTAAAAATTCAGATACATGATCCTTATTGATTGCCTGACTGATTAGATTTTACTTATGCTAAGTTACTTTTAGAAAATGCTCACTGCTTGTATTGTTACTTTCTTTGTACTTTATTCTCCATCTCCTGTCAGGTCTGATTTGCTTAGAATCAACAATTCTGCATCATCACGTGCTGCTTTATAGTGCGGGTTTTTTTGTTGCCCTGAATCAATAGAGTTCCATTTTAACACAGTATTTGACTGACTAAACGTATTCAAAAAATACAAGATTCTTGCAGGGTCAGGTTGATGGTACACTGGAAGTTGTTAAAATCCTGGTGGAACTTCTCAAGCGATTGCTTTCCATGGCCGCATTACAATGATGCTATCACAAAATCATAGGCAGAGGAAAGGTTTTCTTGATGGCATCTTTGTAGTGAAGAAGACAACCAGAGAACCAAAAAGTTGTCCAAGATATATATCAATTACTATCCGCCCTTTAGAGAACATAGGCCTCTGTGTGTTATTTATTTATTTATTTGCACCATTTCTACCCCGCTCTTCTCATCCCCGAGGGGGGACTCAGGGTGGTTAACACAGGCAGCAATTTGATGCCACAGTATCAATAACAACAATGTAAAATCATAATACAATAACATTAATTATAATCACATATCACATAGCCGCTTCCAGTTGTCGTAACAGTCCTGTGGTCCGGGTTCAGTGTCTTAAGTGCTACTGTGCCCACTAGCCAAAGGCCTGGCTCCAAAACCACGATTTTAGTTTTTTCCTAAAAGAAAGGAGGGAGGATGCCGATCTGATCTCGCTGACGAGCAGATTCCACAAGCGGGGGGACACCACTGAGAAGGCCCTGTCACTCATCCCCCATCAGATGTGTTTGCGAAGCCGGTGGGACTGAGAGCAGGGCCTCCCCATTAGATCTTAAATTATGAGGTGGAACATAGAGGGAGATATGTTCGGACAAATAAGCTGGGCCGGAGCCATTAATCCCCAATCTTCATACATTATCTGTGTGTATATGAGAGAGAGGAAAGGAAAGAGATGAGAGAATGTGTAAAATTCTGCAGGCTTCATTCCTGGCTCTTTTCCAGTATTAGTGTATTGAAAATAGATTATGACATACCAGGATGAATAAGGGGTTGCCTTTTCCTTGCACATTCCTGCCTGTATACTAAAGAAGCTTTGTGTCCAACCATCGTTAAAAGTATGACTGAAAATTACTCTGCCTGCTTAAAATCAGTAAGCTGAAATCAGTTTACCATGGAAGCCGAGGTTTGTTAAAGAGCCTCATTAGCCTTGCTCTCTTTGAGTACCTGATTTTGGCTGCCTCGGTTCCTTTTTTTGCCAAAATAGAAGTCAGTATGCAGCCTTTCTCCAAGGCTTATTTTCTGGCGGTAGCTGCAAAGAGCTTCCTCTACTTCAAGTGCACCTTCAGGATCTAATGAGATTCAGGGAAGAGCATCTTTCAGAATGAGAGCCAGTGAGGTTCCAACTGTTAGACGACTATTCTAGAGACCTGGAAACTTACTAGGGTGACCTAAGGCAAATCACATTCTTTCAGAATCAAACAAAAGGAAACCCCCTCTGGATAAATCTTACTAAGAAGATCCCATGATAGATTCACTTTAGGGTTGCCATCAGCTGGAAACTACTTGAAGGAAAACAACAAGAAATCTTTCAGGATTGCAGTACTTTGTTTTTTATCTGCTTTCAAATTTTTAGTGGGTAAAAAACATAACAGTACAACACAAATAATAAAAAACCCAGTGCATTGTACAAAACTCCTCCTGCTGAAATAACCAAAGTAAAGGTAAAGTTTGTCCCCTGACATTAAGTCCAGTCATGTCTGACTCTGGGGTGTGGCGCTCATCTCCATTTCTAAGCCGAAGAGCCAGCGTTGTCCGTAGACACCTCCAAGGTCATGTGGCCGGCATGACTGCATGGAGAGCCGTTACCTTCCCGCCGGAGCGGTACCTATTGATCTACTCACATTTGCATGTTTTTGAACTGCTAGGTTGGCAGAAGCTAGGGCTGACAGCGGAAGCTAACCAAAGACCTGTTGAAACAGAAAGGTTTTTACTTTTTATATGGATAGAGAGCAGGGAAAGTGTCGGAGATTGGGGGCAACAACTGAAAAGGCCATCTCCTATGTTTCCACCGGAAGTACCTGGGAAAGATAAAAAGGAACTGAGAAATGCAAACAGGAAGAACCCGGTCAGCACACAGGGGACTGGAAAATGGGAATGCACAACTCTTGTTCTAGTCATCTCCATAGGATATTGTGACTGTACGTAAAAATCAGCTGCTCCCTTCTTCTTACGTTTGTATTGACTGCTGTAAATTTCTTTGTTCTCTATCTGCATCTCTTCTCCCTCCTTTACTGCTGTCAGAAGTTGTGTGAGATCCCACTCACATAGCTCTGACCCAAAGAACCTTCCCGAAATTGAGAACTGCTCAATCTGGCCACAAAGGACCAAGATCTAACTTTTCAGGTCCCAAAGCTCTTGCTTTACATGGCAGGCACACTTCCAAATCTAATCCCACCATACATACTGAAGTCTGGTTTATGGATTTTTATTGTGTTTATTTAATTATGTGCCTTTTATGTCTGGTGTGCAGAGGATTGCCTGTTGCCTGTAAGCTAATTAATTTTGTACTAGAGTTCATATTGTTCTAACTTTAATTCCCAAACAGTGGTTGTTACGGAATTCTAAAATTCTTGTTACAGTGTTAATTTCCAAACAATAATTATTGCATTGTCGAAGGCTTTCATGGCCGGAATCACTGGGTTGTTGTAGCTTTTTCCGGGCTATATGGCCTTGTTCTGGAGGCATTTTTTCTCCGGACGTTTCGCCTGCATCTATGGCAAGCATCCTCAGAGGTAGTGAGGTCACTACTTCTGAGGATGCTTGCCATAGATGCAGGCGAAACGTCAGGAGAAAAATTGCCTCCACAACATGGCCATATAGCCCAGAAAAACCTACAACAACCCAATAATTATTGCAGTTTATTTTTTAAAAAATATAGTGCGTTCAGTAATATTCTTTCCTCTCTCGCCAAGGAATAGGATCGTGAGTGTATGTTATTAGAACAAATCCACTAAGATGCACCATCAATGTTCAAAGTCTACTGTGAGTTTATGATGACCTCGAGGATGTCAAAGGTTTTCTTAGGCAAGAAATGTTCAGAGGTGGGTTTCCCAGTTTCTTCCTCTGGAATATACCCTACACCATCAGGGATTTGTGGGCTTTCTCCCTTTCAAGTACTAGCCAGGGATCAGCCTGCTTAGCTTTCATGATCTGACAGGATCTGGTGCCTTTACGATATATACCAGTGTATAAATGTACCTCCTAAACATAAAGAAAAAAGCACGTACGCCTAGCTAAAATCTGCTGCTTTGATTGAATACTAAAGCGAATCAATGTGTTATGGTGAAATCACTGCGCTTTGAAATATTATGGCTTGTCTTAATTGATTTTTGGTTTTCACGAGGAAATGTGTTTAGTATTTGTGTGTTAGTGTTAATGTAATTAATGCTGGCATTTTAAAGTGGAACAATTTATTATGTGCTTTGATTATCCCACCCTCTCCACCCCTCGGTAGTGTTACCGTTCCAGTAACATTAAGCAGTGTCTGCTTGTGGTTGTTGTTATGCTCTGGATTTGTACTGTGCATTCTCTCCATTTCCTCAGTTCTCATGGCACTGTGAGGGAATTGGATATTTTATTCCAGCCTCTGTGCCAGAAAGGTATCAGAGCAGCATCCAGATATCTTTCCCCCTTTGTTCTACCACTCACTGTGATCTCTAACTGCAGTAGGCAGATGTCTGTGTTGTTTGCTGTCACTGTGTGCCTTCAGGTTGACTTATAGCAACCCTATGGTGAACTTGTCGTAGAGTTTTCTTGGCAAAATTTCCTCAGAGCAGTTTTGCCGTTGTCTTTTTTTCAGGTGGAGAAAGCTTGACCTGCCCAAGGTTACCCATGCACATACTGGAATCCAGGTCTCCTAGAGTTCTAAGCCCAGTACGCAGGCCATTACTCCTCACTGGTTTGGACAGAGAGGCAGGCAAAATGATACCATTCAGACATAGTCAAATTCTATATGCCAGGTAAATAGAAACTAGTATTTTCATACTTTTAATCTTTTGGGTCAGTCTTTGCATGTACTCACAATCAGGTGAAGTGACACAAGATTTCAGACAATAGGTCTAAGGCACCAATTTGAAAAAGGCAGAGCCAGACTCTCTCTTTGAAGGACATTTTGGAATTTTGAAGGAAAGTAGATATTGATCCAACAGAACTCAGAGCTTACTGGTATTTACTCGAGTCTAATGCTCCATTGATACTAATGTGCACCCCAGTTTTCAAAACCCCGAATCCAAAAAAAATATTTGATGACAAATGTAATGCACAGCAGCAAAAGGTGCACTATTTGTAAAATGCCCATTACATTTGCTGTCTGCTTTTAAAAACCCTCTTTAAAAACAGTTGTGTTAGAACACCAAAGCTTTCAATAATGGAAAAGAAATCTTGGGGTGCATCTATGCTGCAGAATGAGTCCACTTTAACAGTTTTGGTTCGATGTCATGAAATCATGGGGGCTGTTGTTTCACAAGGCCTTGAGCCTTCTCTGCCAAAGCGTATGGCTGCCTCATCAAAATACAAATCCTAGTATTACATTGAGCTGTAATGATTGAGCATTGAGCTGTAGCAATTAAATTACAGATGGCACCCCTCTATTCCACCTTGGTTAGACCACACCTGTAATATTGTGTCCAATTCTGGGCACCACAGTTGAAGAGAGATATTGACAAGCTGGAATGTGTCCAGAGAAGGGCGACCAAAATGATCAAGGGTCTGGAGAACAAGCCCTATGAGGAGTGGCTTAAGGAGCTAGGCATGTTTACCTGAAGAAGTGAAGGCTGAGAGGAGATATGATAGCCATGTATAAATATGTGAGAGGAAGTCACAGGGAGGAGGAAGCAAGCTTGTTTTCTGCTTCCCTGGAGACTAGGATGTGGAACAATGGCTTCAAGATGCAAGAAAGGAGATTCCATCTGAACATGAAGAAGAACTTCCTGACTGTGAGAACCGTTCGGCAGTGGAACTCTCTGCCCATGAGTGTGGTGGAGGCTCCTTCTTTGAGGCTTTTACACAGAGGCTGGATGGCCATCTGTCAGGGGTGATTTGAATGCAATATTCCTGCTTCTTGGCAGAATGGGGTTGGACTGAATGGCCCATGAGGTCTCTTCCAACTCTATGATTCTATGATTCTATCCCTTTAATATAGAAGCTCCAGGTTCTCCTGAAGCAGCTTCCCCTTTGGCTTTGGCTCAGCATTAAGATTACCCTATTCTGTGACACTAATGTGCATCCTAAGTAATTTAGCCAAAACAGGCGAATGTTAGATTTGAATAAATACAGTAATTGAGTCTTTCTATCCATGGCCCAACCTGATAATAAATAAACGTTATTCTTTAACCATTATTGCAGAGAATCTTATAGGAAGTTTCATTTTATCTTCCTGATACAGTTTTGACTGTACCTTTTACATCTTGGTTTAAGATTGTTGAAGACTGAACAGTCCTAGATTGCAAGAGGCATTGCAAGAGGCATTTATCAGAGGGAAAAGACCTGAACTGCCCTACTTGATTTTGGACACCGATAACTCATTACTTTTAGTGGGTTCCATCTTGGGTGGCGATCCTTGGAAGTTTAGAAGTCCTGATTAGAGGTTGCAATATGAGGAATTACCATTAAAAGGAAAGAGTGATGGTGATGATGCTCAGAGTTAGGGTTTAGTAGTTGGATGTAAGGTAGAAGGAGGAAATAAGTGAGTGAGGATTATAGTAAAGAGGCCTTGGTTGCCATCACAAACGTGTTGAACTCCTAGTTGGTTCAACGTCTATTTAGCCCAGTTTTTAGAGTCACCGTGGCTGAAAAATAATCATGGTAGTACATTCAATGGGAGTCTGTGGAGGCTCCTCCTTTGGAAGCTTTTAAACAGAGGCTGGATGGCCATCTGTCAGGGGTGATTTGAATGCAGTATTCCTGCTTCTTGGCAAGAGGTTGGACTGGATGGCCCATGAGGTGTCTTCCAATTCTTTGATTCTATGATTCTATCCTAAGAACGTTAGTTTGGTTAAAGCTGGTCTGGTCTCTCAGAGTTTGAGAGATCCTTGACTTCTTGTCAAAAGTGGACAACCTGTGGCCATCCATGTCCTTCTGAATTTCAGTTCCCATAGTCCCTCACAATTGGCTGTGCTGATAGGTATGACTCTCTACTTGAAAGAGTCTGTGTTGAAAGGGCATTTTAAAAACAACTAAATATTGTCCAGGGCTTTATAACAACTTAATATGATATAAAATAGCTGTTTATCTTATGCTTTTAGAGAAGTTTGTGCAAGTGTGGAGCCACAGCATGTGGCCAGGCTTAAAAAGCTTGATACAAAAGGAAGACTTCATGAAATTCCCTTTTGTGCTGTATGGAGACAGAAAAATAAGAATTCTGTAATGGGAAATGGGAATGTAGAGACAGTCAGCATTTGCACTTTGCAGAGTTTCACTGGAAGTTCTCTTGCATGCAGTTCTCCTAATCATAACAGATTATTTAGTCCTTCCCCTCCATCCCTTCAGAGTTATTTGTAAAATATGTATTCCAGCGCTGGCTTCTGTGGGTGGTGCTCACGTGATTTGGAATATAATGCTGCAGTCTCGCAGCCTCTCTCCTGCCGCTTTTCTCTATTCAGACAAGTCTACGCAATTCCATCTGTTTGTTAAACTTGCAGTTCTTTCTTTGAAAAATAAAACCAAAAAATCTCCTGAATAGAATAATTGTAATTGTTCTTTCTTTGGTATCTCACAGTACAACAAGCCTATACACATTGGTTGTTACTGCCTGTCAAATTGACTTCTACTTAGGGTTATCCTCTTCTAGTGAGAGACCTCCAAGAGCCCCAGTTGTCAACTGCTCTGCTCAGGTCTTGCAACCTCAGGGCTGTATCTTCCTTGATTACGTTAATCTGCCAATAATGAGGTGTTCATCTTGTCGTGTTGCCTCCAACTTTACCAAGTGTTACTGTCCTTTCCAGTCATCTCATCATATACGAAATACAATAGTCTCAGTTTAGTCATTTTGGCCTCAAGTGAGATTAAAGCTAGATTTGCTAGTGGAACCATTGATTTGCTGTAGGTCGCATACCTACAGAGCAGAACAAGACTGTATATTTATTTCTATTTATATCTTTCCTTCGACCTAGGCCTAATATACAAGGTGACTTAAAATTAAAACTGATGCAGTTACATGGCATCCAAAAGTTAAAGTGTAATTAAACCATAGAGAGAATTAAAAGCACTCAAAAGCATTCCAATTAAAACAAAACAAAAAACAATAGAGATAATATGACATATTGTTAAACTTCCATTCCCTGTTGGCAGTTAGTTCTCAGAGGCCTCAAAAACATTATTTTACTGCTTATGGAAGGCCTACAAGGAGTATACCAGCCAAGCTTCTCTAGGGAGGGAGTTCCCAAGCCTGGGAGAAACTGTTGAAAAGGCCGTATCTCTTGTTTTTACCAAGTACTTGTGAACAGAAGCAGGAAGGTGCACCATCATTGATGTCTCATTGATTTCCTGTAATTCCCACCGTTAAGATGTTCTGCTCCTTTGGTAGTCCCATCCTTTCTCCCTTGTTTTTCTTTTCAGAATTGCATCCACTAGAATGATTCTTCTCTTACTTCCTTTCAGTCTCTCCCAAAAACCATGTTTTCAGTTAAATGTCTAGCACAACAAACCATTATTTCATATACAACTGAGATAGTTACATATTCTTACTCTAACCATTTTCTGCTTTCATGACTATATGCTTATATAGCTTGTAAGTCTCTGTCATTTGTTACCAGGGCATATATCACTGGCAACAATAATGGGAGAATGCTGTCTTTAGTGTCTTGCATGTAACATACTCTGGCTACAGGTAGAGCACTTGATCTGCATTGCTTGCTCATATTTTAGTACTGGACCTACAACCCATATATTGGTGCATGTGCTGAACTCTTAACCGTGGCTAGTTGTAGTAGAGTAATGGCTACTCTAAAAAGGATCCCATGTTTTTCCTGAAAGTTAAGTTAAGGGTAGAGTTGGTTGGTTCTGAAGTGGTTAGTGTTGCCTCTGATCCCTGAAGCATTCTTGATATAGTGAGGTGTGCTTATGGCAGGTCCATTTTCAGCCCCCCCTCCCCTCCTCTTTTCGGCGCTGAGAATATTTATCTGCCAAACCCCATGGCAAGTTGATCGAATTGCATGGAGACGGCTGCACCTGGGTCAAACCATTCATGTGTCCCCATAGCCTTGTGCTCAAAAGGTCTATTTCTTTCCCTGATTGAAAGAATACTCTGTGGGGTTATATACCATGGCTGCTGTCCTAACACAATCTGGCAGGCTTCTAATGAGACACATGTGAATAGTAGGTACAGCACGGTGGTGATTAACTCCTCATTGGCTCCCACAGTCCATATGTCAAGCTCTTTGACAGGGAGAAAAATGTCACTGGTTCTGACCCCTCAGCCTTTGACACCAGAATTGCACTTTTTACCTGACAAGAGCCTTGCTCATCTCATTCCTTTTTCTTGGAGATGTGAATGCTTAAGTGTGCGCTTATGTCAAAAACCGCATGCATCAAAGCCAGCTTTCACTTGAAATTCACTAGGACACTTTACATTAGGAGATATAAAAAGGCTGCATGCTTGAAGATGGGAAAATGGAGATGCTCTGGGTATTTTTTTTATAAAAGTCTAATGTTAGCAATTTAATTTGGAACTGTTCTACTTTGTCACTGTTAGCTCTTCTTCTTTGCCAAAGTACTTAAGGTGACATTCAGAGCCTACTGTAAGTTTACGACTTCATCATGTCTTTTAAAATGAGTTTTATAGCCTTTTTACACACAGTGACATGTATTACACAGTGGTATTTTTATTCCTTTTTTATGTAAAAGAATTGATTTGCCTTCTCCTGGTAAAGATGCTTTCACGATTCTTTAGAGATATAATTCCTGGAGCTGTGATTTTTGGTTTAAAAGAATAGTGTGTGCTCACTGTGTCTCTGTTTCCTCCTGTTCTCATTGCTGTGTTTCTTACAACTCTGAGAGGCAAATGGAGTCACCTAATTAAATTGAATCACCAGCAGTACTTGTCTAAAATATTTTAAGAGCTTCTGGTGATGGGTTAGATTTTCTTTTGGATGTTCTATCCCTTCAGTACCCAGTCTAGATTTATAGGATTCAAGTACTGGTGAAATATTTCCGTGTTGTCAAGGGTCAAATATTTCATATTATCAAGGACAGAAATATGTAGATTTTGGAAACACCCCTCCCCTCTCCAACAGAGAGCAAATTTTCAGTATTTTTCAGTAGAAGAACTGGAAACTTTGGAGATTGTAGAGCAGAAACCTTTGCTTAAAATTTCACATTAAGAATTGTGAATTTTTTTACTTACTCGACAATCCTATTGTAGGGTTTTCTTAGCAAGGGTTATTCCAAGGAGCTTGGCATTGATTTCTGAGTCAGAGAGGTTATCTTGTGGGTTTTCATTTAGACCCTGGTGACCCAAAGTCCTGATTCAACACTGAGTACAACACTGTATACAAATTGAAATTGAATCCAGACAAGACAGAGGTCCTACTGGTCAGTCGGAAGGCCGAACAGGGTATAGGGTTACAGCCTGTGTTAGACGGGGTTACACTCCCCCTGAAGACGCAGGTTCGCAGCTTGGGAGTGATCCTGGACTCCTCGCTGAGCCTGGAACCTCAGGTCTCAGCGGTGGCCGGGAGAGCTTTCGCACAATTAAAACTTGTGCGCCAGCTGCGCCCATACCTTGGGAAGTCGGATCTGGCCACGGTGGTCCACGCTCTTGTCACATCCCGGTTGGATTACTGCAACGCACTCTACGTGGGGTTGCCTTTGAAGACTGCTCGGAAACTTCAACTAGTCCAGCGAGAAGCAGCCAGATTGCTCACCGGAGCGGCGTACAGGGAGCACACCACCCCCCTGTTGCGTCAGCTCCACTGGCTGCCGATCCAATTCCGAGCACAATTCAAAGTGCTGGTTTTGACCTATAAAACCCTATACGGTTCCGGCCCAGTGTACTTGTCCGAACGGATCTCCCTCTACATCCACCTCGAAGTTTAAGATCTTCTGGGGAGGCCCTGCTCTCGACCCCGCCAGTGTCACAAGTGAGGCTGGCGGGGACGAGGAGCAGGGCCTTCTCAGTGGCGGCCCCCCGCCTGTGGAACTCACTCCCCGGGGAGATCAGATCGGCGACTTCCCTTCTAGCATTTAGGAAAAAACTAAAGACCTGGATGTGGGACCAAGCTTTTGGTCACTCTGACAACTAACTCAAGGACCTGGCGATAGACAAGGACAAACGGAATAGAATGGATATATGGACTCTGATATATGGACTCTGACATGAGATTGTTTTAGGATTTATGATTTTATTATGTATTGATGTTTTAATTTAACTGCTGAATTGTTGTATTTTTGGATTACTTGTTGTGTGTTTGGGCATCTAATTGTGCCTTCCCTGTAAGCCGCCCTGAGTCCCCCTCGGGGTGAGAAGGGCGGGGTATAAGTGAATGAAATAAATAATAAATAAATAAATATTATATATAAACCATAGTCTACAATTAGGAAATTAGGAAACAATAATTCATATGCATTATTATACATTTTTGGCTCTATATACCAATCACATCGGGGTGCTCTACTGTTCATGAGAGAATCATATTGTGGGACTTCAGTGTTTGTGATATTACATTGCTGCAGAGTTCTATATTTTCAGTGTTGTTATATTTTATATCCAAATATTCTGGTTATCTGATTATTCAGTTTGTGATATGAGACTGTTTTATCCAAATAATGCACTTAAGGTTGTTCAATACAAAATTTGTGGTTTTCATATTTTGTTAACGGGAGCTAGCGTGGTCTAGTGCAGTGGTTCCCAACCTTTTTTTTGACCAGGGACCACTTGATCAGGGCCACTTGAACAGGGACCACTTTGACCAGGGACCACTCTCCAACATTAGTACCAAAAAGGTTATGAATCAGTTTTTGTAATAAGAGGCTGGGTATATGCTCTATCCCAGTGATTCCCAACCTTTTTTGTTTTTACCAGGGAACACTTGATGAGGGACCAAAAGGGTTACGAATCAGTTTTTGGTCAAGTTTACATTTGGTTTGGTTATTTGGGATGCTGATTCAGAAAATTGCATTGGATAGACCACATCAGTTCTAGTTTCTGATACAGAAAATATGACATTCAGTAAATAGTCACCATCTGCTCACCCAAATAAAGCCATATCTGGAGCTGATGTGGTAGTAGTCATCTTCCGTGTGTAGTCAGCCTTTCCCCTCCCAACATCTCCATTGCCTTGGCACCATAAGGGGGTTTTGTGAGACCAATCACTCTCATTGCTATGTGGTTTCAAGGCAACAGTATAGTAGTGGCAAGGCTGCGGATCATACTTTTATTCTTGCGGACTACTGGTGGTCCACGGGACCACAGGTTGGGAATCACTGGTCTAGTGGTTTGAGCATTAGACCATGGCTTTGAACACCAGGGTGACTTTGGGTAGGTTACATTCTGCCAGGCTCAAAAGAAGGTAATGGCAAGGCTCTTCTGAACAAATATTGCCAGGAAAACCTTGTGATAGAGTTAGGGTTGCCATAGTTGAGAAACAGCTTACAGGCACACAACAATGGCAACAACGATTTAGTTAATGCTTAGATGGCAAAAACCAAGACATGTGTGCTTAGGTAAGAGAAGAGGAATTTCTAGCTCTCTTTTCCACATGAAACATTCAAAACTTTTACTTGTCTGAAATAGAAGCCTTTAAATTTCAAATTTCAAAAGTACGTCAAATAATGGGATTTTTTAAAAATACGTTGGCTAAGTCATGAAATGAAGCATTTTATGTTGGCAAAGCAGCAAAGTTAGGTTGGCGAGATATGGAAAACAGATATTGACTATATTTTTATTTATTTTGAAGAGGTGGAATCTTGCCGTTGACATGTCAAGTGAAAAATATTCCTTCTGCAGGAGCATTTGTCTCGATGGCGTGGCGGTGCCTGCTCCCTGCCAGATGGGTGCCATGGCTCATGAACTTTGGAGATGAGAAATCTGCTCTTGGTCAGCAGGATGCACCTGCTCTGTTGGTTCCTGCAGAGAAACCTGCTGAGAAATCTGCACAACGCAGTGGAGCATTGTGCCTTGCCTTGGGGACACGGTGACAAATTGAGGCTAGTTTCCAGAGAGTGCGAAACAACAGAATTTATGTCCAGAGTAAAAATATGTGTGCAGTGAAAAGAAGGGCTTCTTGCCAAGAGAGAAATTGATCTACAATAGCGTTTCTTTCCTTTTCCTTTTCTGTTTTACCCACTTTGATATCCTAGCAAGTCCCCAAAGTGTCCTTGGCCCAATTTTCCTTTTGGTTGTGAACTCCTTACGGATTTATGCGTATGGAGCTGAAAACTGGGCTGTGATGGAAACCGAAAGGAAACAACGATAACTCTTTTGAGATGTGGTGCTAGAGAAGGGTTTTCCGGATACTGCGGACTGCCAAAAGACAAATGAATAAGATGAAAAGCCATACTCAAGTCCATTCATATGATAAAATCACAATCAATAAAAATCATGGGGTTATAAAAGAGTGAAAACAAATCCAAAAAAACCGAAGCTAAAAACAAGGTGGCTAGAGAGGTTTTGGTGAACATAGTACTAGAAAGTGAAACATAGCTACAGATAATAGCTAAGAATAATCTAATAAACCACACAGACCAGGTTAATGGTTGAATACCACATTAATTTTAGAAAAGCACTAATTTTTTTGCAAGTCGCTTCTGGTGTGAGAGAATTGGCCGTCTGCAAGCATGTTGCCCAGGGGACGCCCGGATGATTTGATGTTTTTATCCTCCTTGTGGGAGGCTTCTCTCATGTCCCCGCATGAGGAGCTGAAGCTGATAGAGGGAAGCTCATCCGCCTCTCCCCGGATTTGAACATGCGACCTGTCGGTCTTCAGTCCTGCCGGCACAGGGGTTTAACCCACTGCACCATCGGGGGCTCCATGGCTCATGAACTTTGGAGATGAGAATAATCAATAATCAATAATAAACTAATAATCAAGTGCAATTCACTTTGGGTTGGGGTCATATTGATCAACCATTTTGTCCCCCCCAACACTTGGGGGAAACTAACTAAAGTTTCAAAGGCAGTTCTGTGCAGCTTTTAATATAGTGGTCTAACCCGGAGTCCTCTGTTTTGTACTTAAGTGAGAGAAGGTTGGTCCTCTGTAGATAGGGTCACAGCAAGCATTCCAACCTAAAGTGATAAGAAAATAATTAATCCTAGCCCTACTACCACCTGACATTCCCCATCTAGCATAGAGTTGGGATCCTAGATTCCACATTTGACCAGATTTTAACCTTCATCTGGAGTACTTTCTTTCCAAGTTTTTGATACCTCTGTCTTGTCTGGTTTAATTTTATTCACTCACATCAGCCCCAAAGCTGCCTTCAGGCATTATTCTAGAGTTTCACTTCCTCCCTGGCATTTGCAGATGGAAATGAAAAGAAGAACAGAACATCCTCTGCATAGTGATGACATGTAAGCATTAAGCTTGACGGATTCAAGAGGAAAAGGTGGAACCCTGCGACTTTGTACAGGTGTAAGGCTGTAGAGTGCTTAGACCTTCTCCAGCCCCCCATCTAAGACTGGGAAAGATGTAGAACCATCATACCACCGATTCTCTTAGCTCAGGTAAATGGTACAAATTAAACCAATGGTTGGTGGTATCTGAGGAGTAATCCAGAACACTGACTGCAGTGCATACTCTAGATCTGTTCCCAACCATTGTCAACCTGAAATTTCTTTGGAATGGATGAAAAAGCAGGCATCTTGAGCCATCATCCTCTTGTGTTTAGAGATGGGGATGTGAAATTGGTTACATTTTGACCCCTACATTTGTTTTTTGCTATATTTAATTTCTGTTGTCACTACTACTGAACTCTGTATAGTGCTCTTTTGGTGTTGGGAATTTCCTCTTCCCCTATGTGTTAGTGTTGGGTGTTCTGTGAAGCAGATATCCAATTACTTCTATGAATTTATAGTCTAAATGGCAGGCGGAAAAGATAGGGATGCCTTGGGAAATCAAAAGTGGGAGGATAACCTAGTGGTTTTATTATAGTGATTATGATATTGATGAACTCACTACTGAGGTTTGTGATGTTAGTCTCACTGGAATATTGGATTTCCACAGCTGAAATATGTTCTGAACAAAGAGTGTGGTAGTGGTGACAATGTTGGAAGAAAATCTATGAAAAAAAAACATTTTCAGTATTGAAATGTTTTCATCTTTTTGTGCAGTCTTTAATTGGTTTTTTATTATAGTTAGATGGACACAACATGACTTTTGATAAAAACCCCCCCTCTCTCTTTTTGGCCATATTCACACACAATGGCTGAGATACTATATTGTGCTTGTGTAGCATACACACACTTATGGACTTACATGTGTAGCATTGCTGTCTACTGAATATCAACATTGTGTTGTTGATGTGCCTTTGGGCATGGATGTAATTTTGTTGTCTTTGCAGTGTGGAGTAGTTAGGAGTTCCATTGAATCAAGAGTAAGTTGAAAGCATTGACAAAGTGTTATGTACTTTCCAAAGAGTTGTGAACTGTGTGCAACCAAATGCCTGAAATCTTGTTGGTGAGGCTCAGCAAGAGTAGACCCACTGAAGCAGTTACATAAATTGAAGTGATTTATTTATTATTTATTTCAAACCTTTATACCCCGTCCTTCTCGACCCCCGAGGGTGGACCCAGGGTGGCTTACAACCGCCAGCAATTCGATACCTACACATACATCATAACAATATAATACAAGTTAAACATTCATTAAAAGATTAAATTATAAAACAACTCTTTAAAATATTATTAATAACAATATAGCTGCATCCATTGGTTCTTCTCTCATAAAGACTTTGAGTAGAATTTAGACCATTGGTGTCAAACTCATTTTCACTGAGGGTCACATCAACCTTATGGTTGCCTTCACAGGGACGTCTGTCATGGCAAGACTGTATAAATGTACCTATGTAACCCTGGCATAAGTCTCGTCACATGAAAGTCTCGTCACATGAAATGATATGGTGGGCCGGATTTGGCTTGTAGAATAACACCTGTGATTTAGAGCAATGACATATTTACAGTTGTGGAACTGCACTTATATAACCATGAACTGACTACATCGATTGTGCAGCAGCCACAAATACAACAACTTGTGTCTGAGAATGGACACAAGTATATGACTTTGTAGTGAGGTGATAGAAGTGGTGGGTTTCTATTGGGGTAGGGGGGGGAGACTTACCAATGAATTCATGTCCCGGCATTGAATGTATGCTGGTTGTATGTTGGGCTCCACCCTGAGTCCCTTTCGGGGTGAGAAGAGCGGAATATAGATGTTTTAGGTAAATAAACAAACAAACAAACAAACAAACAAACAAACAAATAAATAAATAAATAAGGCAGTGAGGAAGAGGAAGAGGTTGTGACTCATAGTGGAAGCCAGTGGGTACCCTGCTGTGATTGTGCTGGTACGGCTGTACCAGGAGCTCCAACTTTATTTTCTTTCTGTTATCTGTTTGCAGTTATAGGGCAGGCCTCCTGTCCATCATAATTAAGCTTTGGTTTCGCCCCTTGTTCAGGGCTCTGGGAGGGAAAGGAGCCATTTTTGGGCAGTCTCACACAAGGAAGCTAGACTATAGGATGTAGACCAGCTCGTCCCGTAGAAAAGCTTCTTTTCTCAAGAGCATCCGGGGAAAAATAACATCCGGGGATACAGAAGCAGAAATTCCAGGAGAAAGGTACCAAAAGCTCTGGCTGAGAGCTCACAGCCTCTCAGCCTCACAGCATCAGAGGGAACAGCCCTGAAGTTTCTAAGAATTCTCGAAGGGAGAACAGCATTACAGATCTACGGAACTCCAGCTGAAATATCTTCAAGCCTCAGCTGATAGGTCTACTCGATACCCAGATGCATTTGGAATCGGTAGTAGGTCCTACACCGATGAGGCATAGATAGAAAGCAGCCTGGGAGAGGTGAAAAAGGGTTTTTCCTACAGAGAAAGTTTAGTTAATCAAAGTCAGGTGCCAGTCCATTGAGGACTAGACTAAGAAAGCCTTGAAGTGTTGTTTGAACCATTGAAGATTTGTTGTTTGTTCCATAATAAAGACTTTGTTGCATCATCAAAGACTCTAAAGACCATTACTTCAGAAAAATCCCTGAGAACCTCTCTTTGAGGCGCCCTGACTGTCCCTCTGGGCTTAAAGTATACGTCCTATAGAAAAGACAACTGTTACAGGCCCAGCGCGCGACAGAAAAGTGATGGCAGAAAAGGAGTACCGCACAACATTGACACAGCTCAAGCTGTAGGAGTAGGTGCAGTAATGAGATTGGAATGAAGCACATGAAATTTAAGGAGGGGGTTGTCAGGAGTGTGGGGAAAGGGACAGAAGAAGAGAAGCAGAGAACAGATGGGGTAGAGTTGATGAAGGAGAAGACAAGGGAGAAAAGCCTCAAGGAAGAAGATGGTGCCCAGGAATGAATTCCAAAGACCCACTGTAATAAAGACCCACTGTAATTCTAGTTGTTTTTTCAGATGCTCGCTTCTTCTTCATGGGTCATTCCTAAAAATAGCAAAATTGCCATGGATTTTAGATTATTCCCATTGTTTTGCATTAGTATGACCTTGGGCTCAAATGAATAACGCTTCAGTAGGCATTATCCATTTGGCCCTTGCAAGAATTTAAAAACTCAAATCTAGTCTGTCTCAGTTTGTGATGTATTGGGTTTTTCTTCTCCCTTCTCAATACTATTTGCTTTTGTGACTTGTTTTTTAAAGATATTACTAGCTGGGATAAGAGGCAGGAATGTCTTGCTTACTCATTTTCTTTCGAAAAATCCGATTGGAGGAGATAGACGAGAAGGACAATAATGTTTCGGATAAATAAAATGGACTAAATTAAAACACAATTTGTTCCACAGTCTGATTTCTCTGCGTTCTCTGGCAGGATAACCAGTTGTGCCATTTACACCCACCCCAACTCCTACCCATCGTTGTTTGCTGCCAAACAGATGGTAACAACTTAGCAACAGCTAACCTCCTCATTTTTGCCTTCCATTTGGAAGCGGACACTTCTAGAAATGTGGCTTTGAAGCTTCCAGCAAATGTAATATTTTCCCCTTTTCCTTCTGAGCAATGCCGCCAATAGCTCTTCAAACAGTCCCAAATAATGACTTTGTTCTTCGGGGGCAGCTGGACTCCATATGGTGTGGTATTTTATCTGTCATTTGCTGGCTAACATACTGCAACCTTTGCCCGCCATATTTCTAAATCTTCTTCTCCATTTGTTGAGGAAAATTCCTGTAAACACTAAATCAACTTTAAAACTGTGTACATGGCAGGGCCTGGGCCTCTTGCTCGGTGGAAGGATTCAAAATAGAAATTATTAATTCTCTTGCTCTTGCAGAGTGGAGTGGAGTGTCATTATAAAATGGAATCCCATTAATTGAGGTTAATCAATTAATCTCAGAGCGATCAATTAATCCCTAATTAATCAATTAATTTTAATGTGCAATCCATTACACAATAAATATGTGTCAAGCAATTCCTGTCCCTGGTGTTTGGTTTTGTTAGTATCATTTCTTAACAGCACACTGTAGATATATGATAGATTTCCATATTATTTGCACTTATATAACCATGAACTGACTACATCAATTGTGCAGCAGCCACAAATACAACAACTTGTGTCATATTATTTGCAAACCCTTACAAAGCCCCTGGCATTTTCTAGGTGTTGCATTGAAGTTGAAAGAGCATTTCCATTTCATTTTATGGGGTCTCACAACAGAAAAGGAAAGGGGGGAGAGAAGAAAGCAGGCATTGGTGTAACTGCATCTTCGGTGATTGATGAGTGAAACAAGCTCATGAACTTCTTCTTGGGTGACAAATGAAGATTTTTCCTGGTCAACCTTGATCTCCTGGCTTATGATGGATCACGTAAGATGCTTCACTATCATTCTGTAGTGGTAAGCCTACCATAAGATGTCTTATTTTCCTCAGAAGGACACAGAGACAAATAAATGAAGAAGAACATTAGAAATGGACCCACCAGACATCTGTAAATGTGATGTCATTAATTGAGCTTGAGCTTTCTTGATAGAATGCTTTCTATCACTTGTTGATTTTAGGATATAGGCATACCTCAGTTAACAAAACCTCTGACAAAGAAGCTATTTTTCTTCTAAATTCTTTATGCATGCCTGCCCCTTTCCTCCCATTTTCTATGTAGCTGGAATATTTTTTATTAGCATTGGCATTGGGACCCTGGTGAAGGAGGATGGGGAAACCCACATTTTCAGTGTCAGGTAAACAATGCAATGAAACATAAGATGAGAAAAAACTGAACTTTAGCCAATTCTGTTGTTGAAATGTGTGCTTGCCTATGACAGGCAAGGAGGAGATCTGGCAGCTAAATGAGTTGTCAACATTTAATACACAACCGAAGACCCAACTCTTCAGCAGCCCTACCTAGTCAGCTTTGAACCATGAGTTTTGGATTTGCATTCTATTGCTACTGCATGTTGATTTCCTGTTCGAACCTTTGGACGTTGAGCTGTGGGGTTCCTCAGGGTTCAGTCTTGTTCTCCGTGCTGTTTAACATATACATGAAACCGCTGAGACAGATTATCTGGAGTTTTGGAGTATGGTGCCACCTATATGCGGATGACACCCAACTCTACTGCTTCCCACCTAATACCAAGGAAGGTGCCCTGACCCTAAACCAGTGCCTGTCATCAGTAATGAACTGGATGAGGGCAAACAAATTGATACTTGATCCAGACAAGACAGAGGTACTCCTGGTCAGTCAGAAGGCAGACTAAGGAATTGGGACCCAGCTTGTGTTGGATGGGGTCACACTTCTCCTGAAGACACAGATCTGCAGTTTGGGGGTCCTCCTGGACTTGGCACTGAACCTGGAAGCCCAGGTGCTGGCAGTGGCTGGGAGGGCCTTTGCACAATTAAAACTTGTGCGCCAACTGCACTCGTTCCTTGAAAAGCCAGATCTGGCCACGGTGATATGTGCCTTTAGTTACATCACACCTGGATGACTATAATGCGCTCTGCATGGGGCTGCCTCTGAAGAGTGTTTGGAAACGTCAGCTGGTCCAGAGAGCTGCAGCCAGGTTGCTCACTGGGGCTGGAGACAGCGAGCGGACAACCCCTCTGTTGCAGCAGCTCCACTGGCTGCCAGTCTGTTACCTAGCCCAATTCAAAGTGCTGGTTATGACCTTTAAAGTCCTAGATGGTCCAGGTCAAGGCTATCTGGCCTACTGCAACCCATTGTATGAACCTGCCCAGGCCCAGAGATCCCCTTCAGGAGAGGCCCTTCTCTCAGTCCCACCCCCATCTCAAGCTCAGTTGGTGGGGACAAGAGAGAATAGGTCCTTACATCCCAATGGCTGCCCCTCGACTCTGGAACTCCCAGGGAAACCAGAATTGCCCTCTCCGTGCTGTCCTTCTGATGGCAGGCTAAAACCTTTTGATCCAGACAGGCTTTTAAAGATGAAGGTTTTAAAGATCAAGTTGGGGGTTGTTGTGTTTTTTAACTTTGAATATGTTTTAATGGTTTTAAACTGAGATTAAAAGATATTGTTTTAATGTTTGCATATTTGTCTATTTTAAATTGTACGTGGATGCTTTTATGTTAAGCCACTTTGAGTCTCCTGCAGGAGAGATAAAGCGGGGTATAAATAATAATAATAATAATAATAATAATAATAATAATAATAATAATAATAGGGGAATGGGGGATGCCTGGATTGAGAGCAGTACGTGTGAAAAAGATCTTGGAGTCCTTGTGGACAACAAGTTAAACATGAGCCAACAATGTGATGTGGCGGCAAAAAAAGCCAATGGAATTTTGGCCTGCATCAATAGGAGCATAGTGTCTAGATCTAGGGAAGTAATGCTACCCCTCTATTCCGCTTTGGTTAGACCACATCTGGAATATTGTGTCCAATTCTGGGCACCACAATTCAAGAGAGATATTGACAAGCTGGAATGTGTCCAGAGGAGGGCGACTAAAATGATCAAGGGTCTGGAGAACAAGCCCTATGAGGAGCGGCTTAAGGAGCTGGGCATGTTTAGCCTGAAGAAGAGAAGGCTGAGAGGAGATATGATAGCCATGTATAAATATGTGAGGGAAGCCACAGGGAGGAGGGAGCAAGCTTGTTTTCTGCTTCCTGGAGACTAGGACGCGGAACAATGGCTTCAAACTACAAGAGAGGAGATTCCATCTGAACATGAGGAAGAACTTCCTGACTGTGAGAGCCATTCAGCAGTGGAACTCTCTGCCCCGGAGTGTGGTGGAGGTTCCTTCTTTGGAAGCTTTTAAACAGAGGCTGGATGGCCATCTGTCAGGGGTGATTTGAATGCAATAATCCTGCTTCTTGGCAGAATGGGGTTGGACTGGATGGCCCATGAGGTCTCTTCCAACTCTTTGATTCTATGATTATAATAATAATAATAATAATAAGTATTGGCACTGACAAAATTACCATCTGTCAGCTGCAAAAGGCCACCCTACTTGGATCTGCCCTGAGTCCCCTTCAGGGTTGAGACAGGCGGTATGCAAATATCGCAAACAATAAATAAATAAATCTGAACGCATTATTCGCCAATACATCACACAGTCCTAGACACTTGGGAAGGGTCTGACATGTGAGCCAATACAAGTGCCAGCAGTGTGGTCTTGTTTGCTGTGTACTAATCTTGTTGAGTTTGAAATAATAATTTGTACCCTGTGTTGATATATGCATTTTAAGTTGATATGTTTTAACTGTTGTACCCTGCCTCACGTATTAGGAGAGATGGGTAAATAATAATAATAATAATAATAATAATAATAATAATAATAATAATACAGCAGCTGGATTTGGAAGTATATGCAATGACTACTGGAATGGCCTGGACTATGATTGTGGATTGCATGGTTTATAATAGTAATTGTAATGTTTTACATGTTTTAATGTTTTCTAACCTTTTAAATTTTTAATTGAAATGTTTATTTAATTGTATATTGTTTTTAAGGCATTTAATTATTGCCTATGTTGTAAACTGACTTGAGTCCCCTTCAGGGTCAAGAAAGACGGGGTATAAATAGGGTAAATAATAAATAAATAAATGCACGAAGAGCAAAAGGGCAAAATAGATAAGCCTATCATACCAGCTCCTTCCATTATATTTTTTCTAAATGCATAGACATTTGGCCGCCAAGACAGAAGTCACAAGCAAGGATGTGAAGTGAAATTTTTTCCCCCTGGTTTCATTTTGGAAGAAGTTTTCAATTAGTTTCTAGTATGACAATGTACAAGTCTTTCTTGAGATGATCCACACCTGTATTTTGTTAGTTTTAGATGAAAAGTTTGCTGAAACTTGTTGAGCAAATCTTTTTTTGTGATAGAGGAACCTGCCCTTGATCTTTCTAGGTTATTTCTGCCTTTGGTACCAAAGTTTCTGTTTAAGAAATAATGCCCAGGAACCTATCTACTCTTTTTTTTTTTAGCTGTAGTGGCAAAGGTTGGGAGAAACAAAAATACAGTTCTTCCTCTATGCCTGGCTTTGAACAAAAACACTTAATAAATTATGCATCTACATGTCTTGCTTTGCCTTGCCTGTTGTAGTACTTCATAATAGATATCAGAGGTGTTTTGATATTTGCTATGATAGTAACAAGACACGTTGAGTTGCTTTTCAAACAAGGAAAGCCATGTCATCACTTCAAATCAGTTCAATATTGATATTTGCAACATTGTTTTTTTGAGTGTGAGCATTTTTGAGGTGTTTATTCATGTTATGCAAACAAGGCAATAGGTTTGAATTTTGTGTCTGTTAGATTTTTACCTAGCTCATTCCATCCCAACACAGAAACTGCATTGATGTTCAGCAACAAAGATTAATTCAATCTGGCTATTTTCATTTTATATTTTGGCACTAATATTGGTTTGGAATCATATAGTCAAAAGAGACTAAAAGGGCCATGCAGCCTAACCCCATTCTTCTATTCCTGATTAACAAAAAAAGAAATTTCCTCTGGCTGTGTCTAACCCAGCATTTCTCAACCTGGTGGTCGGGACCCCTGGGGGAGGGTCACGAGGAGGTGTCAGAGGGATCACCAAAGACTATTAGCAACACAGTATTTTCTCTTGGTCGTGGAGATTTTGTGTGGGAAGTTTGGCCCAGTTCTGTCGTTGGTAGGTTTCAGAATGCTAGTTGATTGTATGTGAGCAATACATTTCAGCAACTACAACTGTCAAGGTCTATTTTTCCCAAACTCCACCAGTGTTTCCATTTGTACGCACTGAGTATCCATGCGAAGTATAGTCCAGATTCATCATTGTTTGAGTCCACAGTGCTCTCTGGATGGAGGTGAACTACAACTCCAAAACCCAAAGTCAATGCCCACCAAACCTTTCCAGTATTTTCTGTTGGTCATAGGAGTTCTGTGTGCCACGTTTGGTTCAATTCCATCATTGGTGGAGTTCAGAATGCTCTTTGATTGTAGGTGAACTATAAATCCCAGCAACTACAATTCCCAAATGACAAAATTAACCCCCCCCCCAACCCCAACAGTATTCAAATTTAGACGTATCAGTTATTTGTGTCAAATTTGGTCCAGTGAATGAAAATACATTCTGCATATGAGACATTTACATTACAATTCACAACAGTAGCAAAATTGAAGTTATGAAGTAGCAACGAAAATAATGTTATGGTTTCAGTTACAGTTCCTCACAACATGAGGAACTGTATTAAGAGGTTGCCCCATTAGGAAGGTTGAGAACCTTCCGAAGGTCTGAGTCCTCCAGAGTGCATTGCCTGTGACTGAAAAAATGTCTTTAGATCCCAGATTTTGTTTCAGTAAGCCTCATAGTGTATTGTGTTGCTACTACAGTACATGAAACCAGTAATGTTTCCAGTCTGTGGCTCCTTACTATGATTATGAGCTTTTGCTGTTCTCATGGAACATTCCTGATCCTGAAAACCACATTCAGGAGAATTGTATAAACAAAGACAGTAATGGGGAAAACTGCATGCAAATGTCATCCAGTTCTTGTGCCCTTCTGGATGAAAGCTCTTCCTAGAAAAAGTTCATCCTTGCTCTTAAAAGCACATTCACACTGGAGATGACAGTTTCCAAAGTTAACTGAGAAAATATATGAGAGACTGAGGTTCTCTAAATTCCCTCCATAAGCCATCATTTTCTGTTCATACATATTTCCCTACCTCAGTTTTAAAATGTATTATTCTGACAGAGAACTGTATGGATTCCAATACTGATATTGTGTGTTATTTGAAGAATTGGAAGCCATTTAGTGATGGAACATTAGGGAAGAATACTACAGGAGATGACTGGCGAGAAGTGTAATCTTCTTTTCTTCATCTTCTCCAGTGAGAACTCAGAAAAAAAATGCTTGCTTCCAGCTGTAAAACAGGAAATAAGCAGGTTTAGGGGAACAATGTAAGGCAGTTACTGCTCCATGTTAATACTGGAGCAGTAATTGCTTTACATTGCTTCCCTAAATTACTGCTCCATGTTAATCTGTTACTAGGAGCCACCGGTGGTACAATGGATTAAACCCTAGTGCCGACAAGACTGCTGATTGAAAGGTTGGCAGTTCGAATCTGCAGGAACGGAGTGAGCTCCTATCTGACAGCTCCAGCTGCCCATGCGGGGACATGAGAGAAGCTTCCCTCAGGATGGTAAAATATCCAGGCCTCTCACGCAATGTCCTTGCAGACGGCCAATTCTCTCACATCAGAAGCGACTTCCAGTTTCTCAAGTCGCTCCTGACACGAAAAAAAATCTGTTACTTATTTGATTTAAGACATAAATGGTGCTTTTTTGGTCATGTCAGGAGCGACGTGAGAAACTGCAAGTTGCTTCTGGTGTGAGAATTGGCCGTCTGCAAGGACGTTGCCCAGGGGACGCCCGGATGAATTGATGTTTTATCATCCTTGTGGGAGGCTTCTCTCATGTCCCCGCATTAGGAGCTGATGCTTAAAGCACTGGAAAGTTGCTTGCCCTGGCCCAGGAAAATTCCTGGAATGTGCTCCCACCAATTCCCATTTATGTTGCTGGAGCTGGAGTATGCTTCTTGTTGTAAAAAAGAACAGTAAAGGGAAAAAAAGATTTGATGTTGTATTTTATTAGACAGAAGGTAGCAGGCAGAAGATTGTCAATTATTTGCTGTAATTATTTTTTATACTTGTGGAGGGGAGGGATTTGGATTTTCTGCCTCAGGCAAAAGAAATGAGGCTTAGACAGTTTCTGTTTTTAAAAATATAGTCCTATTATAACGCTAGAGAATAAACTAAACTTAGTTCCTATACATCAGTGCAGATATAAATTGGAGATGATGATCCACACAATTAACAGGTACGTGGTGTAGCTGTAATCTGTGTGAAAGAGAAACTGATGTTGTGAAAGCCATGTAAAATGTGTCAGGAAATATGTTTTGGTTAAGAAAAATGGCAAAATCTGCACAGAAACAAATCCTGAAATATACTCTATTTTTATTCATTTATTATAGCATTACCTTTTGGTCACGACACCCAAAATTACACCTCAATCTGTCTTGCTTTTAGCGATCTTGGTGCGGCCAGGTCAGCACTGGCTGGATAGCAAAATGAGTAGTGTTTTAGATCAGTGGTTCTCAACCTGGGGTCCCCAGATATTTTTGGCCTTCAACTCCCAGAAATCCTAACAGCTGCTAAACTGGCTGGGATTTCTGGGGATTGTAGGCCAAAAACATCTGGGGACTCCAGGTTGAGAACCACTGGTTTTAGATAGTCACTAAAATGCATTGTGGACCCTCCTCCCATTCTTTTACACATTCATCAGACCCCAGTTTATGTTTTAGGCTAAAGGTTTCCTTTGTAGAAAGTAGCCCTTTTCCTTAGGTCTCTGACAGCTGCAGTGATATCCAACCCCTTGTCTTTTTTTTTGCAGCACTCAGACTCATTAAATATTAAGCTGAGCGTTCAGAAACATTATTCACTCATTAATATTGCATTGTGACCTAAACTGCATTGTTCAAAACATTTTAGGATCTTACACAAGTCTGTCAAATGGCATTAACGAACTTGCTCTTGGTGGAAGTAAGCAAAAAATGACAAATGGGTTTTGCACCATAAATACTTGCTGCTTGGGATGTTTGACGCGGCGAGAGTGTTCTTCTGTCGGAGCTATTGCACGCAACAATGCGTTGCAACAAGACCTTTTAGAAACGAAGGCATCCAGATGGGATGGACATTGGTACACACTGAAACATCTGCTGTACATCATCACACAACATAACGGGAACTTGATATCCCATTTCATTGTATAGGACTTTACACTCCTTTACATGATGGCACAGCAGATTGCTAATCTCTTTCCTGACCCCAGAGACTCGTGAATCATCAAGAATTGCAATTACATGGGCACACTTTGACCAATAGAACGTTGTAAGTCATGTGAGAAGTGTTGTTTCACCAGGAAGGTTCTTCCGTCTGCATCAGGTAGATCTGTGTTAAATTCACAGATATGAGTTTTTAATGTGTGGTGAACATATTAAAATACTCACTTGTCAACTCACTGTAGCCGCTTCCAAATGAAGACACAAGACGCGTTCTGGTATCACTGGAAACATTTACTACAGGATGCATTGACAATACGAGAAGCCGAGAGTGCCAGGCAGCAGCCTGCATTCTCTTTTATACCCTTCCCCACATTCAAAGGAACAATTCCCACCAAGACTGAAACCCTGCGAAATCCACCCACCAAACCCCTCAGCTGTTTTCTCTCAAGGACAGACGTTGCAGGTGCCTTATCAGTGTTATTGTCGGTGGCCCTGATTTTTGGCACCAGAATCCAGACCCTGAAATCTGGGTCCTGACACTCACTAATTTAGAATATAGACTCCTAGTGTTTCTGACCTGGAATAACCTATAAGAATGATTGTACAACCCAACAATAACAAAAAACATTATTGGTGTCTTGGTTTTTAGGCCTGTTCCAGGGGTTGTTTGGTGGGTTGATACAGAAAAGTGCATTAAATAGACATCATCTATCACAGTTTTCTATGGGTGTGCAGATGAAGAATGGTATACAGTGTTCCCTCGCTACTTCGCGATTTGCTTTTCGCGGACTCTGTTTTGCAGGTTTTTGCCTACTAGTTTATGAATGGTTGCCGTTGACCTGAGTGGCGTTCTAATTCCACCTCCTGGCAACGATGGAATGTGGAAGGGGGTTTCACCCTCCCCCTGGAGAGAGAGGCAGCCAATCAAGAGAGAATGCAAAGCAAAGCAGAAATAGCTAGCCAAAAAAAGGTGTGCGGTGCCTTTAAATCTCTCCTCGTTCTGCCTCACCCTCAGAACTCAATATACATATATAGCATCCCTACTTCACGGATTTTCACTTTCGCGGATGGTTCTGGAACATAACACCCCGATAAGTGAGGGAACGCTGTATTGCATATGTTCTGAATCTCAAAAACCAGAGTTGAGAGGGGAAAATTGGTACCAGTTTTGGAATCAGCAGGTCAGCTATACCCAGAAGCAGGTCTAACATTCGAGGCACCAAAATGTAGGCCAGTGTTCTGCTTTATCTGACCAACGGCTAACTGCCCATCACATTTATTTATGACAATTCCGTTGAAACTCTCAGGGTAATTTTACATTTTATAATAAGAGCTTACAATCTTTGTTATATACCGTAAAAGGAAAACAGAATTCAGGTACCAACTCATTCTTAGAGTTAAATAATGCCATGGGGAATGGTCAGAACAAGAGATATGGCAACTAGAGAGGAGCCAACTTGCCTTTGTTTCAAGCTGACAGAGGGATTTTGCCTGCTAGCACAGGGTCCACTTTCTAGTAATAATTCAGACATATTTCTATAGTAAGGCCATTATATGATTGCTGATTGTTTGCTCCTCTGTGATCCCTAATTATTATAAGTCCTCAAGTTGGTTTTTAAGTCTGGTGAGAGACTTCCATGAAAACCTAATAGCCCTGCTCATATCTTGTAAATTCAGGTCTGTGGCTTCCTTGTTTCAATCACTGCCATGTGTTTTTTCTACTGGCTTTGACCCTTAAGAAACATGATCATCTTTTCCTGACAAGACCTGTTGTCATTGTATGAGAGCCTCAGTTTAGTAATTTTGGCTTCTAGGGAGAACCCTGCTGAATTGCTCAATGCTTTGGAGGTTGGCTCTTGGCAAGTTTGCTTGCTAAGTAAATGGTGGACTTTCCAAAGATCTGGTTTTCAAAAGTACCCAAACTCTAAACCACATGGATAAAAATAGGTGTATTCATCTGGCCTGGCATATAAATAAATTTATAGGCAATGTGCCAGTAAAGTTACATGTAAGTGAACACATTGCAAATAACTTTTAGGTTACTTTCTTGATCTTTTATGCCAATTGAAGTCAGAAGTGTGACTGATGTTTTATTTCCTGAGCCTTCTTGTACCTCCAGCCGCATTATTGAGTATCGGAAAACCAATATGTTCAGCAGGTAAGTGGTTGCATTTGGTGGAGTGAATCCTTGCTGACTGAGAGTTAAATTATTCATTTTGTTAGTTTAGCTAATATGGTTCATGCTCTGTGGGATGGCTTTTAGTGTGGTGTCATAGACTAATTATAGCATCATTATCAGTTCAATATAGAAGTGGGACTTAGGGAAGATTGTTCGTTGAAGAACATTGTGAGTTCTTCCTGGAAGAATGTCTGGATGTTTGCCTCCTTTAAAAAAAAGTGAAATGGAAAGATGATATCATACATCATTTCTATTAATTAACAATGTAAATGCTTTTGACTTGACTCCATGTACAGTGGTAACTGCAACAAAAGCTGTATAGGGCAACCCCTTGTAGAGAATTCTTCTGTTAGGAACTCCAAATAGTATAGAAGTTCTGTAGTGACCCTTTGGTCTGGGAAAACTAGGGGAATCTTCTAGGTTGCAAGTTGGTTCTCATTCAAGCCTTGGCATATAAAATGATAGCATGCATGTGCTTTCCCTAGCTATGGGATATACCTATAATTTTGGCAATGTGGCAGCGCAGTGAGTAGTGGGATGAGATAGGACCAGTCCTTCTCTTTGTTGGGGCTCTGACTTTGGTATGGCCTTTTTCAAGATAGGGGCTATCCCCAACCTTACTCTTAAGGCTAAGTACCATGTTAAGAATAGCTTCCTCCCCATTTTCCTTCCATTGTCAGGCGAAAAACTTTTTATTTAAGCAGGCTTTGAAAGAAGAAGGTTTTTAAGATCAAGTCAGATGGGTGCTTTGGGTTGTAGCTTTGAATATGTTTGTATAGATTGTAACTGAAAACTTTTTAATACTATCAATGTTTAATTCTGTTGTAATGTTTGTGTATTTGTAGATTTTAAATTGTTTTTGAAATTCTTTTAATGTAAATTGCTTTGTCTCCTTGTGATGTGAAAAAGCGGGGTAGGAATAAACATAATAAATAATATAATTTGTTCACTTAGGAATTTACAATATTAAATTATTATTTTATTCATCAGAAGTGGTTGATTGAATTTGTGGATGCATAACATGTAGACATGGTGGGCCAGTTGTATTCCGGATTCATTTTGTTTGTTCTGGCCTAGTGTTTGTAGGTTAGTTCGTTTTTGTTGTTGTGTTTCTTTTCCCCGACTCCTACATCTTGAGCCTCCTCTTCTACTTCCTCCTCCTCAGAAGAGGAGTACACAACATCTCCTTTAAAAAGCTTCTAAGGACCCATTTGTGTAATCTAATTTATGGAGAGGAAGAGGATTAATATATACACACTCCCACCCTGACAATGGATATTTACTACAGCTTGCTGATATGCTGTGTTATATTATATAGTGCTTTTAATGTATTGTTTATTAATTGGTTTGACTTTTTGTTTAGTTTAACCCTTGTTTTTGATGGTTTATAAGTTATGTTGATTTTATTTCATTTTATGTTTTTAATTGTCTATTTGGTTTCCAGCATTGAATGTTTGCCATTGTTATTTCTGTAAACCACTCTGAGTGTCCTCTGGGAGAGAGGCCGGGTTATAAATAACATTATTATTATTATTATTATTACTACTACTATTATTTTACTGACACAAAAACACAGTATGTCACAGCAAACAAGATCTCTATGCTGGATTTTGTATCACAAAATCACAAGTTGGACACTTCCTAAGCGTCTAGGACTGTGTGATGTATTTTCGAATGATGTGCGCAGATCCAAGTAAGGTGGCCTTTTGCAGTTGACAGATTGTGATTTTGTCAATGTTTATTGTTTCCAAATGCTGGCTGAGATCTTTTGGCACGGCACCCAGTGTGCCGATGACCACTGGACCACCTGTACTGGTTTATGCCAGAGCCTTTGCAGTTCAATTTGAGGTCTTGATAACGGCTGAGTTTTTCCTGTTGTTTTCCTTTAATGCGATTGTCACCTGTTATGGCGACATCAATAATCCAAACTTTTTTCTTTTCCACAATCATGATGTCTGGTGTATTGTGTTCCAAAACTTTGTCAGTCTGGACTCAAAGTCCCACAGTATTTTTGCATGTTCATTTTCCACTTCCTTTGCAGGTTTATGATCCCTTTACCTGTTGTTTACTACTAGCAGGTGGTATTCGTGACATAAGTTCCAATGAATCATTTGGGCCACAGAGTTGTGCCTCTGTTTGTAGTCTGTTTGGGTGATTTTCTTGCAGCAGCTGAGGATATGATCAATGGTTCCATCAGCTTCCTTGCACAGTCTGCATTTTGGATCCTCAGCTGATTTTTCAATCCTGGCCTTAATGGCCTTTGTTCTGATGGCTTGCTCCTGGGCTGCAAGAATCAGGACTTCTGTCTCCTTCTTCAGGGTTCCATTCGTGAGCCATGACCAGGTCTTCTCCTTATCAACTTTTCCTTCAAATTTTGTCAACAACAACAACAACAATTCATTCTGTTTGTACATCACACCACTCCTTTTTACTTATTTATCTGCTTAGAACTTAGTTTCAAAGAATTCTGGGAGGCCTACTCTCTGGTATGTTTTTTAGGATTTCAGTTTTAAATTGGCTTTGTTTTTCTCCTTGGATGGGGAACGAATAAAAATGGCCTCAGGACGGGATGTATGAAGGATTTCCCCTGCAAGATAACAGGGTTCTGTCATGAATGCCACCTCATGACAGGAGCTCTGTTACCTTCCCTCCATCCGCAACTGAAGTATGACAATATGACTCTGTGAGGCAAATCTGACAATCAGAAAAGTATGACAACCGGAAAATTGCTAAATTGTTGAGTGTGCCCTTCAAGGAGACCCGTCTTAGCTCTTCTGTTGCTTCTGTAGTCCCATGCTTGTTGTAGCTGGTGATTAGAATGGGATTATTAGGGAACAAAATAATGAACAAAATGAATGTGTTGAAGAAACAGGTGCAAGAGAAATAAAAATGTACAGTCAGAGAACAATTCACTCAGTGTAGTTGAGTTCTTGTATTGTTTGTACTCTTTCTAATGCTAACTTAATAGTGATAGCTATCCAATGGTCTTTTTTGTTTGGGTTTATTAAAAAAATATTTTATTGATCCTGCCCCAGGAAAGCCTTGGTGCAGCCGCCATGAGGTGGGGGAGGCAGGCGAAGCTCCTCTAAAAGGGTCCCGGCTGCCTGTTTGCCCCGGGGGAGAATATGGAGGAACATAAAATCGAGGACTCCATGACCTAGGATAGTGGTTCTCAACCTGGGGTCCCCAGTTGTTTTTGGCCTACAACTCCCAGAAATCCCAGCCAGTATACCAGCTGTTAGGATTTCTGGGAGTTGAAGGCCAAAAACATCTGGGGACACCAGGTTGAGAACCACTGATCTAGGAGGTGCTTGCAGACAACGCCAGCTCTTTGGCTTAGAAATGGAAATGAGCACCACCTCTACAGTTGGACATAACTGGACTGATTGTCAGGGGAAACTTTTACCTTTACTTTAATATTTCAATCACCCCCAAACAAAACAAGGAAGAGGCTTCAACGGGGCTTGGTTTCCAACCCCACAGCTGAAGATATTATTTTCTGTCTACTCTTCTTCTGACTGAAATGTGGGAAATCAATGGCTTATTTTAAAAAAATACATTATGTAAATATGTCTATCTGTGTGTCTCTCCTAATACCTTGTCATATTGGCTCAAGCCACATACCGTTAAGTTTGAGTATATTAGGAAGGTAGACAAATACAGTAGGTCAAAATATAAGTAAATACTCTCTTCAGTTCTGTTTCCCAGTGGTTTACTGAGTGCCCCTCTTAGAGATTGTCATCTAACCACCTTCTTTGATAGGATCTGTCTTTTTTTCCTCTGGGAGACATATTTCCCCAGGAACAAAGATGACATTCGTTCGCATATGTTTAAAGGCAGTGATATGGTTTGGATGTCTTAAGGTCATCCTTGAAGAAGTCACTCAGTCACTGGCTCCAAGAACATAGTGCTCCAGGTTTTCATTGCCTTCCGCCAGAGTGCACGCATATTGATTATATAGCCTTTGGTTGTATAAATCTAGGGTAGATGCTAAGGGTCAAGGTCCGTGATGTGCTTCTATAATCAGTTGGTGACACTTTGTAACATTTGAAAAATGTTCTGTTCCTGGTTTGAAAGTGTTATTTCCTGTTTAATTGTGCAGTACTTACTTTGAAAGTAGTTGTTATACTCCAGAAACTTCATTTTTGTGGCTGCCACAAACTATATTGAATTGGTTGAAACTTGATGAGATAGTCATTGAAAAACTATCGCAAAATGTGCTGCAGGATATCCCGCAAAAACAAAAAAATTGCAGTTTGAGAAATTTTTTCCATGTTTTTTATGATAGAACCAATTAGAAAATGGCATTTATTACCGAGGAACAAAAATTGATGCATACTGCTGGTTTTCATCTTCTCTTACTCCACAAATATGGTTGTATTTGTATAAATATCATGACCCTTTGTGGATCTTCTTAGATGATATATCTAGAGCACTATTTTGTGCTTTAGGCCCAGGATCCGAGAGACTTATGTGTATCTGGGTGTTTCCTTCATGTGGACATTCATGCCATTTGAAATGTTCTCAGCCTGTTTAGGAGGAGGTGTTTTTGGGGGTTGCTTCACAAAAAGGATAAGCCGAGAGAGTCTTTGGAAAATGCAAAACACTGCCTACAATAGCTTCCATTCACAACTAGAACTGCAGGGATTTCAAATCTTAGATAGTCTGCAGAGTGACCAGTTCTTCTGTGTCAAAACATACTGTACCTTGAGTGTCTGTTCTGGCCACAGTAGTGCACGCTCTGGTTACATCCTGAATAGATTACTGCAACACACTCTATGTGGGGTTGCCTTTGAAGACTGTTCGGAAACTCCAGATTACTAATGAGAGTGACATAAAGGGAAGGTTCCACCCCACCCCTCTGTTATGTCAGCTCCACTGGCTGCCGGTCCATTTCCGAGCACAATTCAAAGTGCTGGTCTTGGCCTATAAAGCCCTGTACGGTTCTGGCCCAGCTTACCTGTCCGAACGTATCTCCCACTATGTCCTGCCTCAGAATTTAAGATCATCCAGGAAGGCCCTGCTCTTGGACCCGCCCTCTTCTTTGGCGGGGATGAGGGACAGGGCCTTCCCGGTGGTGGCTCCCCACCTGTGGAATGCTCTCTCTAGCAAGATTAGGTCAGCTCAATTCCTTCTCACTTTTAGAAAGAAGCTCAAAACATGGTTTTGGGACCAGGCCTTTGGACAGTAGGTTTGGCAATAATCATAATGTTGGAATTCTGACTATGACAGGTTTTGGACTGGGTCGTTGGCTGCTAAATCAGACTTTGATTCGGCTAGATGATAATAATAATGTTTTAAATATATTTTAATCAAATGTTTTATCATTTGTATAATGTTGCACGTAATGTGTTGTATGTTTTCGGCATCAAATTGCTGCCGTTGTAAGCAGCCCTGAGTCCCTCTTCGGTAGTTGAGAAAGACGGGATAGAAATGTTGGAAATAAATAAATAAATAAAACTTGCATGCCTTGGCAAAGAAAATGCCATAAAAATTAATAATAAATGCAGCAGTAGCTAGTTCATTGCATTCATCTGTCCCTGATATTAATCAGGAAGGCAGCAGCTGGTAATCTTGTTAATTGCCACCAGGTCGACTTATGGTAACCATATGACTGAGGGACCTGCCAGTTACCCTATCTTCAACAGCCCTGCCCAGGTGTTACAGAATCAGGACCATGGTTTCCTCGACTGAGTCTATTGATTTGTAATGTGGTCTTCCTCTTTTTGTACTGCCTTCAGCCTTACCAAGATTTATTATCTTTTCTAGCAAGCCATGTCTTCTCCTCCAGCACCAAATTTCAAATGATTTTCCTCCCATTAGCTTACTTCATTTTCACAACCATAGAAAAATATAATGGTTTCAATAATTCTAACTTTAGTATTCAATTATATATCTTGGCACTTCTGGATCTTGTGTAGTTCCTTCATTGTTGCTCTTCCAAGTGCTTGTCTTTTTCTCATTTCTTGACTGTAATCTCTTTTCTGATTATTCATTGAGACAAAGTCTAGAACATCTCGAACCATTTATATCCAATTTTACGAATGATACGTTTAGCATACAGGTTAAACAGATAGGGTGATAAAATTCAGCCTTGCTCGATCCTCTTGTCAATCAGAAACTTCTTGGTTCACATGATCAAAGGCTTTGCTACTGGCTATAAATCACAGGCTGATCTTTTTCTGATTCTTTGGTGCACATTATCTAACATGTGTTTGCAGTATAATCCCTAGTGTCTCTTTCCAGCTTTCCTCAGTCATTTCTCACAAGTAAATGTCTATGTTTGCCTCTTTGAGTTCCATCCATGGGATAAAAGTGAGATAAAAGTATATATAATAATAATAATAATAATAATAATAATAATAATAATAATAATAATAATAATGTTTTAAAACTTTAAGCATCGGTTTGTTTGCATGGGAAATTTTAATTATTTGGTCCCGCAGTTCCTACAAACTCCGGTGTTCCTTTTCTTGGGGATCGGGATAGGTTTTGAATCTTTCCAATTCCAGGCCATTGTTTGATTTTCCATATTTGTTGACAGATGTTAAGTTACAACTGGAGTAGCTTGAAGCAGTTGGGTTGAGTATGCCATCTGTTCCTCAAGTGCTCTGAGTGTGGCTACCACTTCACTTTCTCAAACTGTTCATCTTCAAAAGAGTCTTCCTTGAATGTAATTATCATTCCATTATTCTTTTTTATTCTGCCAATCTTTCAAAGAGAAATAATGTGGAGATTCAAACCCTGGTCTCCAGGTCAAGAAGCAAAACCATCTTTGACGGCTTTTAAACAGACAGGACATCCACCTGTCAGGAGTGTTTGGATAGGGCTGATCTAGCACAGTGGCTTAAACTACCTGCTATAGAAGATTGTGCAGACCAGAAGGTTGACAGTTCAAGCCTGGTTCGGGGTGACCTCCTGGCCGTCAGCCCAGCTTCAGCTCACCTAGCAGTTTGAAAACAATAATGTGTGTAGATAAATAGGTACCATTTTGGCAGGAAGGTAAAAGGTGCCCTTAAAAGCATGCTGGCAAAAATCCGACTAGGAAAGGCATCCTCGGCGTGGAGAATGAAGCAACAGGACCTCCCCATGGCTGCGTTGAGCACAGCCAGATGCCGGAGATGAAAAGAGGGAAGCCTTGCCTCTGTTTATGTACTGTCTGTCCCTATTAATTGTCAATTGTATAATGGCATTGAATGTTTGCCATATATTACAGTTGTAATCCGCTCTGAGACCCCTTGGGGACATAGAGTGGAATCTAAAAATATATATATTATTATATTATAGTATTATTAGTTTATTCTAGCATTGCAGGGAGCGGGACTGGATGGATCTTTATGATTCTTTCTGTCTGTAGAAATTCAGAATAGTATGAAACTTGGCATCCTGCAACCACAATAATAAGAGTTTCTTTGGTATGTTGATATTTTCAGTTAGCAATAATATTCCCTTCAATGTGTATCAAATGAAACAAATACACAGAAAGAAATATCCTCAGTGATATATAACCTTAACAGTCATCTTTTCCATTCAATACCATCTTTTACGAGACTGCCCAAAATGATGCCTGCTTCTGTTGAGATGATAACATTTACTTTTCAAATTGCTGATAATCCACATGAGATTCCATTGGCTTGATCGTTTAAAACAAAGCCCTCTCCTTTTAACAGCAGCATACCTTTCTTTACTTTATTACAACAGATTGTTTTTGTTGGACCAGCTGGACCGGTATGCGTTGTCTGTTTTCTCCCAGTGCTGAGCTTTTCTAGTGTTCTTACGGGAACATGAGGAATAATAAAAGGTGTCAGTAACAATCTCATATATTTTCTCTTTGTTCCAGGCTTTCATGGTGAACTGTGGAAACTTTTGGTATTGAGAACTAAGGAGAAAACTCTGCAGGATCAGAGTAAAGGGCTATTGAGTTCAGTGTTCTCTTTCTCTAGTGGCCAGTCAGGAGCCTGCGGAGATCACAATTGATCACGACCAGCATTGAGAGCCATACTGCTTCTGGTACTGGAAGTAATCTATATCTACCATGAGTAGTAGCTATTGATAGCCATATCCTTGAATCTTCCCAATCCATTTTAAAGCCATTGTTGCCTCCTGTGATAGAAAACTCTGCAGAATGTATTGCAGTTCAGAGAAAATCACTTTGGTACTTTTTTCCCCCTGTGTTTGAATACTTGTTGAAGTATTAACCTGAAATGATAGGGTTTGATGGGTATCTGTGTGCCTGCATATAAATTTAAAGTCTCTGGGATTTTTTTTAAAAAGAAAAACAACTTTTTTTCAGGGTAGTTGGTAATGTTCATTGTCGGAGATTTAGCTGGTGTGTGTTCTTTTTCAGTTGCAGCGCATACTGAATGCCAATAAAGTATGTTAGGGGAGAAAACGACTGCAAGTCGATGCACGCAAGTGTTTGAGATCTTAGGGCCGCGCTGACTTGTGTTTGTTTCATTAAGCTTCTTCAAGCCATGCAATTACATAATGCAAATAAGGCAGGTTTGCATTCAGAACTGTCCTGCTTTGTACTGAAACTCTGGTGAATCTGAAATGAGTTTGGGATATTTGTGCAAAATACCTCAGTCAATAAACTCTGCTGGTTGTTGTCTCAGTAGTGATGTCCAACTTTACTGGATACACAAATGGTCCAAGTTTGCCTAGAATACATTTCTTGCCAAAAGACTCCAAGAAGAAAAGGAAATACTGTAGTGAATATGTGAGTAATCATATTATCTAGCATAACTTTTATGATTTCTTTTCTTCAGCTTTTAAATTACAAGCTTCACAGTGCAACTTCCTATCTTCTGTGAATGTGAAGGGCATGTCCCTTCTTGCATTCCTCTTTCTCTTACCGTCTTTGTTACTAGATTTATTTTTTCTGTAGTTTTGGATGGTCCTTGTGGTCTCTTCCAACTCTATGATTCATTGTCATGAGTGAACACATTATGATTTTTTAAAAAGACAATTCAATTGACAGTTGTAAAGAAAAATAATTTTGCAGCTGTATTTATTTTGAATATTTCTCCATCAAACTTTTGAAATCTGTATCTTTTACAGAATCATAGAGTTGGAAGAGACCACAAGGGACATCTAGTCCAACCCCCTGTTATGCAGGAAAAGCACCATAAAAGTACTCCTGACATATGACCGTCCAGCTTTTGGACTATGGCTCCTATCAACCCTAGTCTGCATAGTCAAAGATAGGGCCCCACACCTCCCATGCCTGTAATAAGAGGCTGGGTATAGGCTCTAGCCCAGTGGTTCCCAACCTTTTTTTTAAAATCAGGGACCACCTGTTCAGGAAGCACCTGACCAGAGACCACTTTGACCTGGGACCACTCTTCAACATTAGTACCAAAAGGGTTACGAATCAACTTTTGGTCAACTTTAGATTTTGTTTGGTTATTTGGGGTGCTGATTCAGAAAATTGGATAGACCACATCAGCTCTAGTTTGTGATACAGAAAGTATGCCACCCAGTAGTCGCTATCTGCTCACCCACAAAAAAAACATATTTAATAATCTAAAGCTGATGTGGTAATAGTAAACTTTCATGGGTGGTCAACCTCTCCATATTTCATTTTTGTGGACCATTTTTGTGGATTACACAGTAGATTTCATTTGGCAAGAATAATTTGGAGAATCTTGGGAAATCGCTTAATGGAGGCCGTGGACCATATTTTCATTTTTGTGGACCACTGGTGGTCCACGGACCATAAGTTGGAAATGGTAGCATTTCTGTCTCCGCTGCCTTCAAATACCCCTGTGTTGTTTTCTCCTTCTCCTTTTCCGCATCACTGATTACACAGTAGATTTCATTTGGCAAGAATAATTTGGAGAATCTTGGGAAATCGCTTAATGGAGGCCGTGGACCATATTTTCATTTTTGTGGACCACTGGTGGTTCACGGACCATAAGTTGGAAACCACTGAACTTGCCACTGGTTGCACATTTCCACTTTAGTGTTACTCCTGACATCCCCATTGCCTTAGCACTATAAGAGGGTTTCGTGAGACCAGTCACTCCTGTTGTTGCGTGGTTTCGAGGCAATGGTATAGTAATGGTGAGGCCGTGGACCATATTTTCATTTTTGTGGACCACTGGTGGTCCACGGACCATAAGTTGGAAACCACTGAACTTGCCACTGGTTGCACATTTCCACTTTAGTGTTACTACTTCTAATGTCCTGTGTATGTACTGACTGGGACCATTTCCAAGCTATCCTGTGATAGTCACACCCAATGTTCACACCAGATTTGTACATCATTGCTGAGATTACACCAAGGTAGCCTTCTCAAAGCAACTTCTTACAGATCATTCCTCACAACGACATTAATGGGCATTTAATTGCGTCAAATTCCTGTTTCGTTTTAAAGGAAAACCTTTCAAGTTTCCTATTTGGTAGCATTTCTGTCTCCGCTGCCTTCAAATACCCACGTGTTGTTTTCTCCTTCTCCTTTTCCGCATCACTGATTACACAGTAGATTTCATTTGGCAAGAATAATTTGGAGAATCTTGGGAAATCGCTTAATGGAATTTGGTCCATGTCTTGCATAATCTAGCTTTCTGCTCGAGTAATTGAAGATACTGCTTAATAAACTTGATAAAAACCTCCCATTTGGTTCACGTTCCTGGGGTTTGTATTTGAAACACCAAGGCAATTCAGTTCATTATTTTCTGCTTTCCTTCATCTCCAACCTCTCACCATTTCCATGGGGAAGACAATGAACTTCTGTGATTTAGGGCATGTGTGTGGATGGGTATGTTTCACAAAGTGACCCTAGACATGATGATTTGTTCTCTCAGACTCCCCTGGAAACCCACAGAAGCAGAAACTTTAAAACTTCATCTCGACTGCGATTTCCACAGCCTGTTTGAAGAGCTCTATTTGATATTCTGTCACTGACGGCAAACTTTCAGATGTTGACTTTGTGCTCAGCATGTGAACACACATAAAGCAGGTGTATTTTATTAGCTACATTATTTAATACATATTTTAGTTCCTGTATAAAAATGTGCAGTGTTAGAATGGCAGGGTTTGCGTCAGCTTGGCGGCTTTTGAGGTTGTCAGCTTGCAGGGTTGAATTCCCTGAGATAGACCAATTATACTTGAATAAGTTTGTTTCTTACACCAAAGGGTCAGAAGAACAGCGGTATGATCTGGTACCAGAGCATAATGCAAATGGAACAATTGGATTGAAATCCTCATAGGTCATCGAGATAGTGGCTAGTTATTGGGGTCACTAGGAGATGAATCAGGGTTTCAGTGCAGCAGAATTGGAGCAGGAAAGGCAGAGACATTTATAATTGATCTAAGATCTTGCCAGCATTTCCAACCTTTTTGGGTGATGCCCACTGTATCCTTACTCCCATACCAGAGAAAAGTTTGACAATGAACAATTTGATTATTGATTGATTGGATGCATACACAAACATGTACTGATAATAAGCTTGGATCCTATATACTGATCTATAAGGTGACCTCATGTATTAGCCAAGGGTAAATTTTGGAGGCAAAATTATGGATTTTGATATTTCCCAAGAATAAGCCAAGTTATCCCTCCAAAATAACTCTAATAAGGGCAGCCACCCCTGACTGCTTCTACCATTTCCCCACCTAGGCATTGGAAAATGTTAGAAATGGTGCCATGGTGGACTAGAAGGCTCAATCCTTCTTTTAGGCTGTCCTGGCATGGACTATGCTCTCATCATTTGCCATTCTGTTTAGAGATGAGGATGGTTCCTTTTTTGATAAGAGTTAAGCTACAAACGCCGCTCCATGCAGTCATGCTGGCCACATGACCTTGGAGGTGTCTACGGACAACGCTGGCTCTTCGGCTTAGAAATGGAGATGAGCACCACACCCCAGAGTCGGACATGACTGGACTTTATGTCAGGGGACAACCTTTACCTTTACCTAAGCTACAAAACATTGATTTGTGGATATGCTGAGACAGGTTTTTGGGCTGGCCTTTTGACTAAAACGACAAATACCTGAGTATATAGGATATTTGTAATTCAAGAATCCATTGTCTTTCTTGCTTGATTGCCTCGTCGCCTTCAGCTGTCCTTGTAATTCACCTGTTCTACCTTCCATATCTGTATGCTGCTGTTTTGCATTTGCAATATGTCCCTTGCGTTTGTGAGAGCAGTATATGTGGTTTAATTTATCCACACCTAACAAAACAGACATTTTCTAGATTTATAGACTATATTTGTATTCTGCTTTGGTTTGTATTCTGCATTTGTATTCTGCTTTGGTTAGACCTCACCTGGAATACTGTGTCCAATTCTGGGCACCGCAGTTCAAAAGAGATATCGACAAACTGGCGGTGTCCACAGGAGGACTACTAAAATGATCAAAGGTCTGGTGACCATGCCCTATGAGGAGCATCTTCAAGAGCTGGGTATGTTTAGCCTGCAGAAGAGGAGAAGGCTGAAAGGAGACATGATAGCCATGTATAAATATGTGAAAGGGTGTCATAAGGAAGAGGGAGAGGGCTTGTTTTCTGCTGGCCTGGAAACTAGGACTCGGAGCAATGGATTCAAATGGCAGAAAAAGAGAGTCTACCTGAACATTAGAAAGAACTTCCTGACTGTAAGAAGTGCTGTTAAACAGTGGAACTCTCTGTCTCAAAGTGTGGTGGAAGCTCCTTCCTTGGAAACTTTTAAATAGAGGTTGGATGGCCATCTGTCAGGGATACTTTGTGTTTTTCTTGCATGGCAGAGAATTGGACTAGAGGGCCCATATGGTCTCTTCCAACTCTATGATTCTATGATTGTATGGCATTCTTGGGTTCATAGTCTGTTCTGATACGGCTGTACCAGGAGCTCCAATTTTATTTTGCTTTGTATTAAAGCTTTGCTTGTAGTCCAAGGTTTCAGGGACTCTGCAGATAGGTGGCTTCCTTTGGTTGCAGTCATAGGGCAAGTCACCTGTCCATCATAGTTAAGTTTGGTTCCATCCCTTTCTCAGGGCAATTGGGAAGGGAAGGGAGCCATTTTTAGTTAGTCTCAGCAAGGAAAGCTAATGTACAGGACGTGTGCAAGCTTCCCCTGTACAAAAGCTTCAACCCTTAAGACTTTCCGGGGGAAAACAGTCTTAAGAACATCCAAGACTTTCCGGGGAAAACAGTCTTAAGAGTCTCCAAAGATTTCTAGGAAAACAGCCCTAAAGACCGAAGAACTCCAGCTGGAGAACATCTAAGCCTTTACTGGTAGGTCCACTCGGTGTTCGAGAAGCAGTTTGACCTGGTAGCGGAGCCCACATCAGTAAGGGTTAGATTACAGTCAGCCTAGGAGAAGTTAAAAAGGGGACTTTCCTTTAAAGTAAAGAAGAAGTTATTGAAGACAGTTGCCTGTCCTTCATGGGCAAGATTAGGAAGCTATCAGTTGCATAAAAGCCTGGAATCATTTGTTTATTTTTACTGAAGACAAGAGAAGTTTCTGTTTGATTGTTCATTAATAAAGGACTTCGTTATACTTCACAAGCCATCTAAAGATCATTTGTGGTGGAAAACCTCTGAGAACTTCTCTTTGGGTCCCCTGGCTTCCCGCTGGGCAAAGGTTGCACGTCCTGTTCTAAAGGAAATTCTTTACAGGCCCATAGTCTTTCATTTCATTATTCTCTGCTGTTTCGCATATCCATGCAAAGTCTGGGATTATGTCCCCAGTGGATACAGGGGTCGTACTGTATACCTACACTCTGTTTCTCTGTGAAATCTTCTTCTGGTGACTGCCTAAGAAGTAACTGCCCAAAATTATGTATGAGTTAAGTCCTTTAGCTACAGCAAATAGCTGACGAAAGATAAATGGCTTCACAGTGAACAAGAATGGCCTTGCATAAGGATAACTCTTGCTAGGTTATATACTGTAGGCAACTGAAGAAATTTAAATGATGTATTTAATCTTTCTTGGCAATGAGATTTTCATAGCCACAACGCTTTTATACCTGGCTGCAATGCTGATAAGTTGAAGTCACAATTTGTTATGAGAGCCCATGCTTTGTGCATAGTCAACCTGTCATTCATACTTTGACACTCCTTAATGTTTTTTTTAAAATAGTAATTATATGGTTCTGCCAGAGCTCTTGGCTGTGATTTGAGATTATCAATGGACTCAAGCCATGGGGAATCTTTCTCCATGGTTTATTGCACTCTTCCACATAAATGAAGGAGTAATAGTTTCTTTCAAATCTCCAACTTACTTTGATGGATCTGGCCTTGGAGATCTGTATTTCAGTGCTTTTGCTGAAGCATGCATTACGATCAGAATATACTTACAATTCTGTTTTTTGTGTGCTCTTTTTGTGCAGATTAAAGCAAGATCAAATGCATGTGCGAGATGAAATTGGCAAAGTTCTCGAGCGGGAGAGGACTGCCTCAAATGAGCATTTGGCCAGAGCCATTCTGAGAGAGAGAGCTGCAACTGAAGAAGAGCGTGTGAAGGCACAGCTCCTGGTAAGTATGGGGCTAATTGTATGTATATATGTGTCAAGCAGTGAGTGGATATTGCAAAATCCTACAGGAATTCAAGTGGCCTACCTAAATGCTTGAAGATGAAGGTGTTACGCCACAAATCTGGCATTTAGTCCTTTCACTCTGGATGCCATCTCTTCTCTGCAAAATGAATGACCTTCCAGTAGTTGTCCTTATATAATAGCCCTTTCCTTCATTTTGTTGTTCATTTGTTCAGTCGTCTCCAACTCTTCGTGACCTCATGGACCAGCCCACGCCAGAGCTCCCTGTCAGCCATCACCACCTCCAGCTCCTTCAAGGTCAGTCCAGTCACTTCAAGGATGCCATCCATCCATCTTGCCCTTGGTCGGCCCCTCTTCCTTTTACCTTCCACTTTCCCCAGCATCATTGTCTTCTCTAGGCTTTGCTGTCTCCTCATGATGTGGCCAAAGTACTTCAACTTTGTCTCTAGTATCCTTCCCTCCAATGAGCAGTCGGGCTTCATTTCCTGGAGGATGGACTGGTTGGATCTTCTCGCAGTCCAAGGCACTCTCAGAACTTTCCTCCAGCACCACAGCTCAAAAGCATCTATCTTCCTTCGCTCAGCCTTCCCTAAGGTCCAGCTCTCACATCCGTAGGTTACTAGGAATACCATGGCTTTGACTATGCGGATCTTTGTTGCCAGTGTGATGTCTCTACTCTTTACTATTTTATCGAGACTGGACATTGCTCTCCTCCCAAGAAGTAAGCGTCTCCTGATTTCCTGGCCACAGTCTGCATCTGCAGTAATCTTTGCACCTAGAAATACAAAGTCTGTCACAGCCTCCTTCATTTATCTGTTCGTAAAATTGGTAAAACCTTCTAGAGAGAGGACTTCCATAAGTTGAAGCCAAAGAAGGTTCCGGCATGGCGGCAAGCAGCGAGAACGCTGAGCTGTCTAACTGGAATTCTAAAATCCGAAGGAATCCTGTGCCATCCCCTCAATAATCCATCCACAATTGAGGGAAGAGAGACCTCGAGCTTCACACACCCCAGAGTGAGTTGCAAATTGTGGGGAAAGGGCCAGTAAAGGCAGAGGAAACGCAAGAACAGGAGAGGAAGGAGAACGGTTGCTGCCATACAGCGCGGCCGAATTACTTACAGTCTCGCGACCTCGGCGTTTTGCGCGGACTCCCCAGTCTAAGGACTGTGGGTCGGTCAGATAGTCAGCAGACCGGACCGCCGCCGCTACCGCCGCCTCCATCGAGTCTCCGCCGCCTCTGCTGAGCCCCTGGCAACCCTCTACTCCTGACGGTGTCGCCGCCCTCATCGGACGCCGCTGGGCCTCCACGTCCACCGCCGGGCCCCGCTGTGGCCGACGGCCGAACTGCCGCCGCAGTTTACCGCGGCCGCCGCTGGGCGGTGGCCGAACCATCGCCACAGTTGCCGCGGCCGCCGCTGGTCCGCAGTCGCTAACGCGGCTGCCGCGGCCGCCATTTTAGCTGGGCCGCAGCCCGGAGGGCTCGTCGTCACCCCACCCGGAGGAGCTTGGGTCGCGGCCGCTGTTTCCATTAGCCCGCGGTTTGCCGCCTCCAGGCCGCTGGGCCTTGCTCCAGGCCGCCGGACGAAGCCGCTGCCGGGTGCCACTGGGCCGCTGGACCGCAACCGCCGTTTGCAGCTGCCACGGCCACCATTGCAACTGGGCTGCCCTGGGGGAGGATCGCCGCCGCCCGGTCTGGAGGAGTTTGTGCTGCCGCCGCTCGCTCCATCAGCCCGCAGCTGCTGCTGGGCATGGGCGAAACCACCGCCGTCCCTCGTAGAGGCTGAGCCGCGGCCCTACTATCAGCAGGCCGCGGTGAGCTGGGCGGCAGCCGCCGCCGTCTGGAGGGCACCATCACCACCCACTGTTGCTACAGGACGGGACCACCGTCACTCCTCGCTGTTACAGCTGCCACTTTGGGTTGGCCTTTCTGTGTAGACCTTGTGTAGACCTTGTGTAGACCTTGTGTATAGGCCTCTCTGTGTGGACCTTCGTGTGAGTCAGTGTGTGCTGGCCTCTTAGATCGTAAGCCAGCCTTCCTCGCGCTATTATACACTGCGCAAGAGTGGAACCGACCAACTGTGCTGTCCCATTGCTGAGTGGCCATCTCCGGAAGCCCTATCCGCTGGTATACCAACCGTCTAAGGGTGTCACCTGGGTCATAATAGCACTTAGCTAATTTTCCAGCATCTCTATCCCCATACGAGGGTGATTATAGACCATATATTACCAACTTAGTACAGTCCTGGTTGTCTTTGCTGCTATTTGTGATAAGAACTCGACAGAGCACTTAAGGCGCCTGCCATCTGCTGCTAGATTGCACCAGCACTTTCTCCCCGCCCCTGCCCCTCTATGCCGCACTTTAATGTTGATTGAATAGAGCACTTTAGATCCAGCACTTTATGTAGGTGCCTGATAGCACCCGGTGTTTGCTGATTGTATACTATTGTGGACAACGCTGCACTTAAATCTGTGCACTTAAGACCTTCCTATTGGTGTGGCCGGAACATCCACTACCGCCTGTATTGTTGCTATCCATGTGGTTCCCTACTCCCCTTTGTGTACTGTCCCTGTTACTATTGTGTGGTGAAGGGGGCAGGAAGGGAGGGGGGCGGGAGCCTGTGATTGAGAATGGGGTAGGGAGGAGGGGGGAGAGGGATGGGGAGAAAGGATGTTGGCAAGAACCAAAAATTCCAACTATGAGCAAAGCAGAAAGTAATCTCTTGTCTTTGGATGGCGGCATGGAGGGGGGGAGGAGTTCCATTAGCCGAGGGGCCCCCATAGAGGTCGTGGTGGGAAGGAGGAGATGCGGCAAAAGGAGACCCCAAATTCGGCTTAATTCGGACCGCTTATCCAAATTAACAATCCCCAACCGGTCTCCTAAGGTAAATTGGTGTAACCAGGTGAGCGGGCCCTCTGGCTTGAAGGTGGTGTTGTTGAACGCCAGATCTGTCAACGGAAAAACGACCTGGATCCAGGATCTAATCTTGGAGGAGCGGGCAGATCTGGCGTGCATCACGGAGACCTGGTTGGATGAAGCTGGGGGCGTAAACCTCTCCCAGCTTTGCCCTCCAGGTTTCTCCGTGCAACACCAACCAAGAGCCGGAGGACGGGGAGGCGGGGTCGCAGTGGTCTATAGAGATTCCATCCATCTGGTCAGGAGCCCCATCCCGCAGACCTCAAATTTTGAATGCGTCCACCTGAGGGTGGGTGACCGGGACAGAATAGGGATTCTGTTAGTGTACCGTCCACCTCGCTGCACTACAGTCTCCCTACCTGAGCTAGCGGGGGTGGTCTCGAGCCTGGCGTTGGAGTCTCAACGGCTTCTTGTGCTGGGGGACTTCAACATCCATGCCGAGGCGACCCTCACAGGAGCGGCTCAGGACTTCATGTCCGCCATGGCAACCATGGGGCTGTCCCAACGAATAACTGGCCCCACCCACTGTGCTGGACATACATTGGACTTGGTTTTCTGCCAGGGATGGGAGCAGGGTGGCGGTGTGGAGGAGTTGTCGATCTCTCCGTTGCCATGGACCGACCACTTCCTGATCAGATTTAGGCTCACTGCGCCCCCTGTCCTCCGCAAGGGTGGAGGACCCATTAAGTTGGTCCGCCCCAGGAGGCTTATGGATCCGAACGGATTCCTGATGGCTCTTGGGGATTTTCCCGCCACTTCGGTAGGTGACCATGTCGAGGCCTTGGTCGCTCTCTGGAATGGGGAGATGACCAGGGCAATTGACAGGATCGCTCCGGAACGTCCCCTCTCAAGTAACCGAGCTAAACCAGCTCCTTGGTTTACTGAGGAGCTGGCAGCGATGAAGCGAAGGAAGAGGGAACTAGAGAGCGTGTGGCGCTCGGACCCAAGCGAGCCAAATCGAGCACGGTTTGTGTCCTTTTTAAGGGCATATGCCGCGGCAATAAAAGCCGCAAAGAAAACTTTCTTTGCGGCCACTATTGCGTCTGCAAAAAACCGTCCAGCGGAGTTGTTTCGAATTGTCAGAGGACTGTTAACTCCCCCTACCTCAGGTGGGAGCCCTGACAATTCGGCCACGCGCTGTGAAGCATTTGCTCGGTTCTTTGCAGACAAAGTCGCTTTGATCCGCTCTGGGCTGGACGCCACTTTAAATGCAGTCTCTGTGGATGTGACACAAGCACCTGCTTGTCCTATTTTGATGGATTCTTTTCAGTTTGTGAAGCCCGAGGATGTGGACAAGATACTTGGAGGAATGAGGCCTACCACGTCCATCCTAGACCCCTGCCCATCCTGGCTTCTGAAGGAGGCCAGAGGGGGATTGGCTGAGTGGGTAACGGTGGTGGTTAATGCCTCCCTTCGGGAAGGCAAGATTCCAACGAGCTTAAAACAAGCTATTATAAAACTGCTGTTGAAGAAACCATCATTGGACCCCACTAAATTTGACAACTTTCGGCCTGTTTCCAATCTCCCCTTTTTGGGCAAAGTCATGGAAAGCGTGGTGGCCTCACAACTCCAGGTATTCTTGAGAGACACGGATTATCTGGATTCGGCACAGTCTGGTTTCAGACCGGGACATGGTACCGAGACGGTCTTGGTCGCCTTAGTGGATGATCTGCGCCGGGAGCTAGACAGGGGGAGTGTGTCCCTGTTGGTGCTCTTGGACCTCTCAGCGGCCTTCGATACCGTCGACCACGGTATTCTTCTGGGGCGCCTTGCAGAGATGGGTCTTGGGGGCACTGCTTTGCAGTGGCTCCGCTCATTTCTGGAGGGTCGTACTCAGAAGGTGTTAGTGGGGGACTCCTGTTCAGCTCCACAGCCTTTGACCTGTGGGGTTCCTCAGGGTTCCATCCTGTCCCCCATGCTGTTTAACATCTACATGAAGCCGCTGGGTGAGATCATCCGGAGTTTCGGGGTACGGTGTCATCTGTACGCAGATGATGTCCAACTCTGTCACTCCTTCCCACCTGCTACTAAGGAGGCTGTCGAAGTCCTGAACCGGTGCCTGGCCGCTGTAATGATCTGGATGAGGGCGAACAAACTGAAATTAAATCCAGACAAGACAGAGGTACTCCTGGTCAGTCGCAGGGCCGAACAAGGTATAGGGTTACAGCCTGTGCTGGGTGGGGTTACACTCCCTCTGAAGACACAAGTTAGCAGCTTGGGAGTGATCCTGGACCCATTGCTGAGCCCGGAGCCCCAGATTTCGATGGTGGCCAGGAGAACTTTCGCACAATTAAAACTGGTGTGCCAGTTGCCCGTACCTTGGGAAGTCTGACTTGGCCACGGTGGTACACGCTCTGGTCACATCCCGGCTTGACTACTGCAACGCTCTCTACGTGGGGCTGCCCTTGAAGACGGCCCGGAAGCTTCAGCTAGTCCAGCGCGGCAGCCATGTTACTAACAGGAGCGGGACGCAGGGAGCATACAACGCCCTTGCTGTTCCAGCTCCACTGGCTGCCGATTTGCTACCGGGCCCAATTTAAGGTGCTGGTGTTATCCTACAAAGCCCTAAACGGTTCCGGCCCAAAATACCTTTCGGACCGCATCTTGGCCTATGAGCCCACGAGGACCTTGAGATCGTCTGGGGAGGCCCTTATCTCGGTCCCGCCTGCCTCACAGGCACGTTTGGCGGGGACGAGAGAGCGGGCCTTCTCGGTGGTGGCCCCCCGGCTTTGGAACTCCCTCCCTGCTGAAGTTAGACAGGCGCCTTCCCTTATGGCCTTTCGTAGGGGCCTGAAAACATGGCTCTTCGAGATGGCCTTCAATTGAGTGCTATGTTAAATACTGGAATTGACGACCGGAATGGACTGTGATTATGAGATGGATTAGGACCCTATGATTTGACGAAGCGGATTTTTAGTATAGTAGTGTTGTAGTAGTAGAATGTTGTGTATTGTTGATTTATTGTAACCTGTCTTTTCTATGTTGTTGTACACCGCCACGAGTCGCCCTAGGGCTGAGAGTGGCGGTCTATAAGTGCAAGAAATAAATAAATAAATAAATAATAATGTCTGTAAAACTCTTAACATGGACTTTAAGGCTTAAGCACATGTTTATTGTCACTTTAGCACCTTATTAATTAGAGTCCAGTCTGTTTACCTGTAAAACATATATTCAGTGGAGGAGAATTGTTTAAAGACAGAGTTGTCTTTGCAAGATATTTTCTTTATAATTCATTGTATGACTGTCATATAATATCTGCTCTTTGGACTAGATTATTTATTTAGTATAGCTCCCAGTGGCGCAGTGAGTTAAATTGCTGAGCTGCTGAATTTGGAACAGGGAGTGGGGTGAGTTTCTGCTGTTAGCCCCAGCTTCTGCCAACTTAGCAGTTCAAAAACACGCAAATGTGAGTAGATCAATAGGTACCACTCCAGCGGGAAGGTAACAGTGGTCCATAGAATCATAGAATCAGAGTTGGAAGAGACCTCATGGGCCATCCGGTCCAACCCCCTGCCAAGAAGCAGGAATATTGCATTCAAAGCACCCCTGACAGATGGCCATCCAGCCCCTGTTTAAAAGCTTCCAAAGAAGGAGCCTCCACCACACTCCGGAGCAGAGAGTTCCACTGCTGAACGGCTCTCACAGTCGTGCAGTCATGCTGGCCACATGACCTTGGAGGCACCTATGGACAATTCCAGCTCTTTGGCTTAGAAATGGAGATGAGCACTACCCCCCCAGACTCAGACACAACTAGACGTAATGTGAAGGGGAAACCATTACCTTTTACATATAATCCACTTCAAAGCAGATAATTTGGATTATATGGCAGTGTAGAAGAGGCCATAGTGTAAGTCTCCCTTGTGTCTGTAGCTACTTTTCCAATCTTAAACTAAACTTTTTGAAAAATGCCTTTCCTATGCATGTACCTCTCCATGCCACAGTTTATTAAATGTCAGAATATACTTCATCAAGCAGAAATGATGTTCTGCATATCCCAAGTTCTGTATCTGCAGCATAGTAGAAGCCTTCAAGTTCCTTTTATTCACTTGATGCAGAAGGTTATAATATTAATTTGAAGTGACCTTGTGATAGGGAAGGCAAATGTCCAGTCTCTGTAAGGCTCCAAAAAAGGCAAAGGAAACTGGAAGAAATGATATAGAAATCCTGCAATCTCTATGCAAGTTCCCATAAACCATTTTATTTATTTGAATGCTTTTTGCTACGCTCTTCAGCCTTAGAGTGTTGAAGGGGCTTGCAACGATCAGCAGTAAAGCAATCCCCAGTTTTTTTATATTTAGAAGCCTGAACATGAAAAGAACATGAAGGGGGAAACTGGGCAAAGTGAATTCCTAGATTCTATTTAACTTAAGTTCTTAAAGGGACCAACTAGAGTTCAAGCAATACAGGCGTAGCGGTGGCAAACACTGCTGATCTTTTATAAAATTAAGGTTTTCAGATAACAATAAAAAGAGGGGGAACATATGTTTGGTATAGGAAAGTAGGAAAATATAGAGATTAAGGTATTGGGGAATGGAAGGAGAGGGATAGGATAAGATTAGATGGGGAGGTAATTTTGAGAAGGTAGGTGAGAAGGGAAGGAAAGGAGGAATGGTATGATAGGGACAGGGTTGGAGTTGGGGTTGGAGTAGGATATTTGGTTTTGACTTCCAGTCTTCTTCACTTCGGGTGTATCTTTCTTTCTTCAATCCTTCGGTCACTTATGATGATTTGGCAAGCTCCTTTTTATAGTTTCTCTTAAGAGCTTTTGATGTTTGAAAGTTATCTTATGTCTATTAACCATTTTAGCTTTTCTTGCATTATAAAATTCTTTATTGGTGTCCAGTCTGTTTTAGATATTTTCAGATTCTGCTTTATGCTCATCCGTTGTGTTAATTTATCCATATTCATGATGTCTAGGATTTTCAATAGCCATTGCTCTTGAGATGGAACCTCTTTCATTCTCCAAAATCTTGCATAGTTTATTCTGGCCACCGTCACCAGATAATTAAAGAGTTTATCTTTATATAGCTCTATTTCAAAATCAATTATTTCTAAAAGGAAGTATTTTGGTTTTAATTCCTTTTTTATGTCTAGTATCATTTCTATTTTTTCGTGGATATTCTTTCAGTATGTTTTGGCAATTTTACATGTCCACCACATGTGATAAAAAGAACCAGTTTGCTCTTCTCACTTCCAGCATTAAATGAAATTAAAAGGCCGATGTCTAAAATTATACTGAGAATTATACTACAATTATACTGAGAAGCCAGATCATTGAGTGTTATTGGACAGGAGACTTTCCACAAAATTGCAAAGAAGGGACTCCTTTATTTGCAGCTTGAAGATCTGCTATCAGATGCCATTTTTACTGAAGGAAGGAGTCCATTGGATCTCACCTCTCAATATAATTTTAGGGACCAACCTTTTTATCCTGTCACAGCTTTGTATCCACAGCGTCTCCTGAAGTACCTTGTGTTGCAAAGCTTGTGTGCACAGTGAGTGGATTTACTCTTGTTGGAGTGCTTTCAGATGCAGCGACATTGCCATAAATAGTTTATTGACATTCCATCAGTGGAGAAATTATGAGTGTCAGGGTGAGCTATAGAGAGCACCGAGTTTAAAAATAAATAAATCTATAGATAACTGAAGCTCTCAAGGGCAGTTATATTACCATCTCCTTATAACGACCTGGCATTTACTGGTAACTTATTTGCTTCAGTGCTTGGGTTGAAATGAGCCGTTGTTAAGACTTTACATTTTGGAAAACAGGTTTATTGAGTTGTTGGTAACATTAAAGTCTCATTTCTTATTGACGTGGTGAAGAAATATAGTTCTTTGCACTTGGAGCCAGACATAACATCTCAAGTTTGATTATTCTCTAGAACAATGATCCATAGTAATCAAATATATATGTATGCTACTTTTTGCAGTGGTCTTGGAATCAAATTCAATGTGTCACCTCTAATCTGTTAATGAAAAAGATTGGTTTTACTGTCTCTTTAAAAGGGCAGCCATAAGTAATTCATCCAGACTAGTTGAGACTTCTGGAGAGTGTGCTGCAGGTAAAAGGTATTCCTAAGCACTGGCCAACACCTGGTCATCTAAAAACAGAACCAGATCAAGCATAATTTCCAAGGCATTCCCTAATCTTCCAAGGAGCGTGACATTTGGAATCATGGTGGTGGTGGTGATGATAAAAGTTGAGCATCCTTTATTCGAAATATTTAGAACCAAAAGAGTTTTTGATTTCAGATTTTTGAGGCTTTTGGGATACCTGTATTTGCCCCAGCAGCACAGCAGGTTAAACCACTGAGCTGCTGAACTTGCTGAGCGAAAGGTCGGCAGTTCAAATCTGTGGAGCAGAATGCGATCCGGCTGCTAAGCCCAGCTTCAGCCAACCTAGCAATTTGAAAACATGCAAATGTGCGTAGATCATTAGGTACCGCTCCGGCGGGAAAGTAATGGCGCTGTATGCAGTCATGTCAGCCACATGATCTTGGGGGTGTCTACGGACAATGCTGACACTTTGGCTTAGAAATTGAGATGAGCACCAACACCCAGTGTCGAACTCAACTAGACCCAATGTCAAGGAGAACCTTTTGCCTTTGCCTTTATCTTTTATATTTGCACTTATGTACATGATGAGATTTTTGGAGATGGGACCCAAGTGTAAATAATAAATTCATTTAAGTTTCATATTATGCCTTATAGACATACCCCAAAGATAAGTTATACAACATTTTAAATAATTTTATGTGTGAAAAAAAGTTTGTGTACATCAGGCTTTTTCATCAGAAAGCAAAGGTATCCCTGTCTGAGTCACCTGTGTGGACAGTTTTAGAGTACTTTATTTACTTACTTACTGTATTTGTATACCGCCTTTCTCAGCCCACAGGCGACTCAAGGCAGTTTACAGGGTAAAATTCAATGCTTACAATATCATAAATACAATTAAAACATTACATATGATAAAAACTAAACAGAATCAATAAAATATAAATCCATAGTGTCTCCTTGTTAAAAAACGTTGTCCATTCTCGTTGTCTAGTTGTTCTGTTGTCCTTTGTCGATTACTCTGCATTTGCAAACGCTTGCTCAAAAAGCCATGTCTTTTTTCTGGAATGTTAAAATACTTTAGATTTCAGTATTTTGGAAATGGAATGCTCAGCCAAAAATAACAACACTGAAGATGATGATGATGATGATGACTCATTTCTTACCTGCTGCTCCCCATTGTTCAAGGCAGAGAACAACAGCATATTAACATATAATATATACAAGCCATTAAACATAACATAACCTCGTGTAAATGAACATACACAGTCAATACATTTTAAAATTGCCAGTACGTAGTTTAAAATTCATAAAATAAAAATAATGCCTATGTAATTTCAGAAATTGTGGGAGGAGGGTTTTTCTGTATTCTTTTAGCTTCAGCATTGACTTCTGTATATGTGTGTGTGTATTTTTAGAAGGGCTGCTGTATTCATCCTGCAGAAATGAAGTATAACCCAAGTGCTTTGGGACACAGAGTGTTCACATTGAACTTAGCAGTAATGATGAAACAATAGTCTACATCTCTCTCGGTAGCTAGGGAGCATTGTTGCATGCTGTTGCTTGAGGGGGTCAGGATTACAGTTCAAGGCTGCTCAAAAAATTGGTCAGGAAATATGTGTAACTACCTTAGTCTCTGAAATATTCTAGAGCACTAAAGGAAATTGGTGATGTGTACTCACAGAATCTGTATCTGTCATCTTTGGAAATCCAGGAAGATGGGTTACTACAAGCCTGGAGACAGGTAAATATCCTCTTCTTAGAAAAGGAGAGAGGGGAGAGCTGGAAAACCACAGGTTGTTTAATCTTTTAATGCCAAGGATAAACTGAAACAGGTTATAATACAATATATAAAGATCTTGAGTGTAGTGGCAAGTAGAGTACTGTAGAGGTTGTCAAAAGTTGAGCCTGCCAGACGGATCATTTATTTATTTATTTATTTACTTTACTTATATACCGCTGTTCTCAGCCCGAAGGTGACTCACAGCGGTTCACAACAGCGGTTTTTCTTTCATTGGGATAGACCAGGTATGGGCAAGCTTCGGCCCTCCATATGTTTTGGACTTCAACCCCCACAATTCATAACAGCCTGGCATATGTTAGGAATTGTGAGAGTTGAAGTCCAAAATACCTGGAGAGCTGAAGTTTGCCCATGCATGAAATATAATTTATCACTTATTTGATTAGAGGAAAATCCCTGAGTTACAAATATCTGACTTACAAATGAGTCATAGTTAAAAATGGGGGTGAGACAACAGGAAGTGAGATAAACACATCTCTAAGAAGAGAAAGTCACCCCTGGAAGAGTTACAATCATGGGGAAAAGGTGTCTCACCAACCCTTGTCTCCACAACCAGCCAAAATTTTCAAAATCCACAGAAAATGAGGTGAAATCTTCTGAACAGGGGCACAGACAGCAAAAGAAACCCTATAGCAGTGCTAACCCTTCTCTATGCTGTGTGTATGTGTACATATATGCATATGTGTGTATATGTTTGTGTGTGTGTGTGTGTGTGTGTGTGTGTATATATATATATAATTAAATAATGTACCTATTTCAACTTACACACACATAATAATAATAATAATAATAATAATAATAATAATAATAAGTTTATTTTTATACCAACCATCTTCCCTAGGGGACTTGGGCGGCTTACAAGGGACACACCCAAGATTACAATTAAAACACACATGTAAAACACTTTAACCAATTAAAACATCAAATAAAACAAATAACAACACAATTGAAAGCAATATAAAGCAACACATTCAACTTAAGAACTGTGGAATCTGCCAGAAGAGCTTTGACAGGTAGTTCAGCTGTCAGAATTTAAGACCCATCTCTTCCGACAGATCTATACAGGTATAGATTTGTATAAGACTATAAGATATTTAATTCAGAAAACCCACTAAATTGGTTCATAGTTTATCATAGTTCTGAATAACATTTGAGTTGGCAAACTAACTGGATTGGTTAGCAGTTCGCCGTTGTTCTCCAGGACGCCTTGTTTAGTTAAGCGCTGATACAAATACCAACAAATAGCTTCAAAGCTGGATCAAAGTGAGCTCATCAAAGGTTCCTTACCAGACAGAGAGAAACTAAGTGTGTTTTCGTGAGCCTTGTCATTTTCAGGATTTTTTTTATCAATGACTTAATAGAAAGAGGAAATTTGTATGACACCTGCAGGTGGAAAGAAAATGGGAGGGGTTTCAGAAGACAAGAATAAGATTCAGAATGTTCCATGTTAGAAGACTGACTTGAAATGAACACAGTTAAAATCAGAGAAGCAAATCCATGAATAAGTAGCTGAGTAGTAATAATAGGAACAGCAATGAGTTAGAGGCAAGATTGGGTTTGTAGGTTTGTTTTTAAGTTGAATTTGTATGTAAGTTGAAAGTGGTGCATTTTTTTAAGTGTAACTCTATCTATAAGTTTTGGATAACACAGGGAAGCATTAACATCCCTGTGGTATTTGTTTTGCTGCCTGTGGCCCTGTTCGGAAGATTTCAACTCACTTTCTGTCCCCGTGATAGTAGAATTTTGAAAAATTTGGTTCGCTGTACAAACAACGTTTGGTGATAAAGCATAAGTGGAGACCCCTTTTCCCCATGATAACTCTTTCAGGCGTGAATTTCTCTTCCAAGGGATAGATTTCTCTTCCTGTTGTCTCATCCCTATTCTTAACTATGAGTCGTATGTAAATTGGATGTCTGTAACTTGGGGACTGTCTGTAATGACAAATATTATTGATAATATTACCATGATTTGGATTAGGATTCCCTGGTTTGGCAATAGGAGAGATACTGTTGTGGAGAAGGCTAATGAGTTTAAATTGTGCTAATTTGTTTCTTGTTTTCAAATCAGAAAAGTCAACAGTTTGACTGTATTTGCACTAATCCAGTCACTTGTCCAGTTCTTGGCAGGTCACCTCAAGAATCATTTAGTATGACTAGGAGAGAAATCAGAGGAAGAGACTTACAAGGTTAAATTAGGAAAAAATAAGCTCTGTGTTTAATTTGGAGAAGAAAGGACTGAGCAGGGAGTAGGATTGTTGGTTTCACAGCCCTACAGTTACTGAGTACAAGAAGAGAAAAGACAGAGGAAAGGGTTAGATGCAATGGGTCCTAAGGTACAGGAAATCAAATTTAAGAATCTTAAGATTCATGCTGAAATAACTATCTGTCCAGAATGCTGCTTTCCTGGCATCCAGGTAATTGCTATGGGAATCTGGTGAGCAAGACATGGGAGTAACTACACATTCATCTCATAGTCCTCGGTAACTGATATACAGACACATGGTGCTCCTGATAGTGGATGTGGCTGACTGAACATTGCCAGTTCGGCAGTGAAGAATAGTTATTGCCTCTCCCTTGGTGAGAGTTATCTATTGAGGATGTTCTCTACGATCCATCAAGGACCTTAAGATCATCCGGGGAGGCTGTGCTCTCGATACCACTGCCATCGCAGTCACGTTTGTTGGAGTCAAGAGACAGGGCCAGGCCTGCAGCCGGGGGGGGGGGGGGGGGGGGGGTGTTAGGGATTCAACCCCCCCCCCCGAATTTTTTCAGGTTAAAAAAATGGTTTACTCATTTTTAACTGGTTAACCAAATCCCCATGCTAAGTCTATGAGATGCAAAAAAAGTCCCTCCAGAACTGTAAGCACTATCTCAAGCAAATATTTCTTCACACTGTCATTACTTGCAGCAATAGCCAATGTAGCGAAGCAACCAAGTTGGGAGGGGGGTGTTGAATGCTCTCATTAAGGAGACCAGACTTGGTGGAGGTGGTTGACAGGGGCGGGGCTGCAGGCTATTGAAGGCTGCTCTGCCCCCTGCTGTGCTCTTTTCTTCGGCGTGAGTTAGGAGGCAGGTTTCAACCCCCCCGAGAAATTTTCAAACCCCCCCCCCATTTTTTTTTCTGGCTACGGCCCTGGACAGGGCCTTTTCCGTGGTGGCCCCTCGGCTGTGGAACTCCCTCCCTAATGAAGTTATGTCTGTCCCCTCCCTCTTGACCTTCCGGAAGAAATTTAAATCCTGTTTATGGGATCAAGCATTTGCAGAATAGACTGTTTTTTACTGGTGAAGATAAGATTTTATTTGACCATAATTGGACTGATTTGGATGACGATTTTAACCTGGCGACCTGTTTTTTAATGTATATTTATAACTATTTTACAGTATATGGCTGTATTTTATTATTTGTTTTACATTGTGTTGGAAGCCATCCTGAGTCCCTCCTTGTAGGTTCGAGAAGAACGGGGTAAAAATCTATATAAATAAAAATGTAATGTTCGTTTGTGGGATTAACATAGCACAAAAACCACTGGATGAATTGCCACCAAATTTGGACACAATACACCTACTACCCCAAGGAGTGACCATCACTCTAAAAACATGGATTTTGTCATTTGGGAGTTGTAGTTGTTGGGATTTATAGTTCACCTACAATCAAAGAGCATTCTGAACCCCACCAACGATGGAATTGAACCAAACTTGGCACACAGGACTCCCATGACCAACAGAACACACTAGAAGGGTTTGTTGGGCATTGATCTTGAGTTTGGGAGTTGTAGTTCACCTACATTCAGAGAGCACTGTGGACTCAAACAATGATGGATCTCGACCAAACTTGGCACCAATATTCCATATGCTCAAATATGAACACAGATGGAGTTTGGGGGAAATAGACCTTGACATTTGGGAGTTGTAGTTACTGGGATTTATAGTTCACCTACAATCAAAGAGCATTCTGAACCCCACCAATGATAGAATTGGGCCAAACCTTCCACACAGGACCCCCATGACCAACAGAAAATACTGTGTTTTCTTGTGGTTTTTGGCGACCCTTCTGACATCCCCTCGCCAACCCCCCCACCAACCCCCAGGTTGAGAAATGCTGCCTGAAGGCTATCCAATCCAACTCCCTTCACATGGGCAAGAAAACATAATCAAAGCCCTCCTGACAAAGAGCCTTCCAGCCATAGATATAGATAGATATGATTCTCTCTGTCTCACACACACACATACGTATGTGATAGATATAGCATCATAGATTTGAAAGGGACCCCTAAAGAAGGAGAGTTATATGTTGCATGTTCCAGAGTAGGCAAACCAGACAATCTCCACATCAACACTGACAAAGAAACAACAAAAAATACTGTTTGCCAACAAGCATAAAAGAGTTACATATATCAGAAACCAACACTTTCTCATTACTTTATTTTTGAGATCACTAGACTGGGCCACAGCAACATATGGCAAGGGACGGCTAGTGTTCTAAATAAATAAATAAATTCAAGTTTTGTAATTCCTTCATTGAAGGTTTAACTGGATGTCCACATGGCCACTTCCAATGCTACAGTTGCTGTGGCGAGGTGTTTTCCCGCAGGTTGTGAACATTTTTGTAACCACGCAAAGCTAGTTCTTGTTCATTTTCCTCCTTAGGTAGATAAAGGTACACAATTGAAATTTCTTGATTGTCCTGAGCAGTAGCTTCACATCACACACTGCAAATAGACTTTCTGCTGGAGCCCCGTTTGTTGCTATTGTTTCTGACTTGTCCACCTTTGAACATAAGAAGGCTTTGGATTTTCTTCAGAAGCTGATTATGTCTGACCTTTCCTGCTCTTGACCAAACAATTCTTCCTGTACTAACTATGTTTTAAGGATGACATGGTTTCCAAATACCTTAGGGCAGAATTGCCAAATGAGGTAAAACATTCTCCCTTAAGAGAACACTCATTTGTTTACAAGCCTGCAGTATTTTATTACATACCTCATTTAGCTCATTCATCATTTTAATAGAAAAGCGAGTTGTTATGTATGATTCCGAAATTATTTGAGGGAAACTACATAGCCTAAAACTGAATATGATTAGTTATTCTAGGCCTACTCAAGCAGAGAAGAAAGAGAAAAAAACCCTCAAATGGTAAGACTAGAAGTTTAATAATAATTATTTGCAGTGTAGTGAAAATGTTCAAGAAATTAGTGTTCATATTTGAAAATTAAGGTGGACCAGGAACACAATTAAATCTAATTATCTTGTGTTGCTGTCATGGAGTTTCCCTTTTTATTAGACACAACGCTAATGATTGCAAAATAAAATGCCATATTGATTAGTGTCAGATTACTGCTTTGGGGTTATTGGTGATTTTTTTTTTTAAAAGAGTATTTATCTCAGGAGGTAACTGTTATGTTCAAATGTTTGGACAGAATGTGTGAGTTTAAGAAAGAGCATTTTGAAGGAGTGGAGTGGAGCACCTCTTTCTATTTCAGTATTCTTAAGGCATGCCCAAAATGAAATGTGGTTAGTGCTGTCACTATAGGACTTGGAAAATGAAGTTTGATGAAATGGTAAATTTGTTCCCAGACTGCATGGCTGCAGCCAGTGGGTGAGATCTCAGTTGACTGAACAGATCCTTCATACAAAGAAAAAGAATTCTTACACATAGAAAACCCACTCCTTTGGTAGAACTGGTCTAGCCCAGCAATCTCCTGAATGTAGTAGTTTCCTATGAATGCATGAATTCAGGCCCTGCATGTGATCAGACATGCAATGCAACTTACTTCCCTATTTATATCATAGTCTGATTTGACATAGGTTGTACTAGCTGTAATTATACTGGTATAGAGTGGAGATCATTTTGCTTCAAAGTCTTAAGGAAGTTGGGTTTTCTTTTGATTGCTGAAGATAACTGATTTCTGTGTCATGCACAGCACCACCACTGTCCCCCTTCCCATTCCTTATTTTAAGCATGCTATTACCTTACAATAATTTCAGAATCAAAAGAAAGGTAATAGTGTGCTCAAAAATAGAAGTAGGAGGAGGCAGTAGTGATGTTGAACAGCAGTCTTGCTTATCCAACCTTTGCTCATCCAACGTTCTGTATTATCCAATGCAGTCTGCCTCCCGCCAGGATCCACAGCTGTTTCAATACATTGCGATGTTTTGGTGCTAAGTTCGTAAATACAGCAATTACTACATAACATTACTATGTATTGAACTCCTTTTTCTGTCGATTTGTTGTAAAACATGATATTTTAGTGCTTAATTTGTAAAATCATAATGTTATTTATTTATTTATTTATTTACTACTACTACTACTACTACTAATAATAATAATAAACTTTATTTATACCCCGCAACCATTTCCCCAAGGGACTCGGTGCACCTTGCATGAGGCCAAGCCCACAGCACATCAATAAACAAAAACGATTAACAAAAGCAATCAATAAAATACAATTAATATAAATCAAATAAACAAAAATAAACAATAAACAATAAGCAGTAACACACAGTATTAAAAAAAATGGCCAGGCCAGATGTAATAATTTAAAAATTAAAAAATAATGCTGGGCATGAACGAGGTAGAATATAACTGGGATACTTACTTACTATATTTGTATACCGCCCTTCTCAGCCCTCAGGTGACTCAGGTCAGTTTACAGAAGCAACGATTCAATGCCCAAGAACATCATAAAACATTTAAAACATTAATACATAGTATAAAACCAAATAAAAGTAATAAGAACATAAGCCATTTGCGTTTCCTAATTAAAAACATTATCCATCTCATTGTCCAGTCGTTCCAAGTTCCTATGTCTTTTACAATGCATTTTCAAATGCTTGCTCGAACAGCCAAGTCTTGACTCTTTTCTGGAATGATAAGAGGGAGGGGGCCGATCTAATGTCCCTAGGAAGGGTGTTCCATAGCCAAGGGACCACCATTGAGAAGGCCCTGTCTTTCGTGCCCATCAAATGTATTTGTGACGCAGGCGGGATCGAGAGCAGGGTTTCCCCGGACAATCTTAAAGTCCTATCAGGTTCATAAGGGGAGAAGCTTTCGGACATTTGACGTTTAATAGGCTTTTAATTGATCCCTACTTATTATCCAACATTTTATCTTATCAAGCGTTCTGCCGGCCCTTGTATTTTGGATAAGCGAGACTCTGCTGTACATGCTGTTGTTGTTGTTCATTCGTTCAGTCGTCTCCGACTCTTCATGACCTCATGGACCAGCCTACGCCAGAGCTCCCTGTCAGCCGTTACCACCCCCAGCTCCCTCAAGGTCAGTCCAGTCACTTCAAGGATGCCATCCATCCATCTTGCCCTTGGTCGGCCCCTCTTCCTTTTGCCTTCCACTTTTCCCAGCATAATTGTCTTCTCTAGGCTTTGCTGTCTCCTCATGATGTGGCCAAAGTACTTCAACTTTGTCTCTAGTATCCTTCCCTCCAGTGAGCAGTCGGGCTTTATTTCCTGGAGGATGGACTGGTTGGATCTTCTCGCAGTCCAAGGCACTCTCAGAACTTTCCTCCAACACCACAGCTCAAAAGCATCGATCTTCCTTCGCTCAGCCTTCCCTAAGGTCCAGCTCTCACATCCGTAGGTTACTACAGGGAATACCATGGCTTTGACTAGGCGGATCTTTGTTGCCAGTCTGATGTCTCTCCTCTTTCACTATTTTATCGAGACTGGACATTGCTCTCCTCCCAAGAAGTAAGCGTCTTCTGATTTCCTGGCTACAGTCTGCATCTGCAGTAATCTTTGCACCTAGAAATACAAAGTCTGTCTCGGCCTCCACGGTTTCTCCCTCTATATTCCAGTTGTCAATCATTCTTGTTGCCATAATCTTGGTTTTTTTGACGTTTAGCTGCAACCCGGCTTTTGCGCTTTCTTCTTTCACCTTGATTAGAAGGCTCCTCAGCTCCTCCTCGCTTTCGGCCATCAAAGTGGTATCATCTGCATATCTGAGGTTGTTAATGTTTCTTCCAGCAATTTTCACCCCAGCTTTGCATTCATCAAGCCCCGCACATCGCATGATGTGTTCTGCATACAAGTTAAAAAGGTTGGGTGAGAGGATGCAGCCTTGCCGTACGCCTTTCCCAATCTTGAACAAGTCTGTTGTTCCGTGGTCAGTTCTGACTGTTGCTACTTGGTCATTGTACAGATTCCTCAGGAGAGAGACAAGGTGGCTTGGGATGCCCATCCCACTAAGAACTTGCCACAATTTATTATGATCCACACAGTCAAAGGCTTTAGAATAGTCAATGAAGCAGAAGTAGATGTTTTTTTGGAACTCCCTGCCTTTCTCCATTATCCAGAGGATATTGGCAATTTGGTCTCTTGTTCCTCTGCCTTTTCTAAACCCAGCCTGCACATCTGGCAACTCTCGCTCCATGTATTGCTGGAGTCTTCCTTGCAGGATCTTGAGCATTACCTTACTGGCATGAGAAATAAGGGCCACTGTACCGAAGTTTGAGCAGTCTTTCGCATTTCCCTTTTTTGGTATGGGGATATAAGTTGATTTTTCCAGTCGGATGGCCATTCTTGTGTTTTCCATATTTGCTAGCATATGGCATGCATCACCTTGACAGCATCATCTTTCAAGATTTTAAACAGGTCAGTTGGGATCCTATCATGTCCTACTGCCTTGGTGTTAGCAATGCTTCTTAAGCCCCATTCAACCTCACTTCTCAGGATGTCTGGTTCTAATTCACTCACCACACCGTCAAAACTATCCTCAATATTATTATCCTTCCTATACAGATCTTCTGTATAGTCTCGCCACCTTCTCTTGATCTCTTCAGCTTCTGTTAGGTCCCTGCCATCTTTGTTTCTTATCATACCAATTTTTGCCTGAAATTTACATCCAATGTTTCTAATTTTCTGGAAGAGGTCTCTTGTCCTTCCTATTCTGTTGTCTTCTTCCACTTCCATGCATTGCTTATTTAAAAATAGTTCCTTATCTCTTCTGGCTAACCTCTGGAATTGCGCATTTAACTGGGCATATCTCCCCTTATCACTGTTTCCTTTTGCTTTCCTCCTTTCTTGGGCTACTTCCAGTGTCTCAGCAGACAACCATTTTGCCTTCTTGGTTTTCTTTTTCTTTGGAACGTACTTTGTTGCCGTCTCCTGAACAATGTCGCGGACTTCTGTCCATAGTTCTTCTGGGACTCTGTTTACTAAATCTAGTCCTTCAAATCTGTTCTTCACTTCCACTGTATATTAGCTAGGAATGTTAGTGAGATCATATCTAACTGGTCTGTGTATTTTCCCTGATCTCTTTAGTTTTATTCTAAATTGAGCAATAAGAAGTCTCGTGATCTGAGCTACAGTCAGCCCCAGGTCTTGTTTTCACCGACTGGATGGATGTCCGCCACCTTTGGCTGCAAAGGATGTAGTCAATCTGATTTCGGTGTTGACCGTCTGGTGAGGTCCATGTGTAAAGCCGTCTTTTAGGTTGTTGGAAGAGAGTATTCGTATACACAGCGAGTTTTCCTGGCAAAATTCTATCAGCCTGCGTCCCGCTTCATTTTGTTCTCCCAGACCATGCTTGCCTGTGATCCCAGTTGTCATTTGACTTCCCACCTTGGCATTCCAGTCTCCTGTAATGAAAATAATGTCTCTTTTTGGTGTATTATCCAGTAGGTCCTGCAGATCCTCATAGAACTGATCTACTTCTGCTTCTTCAGCAGCTGTGGTAGGGGCGTATATTTGGATCACTGTAATGTTGAAAGGCTTTCCTTGCACTCGAATTGAGATCATTCTGTCACTTTTTGGGTTGTATCCAAGCACCGCTTTAGCGAATTTCTTATTAATTATGAAGGCTACTCCATTTCTTCCATGTTCCTCTTGTCCGCAGTAGTAGATCTGGTGGTCATCTGATGTGAAGTGGCCCATTCCAGTCCATTTCAGTTCGCTGACCCCCAGAATGTCTATCTTTAGTCTTGACATCTCACCAATAACAACATCCAATTTGCCCTGGCTCATAGATCTTACATTCCAGGTTCCTATGGTGTGTTGATCTTTAGAGCATCGGATTCGTCATTCGCCTCCAGTACCGTCGGCCGCTAGCCTTCCTTTCGGCTTTGAGCTAGCTGCGTCATCACATCTGGGGCTAGTTGAACTTATCCTCTGCTCCTCCCCAGTAGCATTTTGGCCATCTTCCGACCTGGGAGTTCCATCTTCCAATGGCATACCGACATATCTCTGGTTGTACTGGTCCATTTAGTTTTCTTGGCAAGGATACTGGAGTGGTTTGCCATTGCCTTCCCCAGGGATCACGCTTGGTCTGACCTCTCTGCCACAACCGTCCCGTCTTGGGTGGCCCTTCACGGTTTCGCTCATGACATCATTGAGGTGCTCAAGCTCCAGCGCCCCGACAAGGCGGTGATCCTTTGCTGGAGTACATGCTAAATGTACATGCTAAATGACACCAAATGTCATCAGCAATCCCAATAAAGAGTCAGCATGGAGTAGTAGTTTGAATGCTGGACTGGCTCAACATCCACAGTCAAACCACAAGTCACCTCCTGCAATTCTGGAAACCAAGGTTCAGATCCATTCTTAGTCACTGGGTGATCTTGGGCAAGTCACACTGTTTCATCCTTAGAGGAAAGCAAAGGCAACCATCCATTTCTTGTCAAGAAATTCCTACACATTCCTGGAAAGAACGCTTTTCTAGGCATTTGAGGTCATCTATCATCATTCTGTGGTCAATGTCAAGAAAATGAGATTGTCATGGTCACTTCTCGAAAGTTCCACTGTGAATATTCTGATTTTTTTCATTGAGACTGTGGTTGTACAAATGGTTTGTAAGAATTCAGATTACATATTATGAGACAGAAGCTAGACTTATTTTGGACATTTCAGAAGCCTAATACCTAGTTTGCTTCCTGTCACTGTGTCCGTTTGATTAAAAGGGAGTCCATATTTACTGATGGTGTTCCTCTGCCAGCTATGTAACGGTTCTCGGTAGAGCTCCCTGCCCTCTTAATTGAATGGGCTGCTGCCTGGGCCCTGTGCTGTCTCCTTGAAACGAGCTCCATCATTCTTTGTCAAAGCCAGGCAATGGGGAAACGCATTGGCCTTCTGTACACATTTGCACTGTCTCTTGAGGGATCCAGTACATTATAAAGAGGTGAGACCTAGTTGTGCCCCCAAGGCACAAAGTCAAGGAAGGAGCTTTAAATAACATTCTCTTTACAGCGTTAGGCATGCCCCACCTGCCCCTCCGTTCTGCTCCCTCTCTCTTGATTACCTTTGGGCCTTTGGTCTATGTTCTCCTCTCCAGTGGACTGACACAACAAAAACTGAATCAGAGAGTTGTCAGGATTTGTCCTTCCAAATCATACGAGTCAGGCGTGTGGGTGACGACAGCCTCTCCTCCTCTGACAATAATCTCGAAATGCATTCAGAAGCCTCCCAATTCTAACAAAGCACTGTGACAGATCTGGTGGCTTGTTTGTTGCATTAGACTCTACTTTAAAAAGAAAAGAAATCTGTTTTACTTATTTACACACATTCTGATCTGAACAGCAAACATTTTTGCGATGATTTGTCTTTGTTTCTTTCAAAAAAGAAAGAGAAATTAGTTTAAAAAAGAATTGACTGTCAACTTACCTCAGTAAACAAACTCTCTACAAAGCAGCTTCTTTTTGCCAATTCTTTCTACTCTCATCTAGCCTCTTTTTCTTTCTTTTCTTCTCTATCTGAACGATTTTTTTAAAGCAGCGTTGGCATTGAGAGGATGGTGAAGGAGGACTGGAGAAACGTAGACATTTGATCAGAAGTACACAGCCTTATTACATTGTTTGCAAGAGTAGTTAGCTTGCCAATTAAAACCATTCAATTGGACAGGGGTTCTAGAATAAAAGAAAGTATTGCCTTAGTAGCTTAACCATCCATTGGGCTGTTGGGAGAGCACCGCTTTCAACAGACTGAAAGCCAAAACCAAGGTCACAACAACATCTGTTCTAGAACTCCAATATGCTGTTGATAACTTAGTCTATGCACATAAGACCACCTACAAGCCACTCTAAACACCTTTGCAGAAGCATGCGAGAAGCTCGGCCTCTCATAGTACATAGAGAGAACCAAGTGCTCTTCCAGCAGTCACCAGCCAATCCCTCTCCAATGCCAGAGATACAGCTTAATGGTGTAACATTAGAAAATGACCATTTCCGCTCCCTTGGCAGCCACCTCCCCACCAAAGTCAACATTGACTTTGAAATACAACACCGCCTGAGCTCTGCAAGTGCAGCAATTTTCCGAATGAGGCACAGAGTGTTTGAGAACTGGGACATCCATAGCGATACTGAGGTGCTTGTTTATAAAGCTGTTGTCCTCTCAAGCCTGCTGTATGCCTGCGAAACACAGGCTGTCTACAGACGTCACACTCTACTCCAGGAAGGATTCCACCAGTGCTACCTGCAAATCTCTTGGGAAGGCAGGCGGACAAACCTCAGCATTCTGGAAGAAGCAAAGACCACCAGTACTGAAGCCATGTCCTACGCCATCAACTCCACTGGTCTGGCCACACTGTCCGAATGCCCGATCCCTGTTTCCCAAAGCAGTTAATATACTGCCAACTAAAGGACGGGAAACGTAATGTTGGTGGACAGGAAAAGAGATTGAAAGATGGCCTTAAAGCTAACTTTAAAAGCTGTGGCATAGACACTGAGAACTGGGAAGCCCTGGCCCTTGAGCGCTCTAGCTGGATGTCAGCTGTGACCAGCAGTGCTGTAGAATTTGAAGAGGCACGAATGGAGAGCGAAAGAGAGAAACGTACCAAGAGGAAGGCGCGTTAAGCCAACCCCGTCCAGGATCGCCTTCCACCTGGAAACCGATGTCCTCACTGCGGGAGAACTTGCAGATCAAGAATACGACTCCACAGCCACCTATGGACCCACCACTAAGACACTTCACTTGGAGGACCATCCTCCTCGGGCTACGAGGGATTGCCTAACAAGAAGACAGCTGTAATGCGTTAATACCAAGTAAAGCAGAGACCACTAGACATGCATGGCTAACCAACAGTAATTTGCTGATTTTGGTAACTGGAAATTCCTCTAGTAATCAATGTTTTGCAAATCATTTTATTTGGCTAACCAGACCAAAATATAGGGCCATTATCTATTTTAAAATCTGTATATATTTCAAGAGGGATTTCTCCTTCTTGGGTCTTGAAAGAGTCCTTTGTCCTGTGGTCTGGAGTTTTGTTAGTGTGTACATACTTTCAAGCCTTCTGTCTGACCAATGGTGATCCCATTAATTCTATAGGATCTTCTTAGGCAAGTGATAGTCTTCGCTATCTTGTCTATTTTCCAGCACGATGAAGCTCACCAGTGGAAGAAGTCATCCATTCTCCGGTGTGAAATTACAAACTGTTTGCTGCCTTTAGAGTTCATGTCTTATATATATATATTTAGCTTATTAATATAAATTTAACTTAACCTGCCTCAGGGGCTTTGGATGCAGATATCCCCATTTACTTTTAATGTGAATGTTTGCATCCATATCTCTTCCCCCTTCTTCGTTCTCTATAATAATGAAAAATATATGTGAAGAGGTGTCCCCTTAGGATTTGTTGTGTCAGATATGCTAACCTTAGTATTTTCTGTGTCTAATATAAACTGCCATTGACAGCAATGTTGTTTGAAAACCCTCAGCTTTATTTGGAAGGTGATTTAACTCTTCACAGTGGTTTTGCATACCCTCAACCCTACATGCTCTCTAAGGCAAGCATTACTGTTTTTCATATTGCAGTGGGTTCCAGTGTTGCAGCCACCTTTCTGGAAATGTCCCTCTTGCTGATTAATAAATAATGGCGATTAGTACATTTGTCGGAAAATACGCTAATGGTTGGTAGGGTGGAAAGTAGTAGGCGAAGAGGAAGACGACACTACAGGTGGATTGATTCTAGCAGCCAAGCAATGGCCTTGAGTTTGCAAAATCTGAGCTGGTTAGTTGATGACTCTTGCTCTTGGTGGTATCTTGGATGTCCTATGCTTGCTTGCTTGCTTACTTAGGTGATCCCTTGTTGTCTGAGGATGATGGTCCTCCAAGTGTAGTGCTTGGCAGTGGGTCCGTAGGTGGCTGTAGAGCCCTATTCTTGATCTTCATGTTCTACTGCAGTGAGGACATCGGATTCCAGGTGGAAGGTGGTCCCGGTCAGGGTTGGCTTCATGCACCTTCCTCTTGCTGTGTTCCTCCCCCTTACCCTCCATTCATGCCTCTTTGAATTCTGCAGCACTGCTGGTCACAGCTGACCTCCAGCTAGAGTGCTCAAGGGCCAGGACTTCCCAGTTCTCGGTGTCTATGCCACAGTTTTAAAGGTTGGCTTTAAGCCCATCTTTAAATCTCTTTTCCTGTCCACCAGCATTCCATTTCCCATTTTTGAGTATAGTAACTGCTTTGGGAGATGGTGATTGGGCAATTGGACAACATGGCCAGTCCAGTGGAGTTGATGGTGTAAGATCGTCGCTTCAGTGCTGGTGGTCTTTGTTTATTCTAGCATGCTGAAGTCCTATGGTGGTGGATGGGGCATAGCAAAATGAACCAGGTTTGAGTAATGCAGAGAATAGATACAGAAGTGACATATGAGGAAGGAAAGAAGCAGATATAGAAGTGGGAGAGTGCAAATGGCGAAGTTGACTACCTCAGAAGGTAGCTGCCACTGCTTCATATGAGATTTTTAAAGCATAGGTTGTATAGTTTATCTTTCAAGAGTGCTTTAGCTGTGTATATCTTCATGGTAGGGTGTTCACTTGTTTGTTGGACTGCATAACATTTGGAATTCATTCAAGCTCTATGACTCAAGCCTACTCAGTTGGTTTGCCATACTGAGCAGTGTCTCTGTGAGTGTTGACACTGAAGGCAAACAGAGTAAGTAGTCTTTTCCTTTCTTTTTTCAACCCAGTAAAAGTGAAGTTAATACAAGCAAGTAAACGCAGGTTATTACAATAAAAATAAACTTATGAAACATAAATACAGATTGAAACAGATCAGCACATCTTAAAATCATGTGTATTAGCACCTGGAATAAATCTATGAACTTCAAAGGTTTTACTTAGTGCCAGTTGGGTTTTTGGGGAGTGGGTATTCCACACTGCCACTACATCCCTGAATTTGATTCCGGATTATCTTCTTATCCCAAATTATCTGGCAGTGGAGATTTATATAATCCAATTTAAATCAAATAATCTGGAATCAGATCTTGGGATATAGGGCAGTATAGAAGGGGCTGTAGAAAGTGTCGAGAGTAAGAAGACTCTCGACACTTGTCTTTTGTCCAAGGAAACTTTTCAGGGATCGTGTTGTTAAAGACTTTCATGGCTGGAATCACTGGGTTGCTGTGAGTATTTTGGGTTGTATGGCCATGTTCCAGTAGCATTCTCTCCTGTTGTTTTGCCTGCATCTGTGGCTGGCATCTTCAGAGTTTCTGTTGGCAGTGAGGCAAGTGGAGTACATTTATAACTGTAGAATATCCAGGGTGGGAGAAAGAACCCTTGTCTGTTTAAAGTAACTAGGAATATTTCTATTAGCAAGCTTGAATAGCATTGAGTAGCCATGAAACTGCAAAGTCAATCAGTGAGGGTATCTGCATAGAGTTGCTGCCTGACTGTTGCTGTCTGGGAGGTCTTCCATTGGGGAGGTATTAACTGCCAGTGGTTTAGGTTTGGCACTGGTTCTTGGGCCATCTGTAGTGCTGGTCTACACAGTTAAATATACCATGTGTGATTTTTTAAGGTCACTGATGTAAGTAAAAAATTCCTTTAAACTTGTAACATTTTTTGTTGGAAACACCCCATCATTATTGTGTGTTTTTTATGACTTACTAAATATACTTGTGTATATTTAGTTTTTTATTTATTTCAATTATTTGTACCCATCCTTCTCAACCCCCACAGGGGGACTCATAAGTGTATATATGCATATGGAAATGAGCGCCAATCCTCAAAGTTGGACAACACTGAACTTAATGTCAAGGGAAAACCTTTACCTTTACTTATGTGTATATATGGAGCTCCCAGTGGCGCAGTGGGTTAAAGCGCTGAGCTGCTGAGCTTGCTGACCAAAAGGTCGCAGGTTCGACTCCAGGGAGCGGCGTGACCTTCTGCTGTCAGCCCTAGCTTCTGCCAACCTAGCAGTTTGAAAACTTGCAAATGTGAGTAGATCACTAGGTACCGCTCCGGCGGGAAGGTAACAGCACTCCATGCAGTCATGCTGGCCACATGACATTGGAGGTGTCTACGGACAACGCCAGCTCTTCGGTTTAGAAATGGAGATGAGCACCACACCCCAGAGTCAGACATGACTGGACTTAATGTCAGGGGACAACCTTTACCTTTACCTTATATATTTTTGTATATGTGTATATATGTATGTTTGTGTATATATATGTGGTTTTGCGCATGTGTTGTAATCTATTTTTAATTCTTGGCTTTTTAAGTCTCTTCTGCTGTGTTTTTCAGTATTTTTATGAATGATGGTCACTCATTGTCCTAATAGGTGTATTGTGTCCAAATTTGGTGTCAATTCGTCCAGTATTTTTTGAGTTATGTTCATCCCACAAACGAACATTACATTTTTATTTATATAGATTGTGACCCTTTCATGGGTTTTCTTGACAGGATTCATTAAAAGCGGGCTTGCTTTTGCTTTCTTCCGAGGCTCAGCGAGTGTGACTTGTGTCTACGGTCACCCATTGCATTTAATTGTCTGAGTTCCTATTTGAACCCTGTTCTCCAAGGGCTGAAGCCACTACACCATGGATGGCGCTGAACCCGATAACTTTCCTGCTTTGGCAATCAGCAGGTCTACTGACTTGGGGCATGATCACCTTCTCCTGGCATAGAAGGATGCTTAATTCCGCTCACGTTCTGAGAAACAATATTTCACTCTTTCTCATTTTCCTAATTATCATGCAGATAAACAGTAGGGATCATGACATTAGGATAAGTAAGTGGCTTATGATTTTGCCTTGGAGAAACTGTCTTGCTGCTTCCCTCCCCCCTTGGGCGGCTCAGTAGTAATAAATGAGCAAGTTCAGAGTACTTTATGATAGATAGTTAATGGTGCTGTGACTGAGCCAATAGGCCTGTTTCTATAGCATCTGTCACAATTCATAGTCATTAGCATACCTTTAATGGTTTCTTTTCATAATAATTTCTACCAGGGCATTTAGAATACATCAAGAAAAAGAGAATTCCAAATGCGAGAAAATGTTCTTGCCCATGTATAATTTTTGAAGTGGGAGAATGTTTCTGTAGTACACATGCAGGGTGTTTGAATGCACTTTGGGCTATTAATTTATTTTCAACGCTTCTCTTAAAGTTGGTCTCCTTATTCCCCAAACGCCCCCAGGTCAGCTTTTCACCTCCAGCCAGCCATTGACAGCAAGCTTTTCCCAGCATTTGTTCACTCGTGTTAATATTTAGATCATGGAGTCACTTGAGTCATCTCAACAAAAGGAATAAAATATATATACAACACAACAGTGGCAAAGGATTTTTTTTCCTAATGTGTAAGTCTGAACCAGAAGGCTGCCAGCCATGTTTGCATAATGAAGTCAAGACTGTAAATATTAAAATGACAGCCAAAAACTATTGATATTTTGGCACAGGAGAGGGAAGACTTCACTAGACTACTAATGGGGTGTTCTTTTAACAATAAGGAAGTATTTAAATAATGATGTTTCGCTAGTGAATCTCCTTTCAGCCCCACTGCCTTTCCAGGCGTGTTAAGGAGGGCAGTTCCAGACCATGAAGCAGCCATCGAGAAGACCCTATGGAGCCTCCTTTTTCAGCAAAGACATTTTTTTTATTCCAACTGGCTTTTGAGAACTGCAAGTTGCCAAGGAAAGGTCTTTTAATTGTCTTGTTTTTAAAACTGCTTCTGAATATTTTTAATTGTAAGTTTTCAATTGAGTTATTCATTTAAAACTATTTGAAAGTCAATACGTCAATATTACATTAATACTGTATATACTTGAATATAAGCCAAGTTTTTCAGCTGTTTTGTTAGGCTGAAAAAGCCCCCTTTGGCTTATACTCAAGTCAAAGTTATTTATCATGTTACTCTGTTACTATTATTATTTTTATTACATTTATTAATTTACTCTATTATTATTATTATTATTATTATTATTACATGTGCATTATTTTATTCTATTCTTATTATTTTATTACATTTATTATTTTACTCTATTATCAAATTTATTATTTTATTCTATTTATTATTACATTTATTATTTTACTTTATTTATTATTGTTATTGCTATTATCACATTATTTTATTCTATTTATAAATATTACATTTATTTATTTTACTCTATTATTATATCACATTTACATATTATTACATTTACATTATTTTATTCTATTCATATTATTTTATTACATTTATTATTTTACTCTATTATTATCAAATTTATTATTTTATTCTATTTATAGGTTGTTGTAGGTTTTTTTGGGCTATATGGCCATGTTCTAGAGCAGTGGTTCTCAGCCTGTGGGTCCCCAGGTGTTTTGGTCTACAACTCCCAGAAATCGCAGCCAGTTTACCAGGTGTTAGGATTTCTGGGAGTCGAAGGCCAAAACATCTGGGGGGACACAGGTTGAGAGCCACTGTTCTAGAGACATTCTCTCCTTCTGTTTATTATATTTATAATTATTATTATATTTATTATTTTAGTCTATTTTTATTGTTATTATCGTTACATTATTTTACTCTATTATTATGTTATTACTTTTATATTATTATTATTATTATTATTATTATTATTACATTTATTATTTTACTCTCATACATATCAAAGATATTATTCATACTAGTATAGGCTTGGATTATTTTAGCCACACTTCTGAACTCATAACACTGAACAATTGTCAGGTTCGTGATACTTCTGTCTTCAGTAACCATTGAATCTTCAAGTTTAAAGTAGCTACAGGTACCATCTAGTGAAGTCCAACCCCCTACCATGCAGGAATATAACACTAGAGCAGTTCTGAGAGATGTACTTACAAAAGAGGATCGTCCACCACCTGCAAAGCAGCCTGTTCCACTGCTGAACAGCTTTTGCACTCCAGAAGCTCTTCTTAATATTTAGGTGGACTCTCTTTTCTTGTAGCTTGAAAGCATATGTTTGTGTTCTAATTTCTGAAGCATCAGAAAACAAGCTTGCTCCATCTTTTGCATGACATTTCTTCATACATTTTAAAATGGCTATCATGCCTCCCTTCAGTCTTTTCTTCTCCAAGCTAAACAGCCTATTCTCTGAGAGGACTTGATCTCCAGATCTTTGGCCATCTAGGTTGGGCTTTCTCCGGACAGGTTCTACTTTATCTGTATCTTCTTGAACTTGAATTAGGATGTCTAGCCTTTCTTGATTTCATGTTGGACTGGAGCATCTCCATTTCATTGAATTGATGAGTATTATTTAACTCCTTCAACATTGGGTTGTTGTAGGTTTTTTCAGTCTATGTGACCATATTCTAGAGGCATTATCTCCAGACGTTTCGTCTTCATCTATGGCAAGCATCTTCAGAGGTAGTGAGGTCTGTTGGAACTAGGAAAATGGGTTTATATATCTGTGGGATGATCAGGGTGGAACAAAGAACTCTTGTCTGTTGGAACTAGGTGTGAATGTTTCAACTGACCACCTTGATTAGCATTTGATGGCCTGGCAGTTGTTTGGTGTGGCTTGTTGGTGCCTGGGGCAATCTTTTGTTGAGAGGTGATTAGATGTCCCTGATTGTTTCCTCTCTGTTGTTTTGCTGTTGTAATTTTAGAGTTTTTTTTAATACTGGTAGCCAGATTTTGTTCATTTTCATGGTTTCCTCCTTTCTGTTGAAATTGTCCACATGCTTGTGGATTTCAATGGCTTCTCTGTGTAGTCTGACATGAGTGATCCAGCATTTCTGTGTTCTCAGATAAAATGCTGTGTCCAGGTTGGTTCATCAGGTGCTCTGCTATGGCTGATTTCTCTGGTTGAAGTAGTCTGCAGTGCCTTTCATGTTCCTGGATTCTTGTTTGGGCACTGCGTTTGGTGGTCCCTATGTAGACTTGTCCACAGCTTCATGGTATAGGGTAGACTCCTGCAGAAGTGAGAGGCCATGAAAGCCATTGACATTCTTCAACATTGTCCTGAGAAACCCTCATAACTAGCTTATAAAATGTACCTTTTTCACTGAGATGCACTCTCCACTTTTCTCCTTTATTTGGTGTACAAGATCTGTGTTACTATGTTACTATGTTTTGGTTCTTCTCCCCTACTCTCCTGTGTGTGTGTACATGTGTGTGTGTATCTATGTGCTTGTGTGTGTCTGATGTTGGCTGTTGTGATTTCTGCAGGCTTCTTCTGTTGCTCTTCTTGTTTTCTGTATGACTAAAAAAGGTCACAGAAACCTATAGGACCTCCAGCTTGGCAGAAGTAGTGCATAATGTATGGTGTACAATATCTGTGTTATGATGTTACTATGTTTTGGTTCTTCTCCCCTACTCTCCTGTGTGTGTGTATATATATGTGTGTGTGTGTATCTATGTGCCTGTGTGTGTCTGCTGTGATTTCTGCAGGCTTCTTCTGTTGATCTCCTTGTTTTCTGTATGACTAAAAAAGGTCACAGAAACCTATAGGACCTCCAGCTTGGCAGAAGGAGTGCATAATGTATGGTTCACATAAATATCTGTTTCTCCCTTAGTGTTGAATTTTGTTTCATCAATTGAAGCAATGGATTGCCCTTGTTGTAGTGGATTATGGCTGATATTTTGTTCACAAGTGCATACTTATCATCTCAAAGTGATGACTTGCTGTTGCAACTGTTCTCTGCTGGTGATGGAAGTTTTTAGCCTGGTTTGTCAAAGTTATGCATTTGCTGAGAGAGTCCATAAAGCAACTGTGAGAGATCTCTGCAGGGTACCAGTGTGGTACCTTAGAAAACAGCAGTTACAGCCTACTGCAAGCAATTTTCTCTTAACTTGCAGTTGATATAGAACAATTTAGAAAATTGATGCATCTGTCATAATTCTAAATGGGCAGGGTACATTGCCAAGTTTGGAACTAACACAGAGAAAACCCACAACTTTTGCTAATAGTGAGGAAAAGAAAATCCATTTTATGCTCCATTAAACTGTTACACATCATAAATAATTTATGCTCACCCTGCTCTATTCTGCAACATGGATGATAAACTAGTCATTTTCAGAGCTTTTTAATGAATGTAATAGTTTCCTTTATTCTCACTTTCTTAAAATAGGACTGTGTGATTCTTGAATTCCCCTGGTCATTGCATAATTGTGACAGGATTAAATGATGAGAGAGTGGATTTTACATATACAAAGTAGTTGGCTGACTCCATGTTCGGTGTTGTTGGGTGCTTTTGTCAATAACTACAGTGAGAGCAACTTGGGAAGCCCTTTTGCATGATAAACTCAGCTGTTGCCTGCTGGCCTGGTGATTATTTTCTGAAGTATTGTCGAAGGCTTTCATGGCCGGAATCACAGGGTTGTTGTAGGTTTTTTCGGGCTATATGGCCATGTTCTAGAGGCATTCTCTCCTGACGTTTTCTGAAGTGTTTGTGTGGTTGTGGATGGTGATTTTAGAAATAGGTCTAAGCAATAACAAATGTCACCTATGGCAGAACACATTGTCCACTGTAATCCCCATGGTATTCCTTCTGCATCTCCTGTTCCATAAAAAGGACAAAGTTGTGGAGGAGAAAATGGGAAGGACACAAGGTTGGGAAGCCTTCGTTGCCAGTCCACATTATCTTGTGGTTGTGTATTTGACTGGTCCTAGAAGGATTTCCCCAACTGATTAGGTAAATTAAAGTCAGTCAAGTATTTTTAAAAATGTACACAAAGACAATCCTTAATTTTCTGAACTCAAATAATAGAATCCTAGAGTTGGAAGAGACCTTGTGGGCCATCTAGTCCAACCCCATGCCAAGAAGAAGGAAAATCGCATTCAAAGCACCCCCGACAGATGGCCATCCAGCCTCTGTTTAAAAGCCTCCAAAGAAGGAGGCTCCACCACAGTTTGGGGCAGAGAGTTCCACTGCTGAACAGCTCTCATGGTTAGGAAGTTCTTCCTAATATTCACGTGGAATCTCCTTTCCTGTAGTTTGAAGCCATTGTCCCATGTCCTGGTCACCAGGGCAGCAGAAAACAAGCCTCCTCCCTATGACTTCCCCTAACATATTGATCCATGGCCTCATCATGTCTCCTCTCAGCCTTCTCTTCTTCAGGCTAAACATGCCCGGCTCTTTAAGTCACTCTTCATAGGGCTTGTCCTCCAGACCCTTGATCATTCAGAGAGTTGTTGCTGTTATAGTGGCATTAACTTTTTTACTAAAGCAGATGTTAATTTTTTTACATTAATGAAATACATTCTTATTTTTCTTAAATTTAATAAATTAGTATTGTTATATATTTTAGCATGGTGCTTGAGCAATAACTGTAATTCATTCATTTCAGTGCTCTAATGTTTGTTGCTGAAGATCTGAAGCACAATCTCTTAGACCTTTTGACTTTTGCTACTCATGACTATTTCAGTTCATTTTCCAAACTAATAAATGGAAGTGAAAAGGTTCATTTTTACAATATTAGAAAGTTTGATAGCATTTCTCCACTGTTAAATGGGTAAGTCTTGTTTTAAACTAAGTGGATTTGTTGACCAGTATGGCAACCCTTTCAACACCTGAGGGGCATTTTACAGAAAGTGTCTCAAGATTATACCCTCTCGTCTCTGTATCATGATTGGCATTGATGTATATAACTAGAATAAAATCCATGGATGGGGTAGATAGTTCCTTAAGGAGAAGGTAGAGCGCCCCTTTCAATTTTAGCTAAATAATAATCCTTCACACATTTAATATAATGATGATGGAGGGCCATCTTGGTCCTGAGATTCAAGCACATCAGGGGGTTGCCTCTGGATCATCGGAGCACCCCTTTCCTACACTTTGGAGCCCTTGTTTGGTATGTAAGTTTCTCATGTTTCTTCAGAATTAGTGACATTGTGTAGCTTCTATTTCCATTGGTTTATTCATATAACATTTGGATTAGGATGGAATATCCTTCACTCTATAATGTGTTTTTTCCCCCCAGAAGAAGTTGAACTGCTAAAAACATTACCCGATTTAGCACGTTTGGTTTAGATATTCCATTGAAACACATTCACAGTTTTATATATGGAAATTATTTTTAGAATATTTATAAGAGAATTGCATGTATTTCCATTATATTTAATTAAAAATGACTGTACCTGAAAGAAGAGAGTTCTTTTAAAGTTCAGATACCTAACGAGAGCTATAGCTGATATATCAACAATTTAACTTTCTTTTGCTGAGGCAAAACTGTAGTACCTTACAGCCTCACATTCATTCATTTTCTGCATTACCTATGACTTCCATTTCAAGGAGAGGAAAAAATGATTCAGTACACTAGTTGAACATTTTATTCCACTAAAAGATATGTGTGACTCTGTGGGCAGAGGCATCATTCTGCCTGGATTACTTGTACTTTTCTGAAACAACTCCATAAAGCAGCCGTTGTAGTCTATTGCCAGCAAGCTTAGCAGTGTGGTCATTTATTAGTCTGTTCTTCTGAGTGCCAGAGTTGTCAGGGCTTCTACCCTTAGGAATAAATAGAACTTCATAATCTTCATTAAATCAAGCTAATGTGGTTGGCTATAGTTCAACAGTCGTAGTACCTATTGATACAAGGGGCGTTCATTAAAGATTTCCCCTGACCCACTTCTGTTTATCACATGATGCTGAAACTGCACATGTGTAATGATATACGTCTCTATAGATTACGTGCCAATTTACAACTCAGAACTGATAACGATTTTGATTTTACTATAGGGGCTGAAGTGGTGTGAGGTTTGATAATGGACTCAGTGGAATACAGAGCAGTCCTCAAGTTCCTTTACTTGAAAGGCTGCACACCAAAGGAGACATTCAATGAGATGAACGAGGTTTATGTTGATGATTCCCCATTATATGATGTAGGCAAGAACTGGCACTGTCAATTCAAATGTGGTCAGGCTTTGGTGGAAACAGCTCCAATTCCATAGTGACCCCATTCTGTTATTGATGAACACACCATCTAGCAAGTGGAGGTCGCCATTTTGGAAATCACTGCGTAACCTTTCACCTCTTAACCCAAAATATCAAGATTACTGTGACGTCCGTGGAAAAAATCATCCAGAACCATCTTCACAGACATAAGGTATCCACTCACTGGGTCCCCCGGCTGTTCACACCTTTCCAGAAGCAGGAACGAGTCCAATGCTCTCAGGTTCTGATCACATAGGATGAAATTTGGGTCCATCACTGTGATTCTAAGACTAAAGGCCAGTCGATGCAATGGAAGAACCATGACTCACCGCCTCCAATGAAGGAACATGCATATTACTCAGCAGGCAAGGTCATGCTCACATTATTTTGGGACCATCACAGAGTAGGATTGATGGCTTTCCTAGCAAAGGATACCATGATCACTGGGGCATATTATGCTTCACTGCTACAGAAATTGTGGTAGGCTATTCAAACCAAGAGACGTGGCATGTTCACCAAAGAGATGTGACATGCTCATTGCCTTCTGCAAGTCAGTGCACCAGTTCACAACTCACATGTTGTCCAAATAGAAGTTTGCTCCGGTAGCTTTAAAATTCTACCACATCCCCCTTATTCACCTGACTTTGCACCATCGGACTTCCACCTCTTTCCAACAATGAAGTTATTTTTGAAGGGCAAGTATTGTTCAGATGATGAGTCACAACATGGCTTTTGGAGCAACCTGTTGACTTCTACAAGTGAGGTGCTTAAAAAGATGGGAGAAGTGTGTGTCTCTAGGTGTCACTTATGCAGAGAAGGACTAATAATTGTGCCAAGTTTCATTGCTCTCAGTCCACCTGAAGTGAGTCAGAGGAAATCTTTAACAAAATACCTGATGTGGAAAATTTCCCCATGTCTCTAGTTTTCTTTTTACAAAACAATAGTATCAGAATTAGAAAATTAGATCATCCATTGGGCTTTCTTATAGTTTCCCTTTCCTCTGTAGTTTATCCATGTGTTGGTTCTCCTGGTTCATTATTTTGCAAATTTCCCATGTGATGGAGTGTCACTTTGGTTTACCTTGCTAAAACATATTCCCAATAGTTTCTGTAAAGCATACTTCACTATAATAGAGTATTTTGGATTTCAACACACATTTTTGTGTTCCTGCAGTATTTGGGTATAAGTCTCCACCAGAGGCAAGTAGCTGATTATGGGTGGTATTTGTCTCATTTACACTCTGCATTGAAAGGCGCACAATGCTTGAATTATCTTTTAGCGGTATATATACTGCGAGCAAGTGCCTTTTGGTCATAAAGATAAATGGAGAATTCCTTGAGCTCTCCCCCTTTTCTAAATTATGCTGTAGGAAGGTGTTGGGATGATTTGGAAGTCTAATTAAATACCTGATACCGCTCTCACTACAACTGTTAGCATTTTTATGAAAAGCAAATAATGTGTTTGTAAGCGTTAAAATAATGGAATATGGCTAACGGGTAGCTGACTACACCAGATCTGTGACTCGGAGATAAGGGATATATTTGCCAGCGAATGCTTATGTGTCAGTTCTGTTAATGCTGTTATGTTTATGCATATATCAAGGAGTGAATATACTTTGAGTTAATGTCTTTGAGGGCGGGAAGTGGCGTCTCTGCCTTTCTCTGTCATACCTTCAAGGTGTTGAAGGATGTAAGCTTTCTGCCACCACTACCAAAGAAGATTCTTGATTAATTTGTGTCTTGGTCCAGCAATCTTTTCTGATTTGTGTAGGAATCGGACTTATTTGAAACAGATATTCCAGGTGCATGAATGCTGAATGACTCTATAGCTGAGCAGATTTTCAGCTGCTGCAAGGTTATGGTGATACTTGGTCAAACAAATATAATGGGTCTGCTGTATGGATGTCTAGTCTTGCTTGTGAATGTGTTTGTGCTTTCAAGTCGCTTGATGAGTTGTGACAATCCCGTGCATTTTGTAGGGTTTTCTGAGATAAGGAATGACTAGGTAGTTTTACCAGTTCCCTCCTCTGATGTAGTCTATTTACAAACTTAAGTAAAAGGTAAAAGGTTAATGTGTTTTTAACCAGTTTTTCTTTTATCCATTACATGTAGTTTGCCCGTGTTATTGTGATTGTGCTTATTGTAATCTTATATTGCTATGTTGTCATTTGTTTTATGTAATTGCATTATTATTGTTCATTATTTGCATTTTCAGTTTTATTTTATGTAATTGTTGTTTTGGGCTTGGCCTAATGTAAGCCACACCGAGTCCCCATGGTGGTGGGGTACAAATAAAGGGGAGATGGTGGTGGGGTACAAATAAAGATTATTATCATTATTGTTATTATTATTATTATTATTATTATTATTATTAGTTTTTCCTTGACATTAAGTCCAGTCGTGTCCTACTCTGGGGGTTGACGCGCATCTCCATTTATACTTAGGTCATAATAATGTGTGACTTGACCTTCGTTCTTCAGAAGGGCTGGACTGTTCTTTTAAAAGTTGATTAGCATTGCTAAAAACATTGTTTGTTTGTTGTGTTTCTGATATTATGACTTGGTACAGCAGTAATTTGAACAATTCAATCCTGAGTCCTCAGTTGTTTTTCCTGCTTAGCACTTGAAGTTTTCAACATCTAAGTAATACAGTTATTGATGTTGAAAACTTCACGTCTCAAGCTATTTTGCTTTTTGTGCTGTGTAGTGCAACATTGCTGGAGTATCACCACATTGTTCTTAGTTCAGAACCAGTAGTGTAGATTGGCACAGCTGATATATGGAGTTTAGTTACTCTTCTTGGGCAAACTACTCTTGTGTGCCTTTTAGGAATTCCTGACTTTTGACAAAGGTGAACATATGGTTTTGCCTTAACTTCCTTTGAGAATGAGAGTATCTCACTTTCCCAAGGTTTGCATGGCTGAGTGGAGACTCCAATCCTTATCCCCACAGACCTAGTCCAACTCTCAAAAGCAGAATACGACACAGGGTCTCTAGGACAGGTCAAACGTGGCTGTGTTGTTCCAGGAAATTCTTACTTCCATTTTCTAGGAATGTTGGGTAGAAGTTATTTTTCATGACCACGTGTGTGATTCTCAAGCACTATTTTAACTATGTTGTGCCTCGCCCCGAGCCACAAGGAGAGGAAGATAATAAATAAAAATGTGTTGTTGTTGTTGTTGTTGTTACTATTATTATGATTATATTATAAAATAATAATAGTAAAAACAGATGTTTGAGGTTAATAAGGGCCTCCTGGCGGCACAGCGGGTTAAACCGCTGAGCTGCCAAACTTGCTGACTGAAAGGTTGGCAGTTCATATCCAGGGAGCGGCGTGAGCTTCCGCTGTTAGGCCTAGCTTGGGCCAACCTAGCAGTTCGAAAACATGCAAATGTGAGTAGACCAATAGGTATCGCTTCTGTGGGACAGTATTTATTTATTTATTTGTTTGTTTGTTTGTTTATTTATTTATTTCATTTGTATACCGCCATTCTCAGCCCTAAGGCGACTCATAGCGGTTTACAACAAGCAAAAACAAGGCGAACAATCAAGGCAAAAATTCAATGCGGCATCAACAAGGTACTTAAAAACAGTTAACACAGAAACAAATTAAACAATTTAACAGTAATAAACATTCAGTGGCGTCTCATAACTAGAATCATGATCCAAACTCGTCAGTCGTAGTTCCATTTCCTGAAGTTCATTGCAGTGCTTATTCAAACGCCTGTTCAAATAACCAGGTTTTCACTTTCCTCCGGAGTATCATCAATGAGGGGGCCAATCTGATGTTCGTGGGAAGGACGTTCCACAGCCGAGGGGCCACCACCGAGAAGGCCCTGTTTCTTGTCCCCGCCAGCCGCGCCTGTGTTGCAGGCGGGATCGAGAGCAGGGCCTCCCCGGAAGATCTCAAAGTCCTAGTGGGTTCGTAGGTGGAGATGCGATCGGATAGGTAACTTGGGCCAGAACCGTTTAGGGCTTTATAGGCCAAAGCCAGCACTTTGAATTGGGCCCGGTAGCAAATTGGTAGCCAGTGGAGCTGGCGCAACAGAGGGGTTGTATGCTCCCTGTGTGCCGCCCCTGTTAGTAACAACACTCCATGCAGTCATGCCAGCCACATGACCTTGGGGATGTCTTGGGCTTAGAAATGGAGATGAGCACCACCCCCCCAGAGTCAGACTCGACTTGATTTAATGTCAAGGGGAAACCTTTATCTTTACCTTGAAGTTAATATTCCCAGTCCAATGGCAAAGGAAGATCTCTGAACTGGAAGGGGCAGATCCGATAGTGATATGAAAAAACAAGATACTTGCAATGTCTAATATTTTCAAGTCCTAAAACTCTTGAAAATGTACAGCTTTAACAGAAACAGGTCTAGCCATTTTTTTAGAGAGGCTCAACACAGTTGAACACCTCGCCTGTTTTTCTTCCTTCATGGGCATTCCAAGTTCAATTTTAAGGATATATGTCTGACAGGGAGTGCAGTTGAAACTGTACATCTGCCAGCAAAGTACTTTGACAGGAAAATGTCCTCTGTCATATTACAGATCATTTTTGTTATGTGGGACTCTGTAGAACTAGCAACTGTTGTATTAAATCTTAATCAATAACAATGCTTTGTTAATTGCTGGAGCGGGTTTATAGATTGGGTAAATTGCTGTTTGTAAATGTTGGATTATATTAACCAAAGCAGCTAATTACCAGCAACTGAATAAACATAAGGTTTGCTAAAAGCTCCCATCCATAGCTAGAAGCAGTCACTGCTGCATGATATTACAGTTATTGCTGTAAATAAGGTAATGACATTACACGTACATCTGTAATACAGGCCAATTCCTTCTAAAATGCATGTTAGTGTTATTACTTTATTGAGAGCCTGTGGAATATGATTTATTTAATGTGCTTCAGTCCCCATGATGTTAAGATATAATTGAGATGAGGGGCATGGGGGGAAACGGCACATGGTCTGTGGTACTTGAATCATAAATTAAAGTGCTTGTAATTTTAAAAGCACTTAAGGGGACTGTGAAATATATATGGTGCAAGTTTAGGAGTAGAAAAGGTTAAAGGGACAATTTTGTGGTAACTAACTTTGTTGTGGAGAGCACTGTGAGAATTAATAGACGTTCCCAAAAAACCCCCACACTGTTTAAGATAACATAAAATGCTCACATCTTTATACAGTAGGTGCATCAATATGGCACAATAGGCTTGTGTAGCATGAGAAGCCTTATTATTGTGGATCCAGATGACACCAACTCTTTCTGTGGTTTGCTGTGAGTTTTCCGGGCTGTACGGCCAGGTTTTAGAAGCATTCTCTCCTGACATTCTCTCCTGAAATCACAGAGGGAAGGAGGGAGGATGCTTCCGCTTCTGGTCCTGCCTCTTTCCCCCTTTTCCTCCCTCCTCATCGTCTTGCCTTTTTTACTTATTGGGAATGGAGAGAGAGAGGGTTGGGGAGCACTCCTTTAATTGAAGGGGAAATGCTAGAGGAAAAGGGGGCATCGGATAAGAGTGTCAAATAAGATGAAGTCACAGGTCTGCAGCTAGGGTGTCCTCCTATACTCTTCGCTAACGCTTGAAGCGCAGGCATCGGCGGTGGCTGCGAGGGCCTTCGCACAATTGAAGCTTGTGCACCAGCTGCTACCGTACCTCATGAAGTCTGATCTAGCTGTGGTGGTCCACACCTTAGTTACCTCCAGATTGGATTATTGCAATGCACTCTACGTGGGGCTGCCCTTGAAGACGACCCGGAAATTTCAGTTGGTCCAACAGGCGACAACCAGATTACTAACAGGAACGAATTACAGGGAGTGGTCAACCCCCTGTTCAAGGAGCTCCATTGGCTACCATTCATTTTCCGGTCCTAAATCAACATGCAGGTTCTTACCTACAAAGCCCTGAACAGTTTGGGATCTGCCTACCTGCGTGACCGCATTTCTGTTTATGAACCTACACAATCTCTTTGATCTTCCTGAGAGGTCCTTCCCTCGCTCCCGCCCTCACTGCAAACGCGACTTGCGGGGATGAAGGAAAGGGCCTTCTCTGTGGTGGCCCCCCGACTCTGGAACTCACTCCCCAGAGATATTAGACAAGCCCCCATCCTGGCAATAATCAGGAAGAGCTTGAAAACTCAGCTGTTTCAGTGTGCCTTCAATGGATAAATGAACAATAATACCCTGGCATTACTTACTTACTTAGGCAATCCCTTGTTGGACGAGTAAGATGGTCTTCCATTATGGGTTTCCTTGTGGATTCGTAGGTGGCTGTGGAGCCCCATTCTTGATCCGCATCTTCTCCCACAGTGAAGGCATTGGTTTCCAGGTGGAAGGCGGTCCCGGTCAGGGTTGGCTTGACGCTCCTTCCTCCTGGCACGTTCCTCTCTTTCACCCTCCACTCGTGCCTCCTCGAATTCTGCAGCACTGCTGGTCACAGCTGACCTCCAGCTGGAGCACTCAAGGGCCAGGGCTTCCCAGTTCTCAGTGTCTATGCCAGAGATTTTAAGGATGGCTTTGAGGCCATCTTTAAATCTCTTTTCCTGTCCACCAACATTACCTACCTCTGTAAAATGGCATTCGGTAGCACTTTCTTCTTCTTCTAGTGCAATCACACCCTACTCTACCTCTCGGATCCCCTTTCTAGACACATTAAATTGCTGTCCCACCAGTGTGTTTAAAATTTTTAATCCATTCAAATCGGCCTGCCCAATGTGATCCATTTCTATGTTTTAAATGTGTGATTTCATATCGTTGATGCATCTAAAATGGGTTTGCATTTTATTTTATTTTTTATTTTTTTATAAAGTTTATTATTATTATTGACACAAAAGCACAGTATGTCACAGCAAACAAGATCTATATGCTGGATTTCGTATCACAAAATCACAAGTTGAACACTTCCCAAGCATCTAGGACTGCGTGATGTATTTTTGAATTATGCGCGCAGATCCAAGTAAGGTGGTCTTTTGCAGTTGGCAGATTGTGATTTTGTCGATGTTTATTGTTCCCAAATGCCAGCTGAGATCTTTTGGCATGGCACCCAGTGTGCTGATGACCACTGGGACCACCTGTACTGGTTTATGCCAGAGCCTATTATTATTATTATTATTATTATTATTATTATTATTATTATTGTCGGATAAGCACTGTATTTGAATATAAAGTTCTGCTTTGAATAGTTTGCTGGGGACTGTATTGGTAGCAAGCAAGATAAGGGCCTTACCTAAAGGCCTTTCAATGTAAAAAGCTGCAGCAGAAGAAGAGGGAGGGATAACTGAGAGAGAATGATTCAACAAAGTCCTGGAGAGTTAATCATGTCAGGCAGTAAGAGCTCTTCAAAATCGAAGGCTGAAGTCTCAGCTCTGGTACCCCTCTGGAGATGCTGAGAATTGAACTTTGGTTACAAAGCTGTTGTCCCTTCTCTTTTGTAAAAAATGTGGGAGGACAGTCATTTATCTGCTAAGCAAGGCTGAGTTAACCGCTTGTGATATTTTCCAGCAAAACTAGCCTTACTTTTCATCTGGAATAAAATTTGAGACTTTGAAGGTCCCAGATGCAGTAGCATTTGGTGTCATCCCACTATTATTTTACACAATTATTCCCATCTTCCTTTTCCTTTCCAGATTCCTGCTTCTGGCATTTGTACTGTAATATTTGGATGTTTTGATAAATAAAATGTTCAAAGCCCCAAATCTATCCAAATGTTCGTTCCTTGGAATCAGCAAGACTTCTCGGTTCTCGACTTTGCTTGGATCTTTCCCTTTATAATTAAAGGTTGCTGCAGCTTTGTGATGTGGCCTATTGGATTCTGAGTGCTGAATTTAGGTTTCCCTGGAGCTTGTCACATTCATTACCCCAAGCGTTGGCTTCAACACTGTGAAAATGGATGTGAGGCACAGCCAGCAGTCACTGAGGGGAATGCCTTTCAAAGTAGCATTTAGGAAATTCACCATTGTTGACTTTGCGAGAGTGGAAATGATGGGACTCCACTTAGTTTAATTACTTGGTAAACAGTAGCTAGCAAATGAGTGAAACCATAGGGCTTTCGCAGAAGTGGCTGCTGTGACAATGGCGGAAATACTCACAATTTCTTGACAATGCCTGCCAAAGCATTTCGCCCAACCAGGAGGATTCATTTGCAGTAAACAACAGCTCTGTGTCCTTTGTTCTAGGACTCGAATTTTCCCTTTGCTATTAGTGCATGTTTATGTAGTACCCACATATTATATGCTAAGACACCAGCAGGAGTTTAGCAGTCCTGCTGAACAATGTGAATTTGTCCATGTGCATTTTGTGTTCTGAACCATTTTAGTAATGATTGAAGACTCTTGTGCTTGTCCTTTTGAATAGTTGGTTCAAAGGTGTATAGCACGGGCTGCGTTCTCCTGATCACTTAGCAAATGTGCATTATTTTATCCGGGTTACAATGCCTTGCAGCCATTGTCAACAGTCCCTCTGCGGCATTTAAATTTTTTGTTGTGTTACAACCTGGAATTGAAATGGATGTAATTAGCACTGCTGCCACTTGAGAGACACACAATTACAGAACATGGCAAAAGAGTAAAATATTTATATTGTGGAACCAACATTTACATATATAACTATAAACTGCCACATGTTGGTTGTATATCCAATCACTTCTTTTGTTGGGACACACCTGATTAAGCCATGGTGCAACTCAGTGCCTCCAGAAGTCACGTAAGTCATTGCATATAATCTATCTGTATTCAGAGATTCCAAATGAAAATTATTTATTTATTTATTTATTTATTACTGTGCTTATATACCGCTGTTTCTCAGCCTAAATTGGCGACTCAACGCGGTTTACAACACTACAACAATCAACAATATTCCGTTTAAAAAGCATAAAAACACATACATAATACACAATATTATTGGGCCACCAATAACAATCCAATGCATCTCTTAACTAGAATCGCAATCCAATTTCGTCGTCTGTGATTACCAATCCTTGATCATCAATTTCATTGCACCGGATTAATCGAATGCTTGTTTGAACATCCATGTCTTCAATCTTTTTCGAAACACCATCAGCGAGGGGGCTGATCTTACCTCTATGGGGAGGGCATTCCAAAGCCGAGGGGCCACCACAGAAAAGGCCCTGTCTCTCGTCCCCGCCAGCCGCACCTGTGAAGCAGGCGGGATAGAGAGCAGGGCCTCCCCAGAAGATCTTAGGGTCCTGGTGGGCTGATAGGCCGAGATACGTTCGGATAGATAAGTTGGGCCAGAACCGTTTAGGGCTTTAAAGGCCAACGCCAGCACTTTGAATTGGGCCCGGTAGCATATCGGCAGCCAATGGAGCTGGTACAGCAGAGGAGTTGTATGCTCCCTGCGCCCTGCTCCTGTTAGTATCATGGCTGCCGCCCGTTGGACTAATTGGAGCTTCCGGGAGTCTTCAAAGGCAATCCCACGTAGTGAGCATTGCAGTAGTCTAAACGGGATGTAACCAGAGCGTGGACTACTGTGGCCAAGTCAGACTTCCCAAGGTACGGGCGCAGCTGGCGCACAAGTTTTAACTGTGCAAATGCTCCCCTGGTCACCGCTGAAACCTGGGGTTCCAGGCTCAGCGATGAGTCCAGGATCACACCAAGCTGCGAACCTGCATCTTCAGGGGAAGTGCGACCCCATCCAACACAGGCTGTAACCCTATGCCCTGTTCGGCCTTGCGACTGACCAGGAGTACCTCTGTCTTGTCTGGTTCAATTTCAATTTGTTCGCCCTCATCCAGACCGTCACAGTGGCCAAGCACCGGTTCAGGACCTGGACAGCCTCCTTAGTAGCAGGTGGAAAGGAGTGACAGAGTTGGACATCATCCGCGTACAGATGACACGCACTCCGAAACTCCGGATGATCTCACCCAGCGGCTTCATGTAGATGTTAAACAACATGGGAGACAATATTGAACCCTGAGGAACCCCACAAGACAGGTTGTGGGGTTGAACAGGAGTCTCCCAGTAACACCTTCTGAGACCGACCCTCAAGGAATGAGCGGAGCCACTGAGAGCAGTGCCCCCAAGGCCCATTTCCGCAAGGCGCCCCAGAAGGATACCGTGGTCGACGGTATCGAAGGCCGCTGAGAGGTCCAGGAGCACCAACAGGGACACACTCCCCCTGTCTAGCTCCCGGCGCAGATCATCCACTAAGGTGACCAAGACCGTCTCGGTTCCATGTCCCGGTCTGAAACCAGACTGTGCCGAATCCAGATAATCCGTGTCTCTCAAGAATACCTGGAGTTGTGAGGCCACCACACGTTCCATGACTTTGCCCAAAAAGGGGAGATTGGAAACAGGCCGATAGTTGACGAATTGAGTGGGGTCCAGTGATGGTTTCTTCAACAGCGGTTTTATCACAGCTTGCTTTAAGCTGGCTGGAATTTTGCCTTCCCGAAGGGAGGCATTAACCACCACCTTCACCCACCCGGCCAATCCCCCTCTGGCCTCCTTCAGAAGCCAGGATGGGCAGGGGTCTATTCTGACTAGAGCAGGTGTTGTGACATTTTCAGTATAGTTTAAGGAGTTGGATAAGGAGAAAAGATACTGTCCAGAACAGGTGTTCAGTTGCTATTAAACTGGACACTTCTGGTTGGAAAATGCTGACCAGAACCTGCAAAGGTAGCATCAAGACATAAAGCTTGGGAGGCAGATGGTGTAATTTCTCAAGCTATTATCGTTTCGAAGCAAACTGATGAGCAACCTGTATATTTCATTTTGTTGTTTTGAATATGGGATGGCTGCCAGTTTTCCAAAATGCTTGGGACCAGAAATATTTTGGATTTTATATTTTTGTCGAATTTGGCATATTTGCATATACATGATGAGATATGTTGGAGATGGGAGATATACATTTTGGATGGGGTGGACTGTTTCCTCTTACCAACCCTTGTTTGTTTCCCTAGTACATGTTGTTGGTTTTATATTGTTTTTATACCCTTGTGATAGCACGTGTCCTTGAAGAGCTGTAGAAGAACAGTTGGAGACGAGGATTTTAGCATTAGTTATTATCTAATTCTGGATTCTGTTTTGTTATCATGGACCCTTCGCAGCTGTTACTTTTTGTGATTGCAGCTTTGCAGCTATTCTTTGAAAGTGGGGAATGGAATCCCAGTGATTCTTCCTGAGTTGTTCCCAGACATTATGGGTTGATTTGAACACCGAGATGACCTCACAGCACTATGGAATCAGTTGGATTTGATTGGAAGCTTCGTGACCTCATTGAATAATTGATCATTTTTCTTCTGGGTTGTAGGTTTTTCGGGCTATATAGGCATGTTTGCCTGCATCTATGGCAAACATCCTCAGAGGTTGTGAGGTCTTCTGTTTTTCTTCTGTTTTGTAGTTCCTGCTGGAACATTGTCACTTGGGTTTGCTCAGCTCTCGCCATTTCAAGAGAATGTATGTTGATGTGGGTATGTGATTGTTCAGTTGGTACCTTTTTGTGCTGGAAAAGAATTCACCTTTCCAAGGAACAGGCTTGCGATGCAAATGGCTGCAATTGTTCATAGTAATTTTTGGACACACTGCACAAAGATGAAACTCAGGAGACATACCTGTTAGAAGAGAGGCCCAACAATAATCCTTTCTAATTTTTGGCTTGTAAAAGGGACTCCTTCATGAATGAGCTTTTATCAGATCAGTTTAGGTAGTTGAGATCATGGTGTGGTTGAGTCAAAGGGCACCTGCATCAAAGACGCATGAGTGAGAGCAAAGCCGAGACTTCACAGAGATGCACCATTTTTCTTTTTCTGACTTGAAACTGTGCTTACTGAAAGAGAAAGAAGCAACAGCTCAAACTTCACAAACTGCATGACTGGATGCAGTGGTCTGCTGTGTCATAAAATCTCTTGGCGGAGGATTTCAGAAGGGTTAGCTACATCTATATCCTGTGATCCTTTATGTAAGGTACTTCAGAGGTCTCCCCAAGGCTGAGAAAATCTACTCAGGTATATTCAAAATGTTGGCTGTGGCAACATAGATATAGATTGCTTTACCAATTTCTTGATCTGAGGTTACGTCAAGAGGTATGCCAACATCTGAAACTGTAGGTACTTCTGAGACCCTGATTGTTAGGTTTATATCATGGAAACAGTCTATTTTATCAGAGCCAGCATTTTCAATTCACATGAGCTTTAGGCTAAGAGTCCTCTTTGGTCTCATGTTTCAAGAGGCTTGATCATGGCTTGGTAGATAAGAAGTTGAAGTCCTTCTCTTTGTTAACTGAGTCGCTATGTAAATGATGTGCCATAAGTTCAACCAGTCTGATCATTTTCGTTCTTTCAAGACTAGAATTCCATTTTTGCATCTCTAGTTTTGCTATCTGTGTTTGAAAAACCATCTCATATTCCGCTAAAGAGCAGCAGGTCTTCTTTTGAAACCTGTGGAGGCTTTCTCCCGTTTCTATTGTTCTCCATCTTCCACCTCCTCCCATCTCCTATTGTCAAGGCGTTTCCCCCCTTTCAGCTGACCCATAAAGTCAGAACTCCTTGGTATTGAGAACCCAAGAAATGCTCTAATTGGCAGCAATATAACCTGGCAGCAGCAGGTTGTCTCTTCAGGTTTATAATTGGAATCAAAGGGTCTTATGAAATTGTTGCTTGCATTTGATTGATGGAAGCACTTTGTTTATCTGCAGAGGCTGGAGTGTTTTTTACACAATGCAGACACCTAGCACAAGCCAGAGGGTCTTGTGAAATGACCTCCTTAAGCAATTAAGTGAATAGTGCATTAAGGTCCTTTCTGTGTCTTGTGTTTTTCTTTTAAAGTACACTTTTCTTATCTTCTGAAATCATTTTCATTCCTAGAAAGCTGCTTTTAATACCTTCTGCACAATAGGAATCTTGTTGTAAAAACAAGTAAATACTTTAAAATAATAAGGTAGCTCTTTTTAACTGTGTCAGTTTGATCATGGAAGACAAAGATATAAAACTGGGTTTTTGTAAGTTTTTCGGGCCCTATGGCCATGTTCCAGAGGCATTCTCTCCTGATGTTCTGCCTGCATCTATGGCAAGAATCCTCAGAGGTTGTGAGGTCTTCGACAAAACATAGATATAAAATCTGGGTGTGCTATATGGGAAGAAAAAGAATATTCCAGCAAGTTAAAGGCTAGGTTGCAGAGATAGGGTTTCTTATATTGAATGTAAGGGCTGTTCCTGATGTTGAATTAGAGTATACCTCTGCATGCTACATCATGTTTCTCAGATGTTCACTTAAAAATGCCACTGCCCTTCCAAATATCACAAAGTTAGAGTTTTTAAACAGTTCTTGATTTACTTTCCAAGGTACTCACTTGATGATGCTCAATTGAGATACACTAGCATGTCTCTTAGACTAGTTTTTCTCAGATACCTGGATCTGGGGGACCAACAATTTCCTACTCAGTTTGCCAAGACTGGCATTATATTGATTACAATTATTTCTTGCTTCCCTGGAAACTCATTGTGAATTGGAAGCATCAGTATCTGCTGCTTTGAATTGCATTGTCCTTGACTATGTTACAGGCGTCAGAGGTGTAGTTTGTATAGGGAACTGTCCATGATATCACTCAGATGTAGAGCTCTCATGGTCCGAAAATATTCCCCATGGGAAAAGCAGTCAGATTCAAAGTGCACTGTGAAGCGAGGGAGTAAAATTTGCCGTATGAATTACCCTTTGGTTCTATTGTTTAAATTACCCTTTTTCAGGTGTGTGCAAGATGGAGCTGAGGGGGAAGCAGGGCATTTTCCTGATACATTTAAGGATGATGGTGCCTCACATTGAGAATTGTGGCTTTAAATTATCCCCTGAATGAGCCCCAAGCGTCATATTTTATTTAAAAGCATCTGTAAGTGCAAATGTAAGAGCTAAGTGTAGCAAAAAGCCTAGCACTTCTCTGGTCATTCATTTAACTATCTATTTGAAGAAATCACTTCATACTTCAGTATAAAGTGGGTTCTTCAAGGTTGTTCTAAGGGAAGGCGTTTGGGTCCAGACAGCAGTGACACTTGATGCTTTTTGTACTCTTCTCTGGAAGAAAGAAAGGCCTTGAGGATACTGGCCAAATGGCAAGTCAGTACTGCTTATGGTAGTTTGGGTGGGCATTGCTTTGGTAACGCTGAAGTTGAAGCTGATTATCGTGTGTTACTCTTTCACTTCCTGTTGCACTAGAGTTCCTCCTTTCTTGCAGAGAAGGCCTGTTTTGCCATGGACAGTTGAACAGGTTGCCTTACAGCTGTGGTTCTCAACTTTTGTAATGCCATGACCCCTTAATACAGTTCCTCATGTTATGGTGACCCTCAACCATAAGATTATTTTCGTTGCTACTTCATAACTGTCATTTTGCTGTTGTTATGAATCATCATGTAAATACCTGAAATACAGGATGTATTTTCATTCACTGGACCAAATTTGGTTCAAATACCCAATACACCCAGGTTTGAATACTTGTGGGGCTGGAGGGGTATTGATTTTGTTATTTGGGAGTTGTAGGTGCTGGAATTTACAGTTAACCGACAATCAAAGAGCATTACGAACTCCACCAATGCTGGAATTGAACCAAACTTTACACACAGAACTCCCATGAACAACAGAAAATATTGGAAGGGTTTGGTGGGCATTGACCTTGAGTTTTGGAATTGAGGTTCACCTCTATCCAGAGAGCACCGTGGACTCAAGCAATGACGGATCTGGACCAAACATGGCACAGATACTCAGTATGCCCAAATGCGAACACTGGTGGAGTTTTGGGAAAATAGACCTTGACATTTGGGAGTTGTAGTTGCTGGGATTTATAGTTCACCTACAATCAAAGAACCCCTAGAGCCCCACCAACGAGAGAATTGGGCCAAACTTCCCACACAGAACCCCCATGACCAACAGAAAATACTGTGTTTTCTTATGGTCCTTGGTGATCCCTCTGACATCCCCTTGCAACCGCCCCTCCCCGGGTTCCCGACCCCCAGGTTGAGAAACGCTGCCATGCAGGGATAATCGAGGTACCTTTCAGAGACAGGCAGAGATGACAAAAGTTTGTAGGTCGCTAGTAAAACTGCAAAAGCAGGAAGCCAGTCGAATGTAAAATTATTTGCAGGACCCTGGACAGCTCCCTGCCATACAACTTTCAGAACAGAATAGAATGCTCTTTCCATAGCATTCCAAGCCTTGGAGACTGGTCCCAATCTTGCCTCTTCAGTAGAGTCCTTTGTGGTGGTCTGTGTTTGAGAAGTAGATTTATTGGCTGGAAATTGTGAGTCTATGTGGAATCTCGGGTGGTTGATGAAATAGGTTATTGCATTGCTATTCTGGTGCTTTGGTTATTTGAGCTGCTCTTTTGCTGTTCTCAAAGGGGAGATACATCTAAGGGAGATGAGATGAGAACACCAAAAAGAAGCAACCTGTCAAATTCTTTGATTCCATCCCATCAGTTTTGTGACCTAGGGCCAAGGATGTCAGTTGAGGACTGGGTTACTGGCTGGGGCACTGAAAGGGCGTCTCTTAACCCTTCTCTCATTTCCTTTCAGTTTCTGTCTCTTTTTCTGGGACAGTATGTGTCGAAAACACTGTTGAAGCTTGGAAACTTTTCTATTTATTTTCAGGGGGGGATAGATTGTGATGAACCTGATGAAGAAGACCCTAGATTCTAACCTTATAACTTAATGAGACGCAGGATCCCAAAATGCAACTCCTAATACTTAAAAAAGGCAATAGAGGATTCTCCTCTTGCACCTGTGCAAATGCACACCTGTTCATGCCTGCATACCGCTATATATCTCCCACACACCCTGCTTTCTTTTTGGCCTCCCTCTAGACATATCTGTTTCAGGGAAAGTGCAGCCTTGCTTTCATCCATTATAAATGATTTTCATTTGAACATGTCATTTTGCTTTTCTGTTACAATGGAGATCAAAGTGACACCAGTTCACCGCCGGTGTTCGGCAGCTCTTTGTGGTCCTGGACCTTCAAGTAATAGGATCCAGTTTAATTTGTTGCCGTCTTAGATCTCTCCGAAGGCATGTGGAGTGCTTGCTTTTGTGATGGATTTCTGTTATTTATAAATAAAAAATAGATAGGAGTTTTATGTCTTCAGGCTCTGTGACAATGGCCTATTGATACAGGCCTAGCTATAGAATGGTGACATTGAAAGAGTTTGAATCTATTTTAAATGGAACCATGCATTTGAAAAGCCATTCGTGAAGGTAAAATGAGAATTCCAAGACATCCATTTACTGGATAAGCTATGGCATTTTTCTCAAGTAGGTGTCAGTATAATTTCTTTAGCAGGAAAAATGTTAAATCTTGTTTTATCAAGTTATAATCCATGCTCTCTGAAAGCATGGCAAATACAATTTAGTGAGAACCAGCTTGGGGTTTTTTTTAGAGGAAAAAACATTCTTCCTTTCTCCCTTATATTTCACTGATCTACTCAATACAAAACCACAGCCATGTACAACAATGCCTGAAGTTCCACAATCGTATATCATAGAACTGAAGTTGGCCTTTTGTGGGACTGCTCTGAATTGTGTTTTTTCTCTGTAGCCCAGGGGGAAACTGGTTTTGAATTGGATCCTGGATCAGCACTACTATGCTAAAAAGGATTCAAAGACAACCAAGTTGAGAGAAATCTGTGTGGTAAAAGATTTGTCCAGTAGTTAATGGAAGCAACCAGTGTATCGAACCAGGATAGAAATCTACATTCCACACATAAGAATATATGCTGTATTGTCGAAGGCTTTCATGGCTGGAATCACTGGGTTGTTGTAGGTTTTTTCAGGCTATATGGCCATGTTCTAGAAGCATTCTCTCCTGACGTTTCACCTCCATCTATGGCAGGCATCCTCAGAGGTTGTGAGGTCTGTTGGAACTAGGAAAATTGGGTTTATATATCTGTGGAATGTCCAGGATGGGACAAAGACCTCTTGTCTGTTGGAGCTAGGTGTGACTGTTTCAACCGGCCACCTTGATTAGCATTTGATGGTCTGGCATTTTTTTTTGGTGTGACTTGTTAGTGCCTGAGGGGATCTTTTGTTGAGAAGTGATTCATAGTGATTCACCGCTGTTGAAAAAACCATCACTGGACCCCACTCAATTCGTCAACTATCGGCCTGTTTCCAATCTCCCCTTCTTGGGCAAAGTCCTGGAACGTGTGGTGGCCTCACAACTCCAGACATTCTTGGTAGACACTGATTATCTGGATCCGGCACAGTCTGGCTTTAGGCCGGGGCATGGTACCGAGACAGCCTTGGTCGCCTTAGTGGATGATCTGCGTCGGGAGCTCGACGGGGAGTGTGTCCCTGTTGGTGCTGCTCGACCTCTCAGCGGCCTTCGATACCGTCGACCACGGTATCCTTCTGGGACGCCTCGCGGGGATGGGTCTTGGAGGTACTGTTCTGCAGTGGCTCCGCTCATTCCTTGAGGGTCGGTCTCAGAAGGTGTTACTGGGAGACTCCTGTTCAACCCCACAACCTTTGTCTTGTGGGGTTCCTCAGGGTTCAATACTGTCTCCCATGTTGTTTAACATCTACATGAAGCCGCTGGGAGAGATCATCCGGAGTTTCGGGGTGCGGTGTCATCTGTATGCAGATGATGTCCAACTCTGTCACTCCTTTCCACCTGCTACTAAGGAGGCTGTAGGTCCTGAACCGGTGCTTGGCCGCTGTGATGGTCTGGATGAGGGCGAACAAATTGAAATTGAATCCAGACAAGACAGAGGTACTCCTGGTTAGTCGCAAGGCCGAACAGGGTATAGGGTTACAGCCTGTGTTGGATGGGGTCGCACTCCCCCTGAAGACGCAAGTTCGCAGTTTGGGTGTGATCCTGGACTCATCGCTGAGCCTGGAACCCCAGGTTTCGGCGGTGACCAGGGGAGCATTCGCACAGTTAAAACTCGTGCGCCAATTGCGCCCGTACCTTGGGAAGTCTGACTTGGCCACGGTAGTCCACACTCTGGTTACATCCCGCCTTGACTACTGCAACGATCTCTACGTGGGGTTGCCTTTGAAGACGGCTCGGAAGCTCCAATTAGTCCAACGCTCGGCAGCCATGATACTAACAGGAGCGGAGCGCAGGGAGCATACAACTCCTCTGCTGCACCAGCTCCACTGGCTGCCGATTTGCTACCGGGCTCAATTCAAAGTGCTGGCGTTGGCCTATAAAGCCCTAAACGGTTCTGGCCCAAGTTACCGATCCGAACGTATCTCTGCCTATCAGCCCACCAGGACCCTAAGATCTTCTGGGGAGGCCCTGCTCTCTATCCCGCCTGCTTCACCGGTGCGGCTGGCGGGGACGAGAGACAGGGCCTTTTCTGTGGTGGCCCCCCGGCTGTGGAACGCCCTTCCTATGGAGGTAAGATCAGCCCCCTCGCTAATGGTGTTCCGAAGAAGATTAAAAACTTGGATGTTTGAACGGGCATTCGGTTAAACAGTGCAATGAATGTGATGATTACAGGAATGGAAATTTGGACGACAGATTGGATCACGACTCTAGTTATGAGATGCATTGCGTTGTCTATTGTTGTGTCAATATTGTATATTATGCTTTTATGGTTTTAAATTGTATATCGTTGATTGATTCTTATCCTTGTTGTAAACCGCGTTGAGTCGCCTGTTGGGCTGAGAAACTGCGGTATACAAGTAAAGTAAATAAATAAATAAATAAATAAAAAAAAAAAAAAAAAAAAAGAAAAAAAAAAAAAAAAAAAAAAAAAAAAAAAAAAAAAAAAAAAAAAAAAAAAAAAAGAAAAAAAGAAAAAAAAAAAAAAAAAAAAAAAAAAGAAAAAAAAAAAAAAATAAAAAAAAAAAAAAAAAAAATAAAAGAGATGGATGAACTAACTTTTTTTTTTGAAAATAAATAAATAATAGAATCATACAGTCAAAGAGTTGGAAGAGGCCTCATGGGCCATCCAGTCCAACCCCCTGCCAAGAAGCAGGAATATTGCATTCAAATCACCCCTGACAGATAGCCATCCAGCCTCTGTTTAAAAGCTTCCAAAGAAGGAGCCTCCACCACCAAAGCTGTCCCTGATTGTTTCCCCTCTGGAGTTTCCCTGTGTTTGGGTGTTGTTTTGCTGTTATAATTTTAGAGGTTTTTTTAATACTATAGCCAGATTTTGTTCATTCTCATGTTTTCCTCCTTTCTGTTGAAATTGTCCACGTGCTTATGTTTTCAATGGCTTCTCTGCCATTGAAATCACCATGTCAGACTACACAGACAAAGGAGGAAACCTTTCAAAAAACTGCCAGGCTATCAAACGCTAATCGAGGTGGCCAGTTGTTGGTTTTCTAGTTTAGTCCCCGTCTGCTTCTCCTCTCATGTTAAGACCAAAGAATCTTCTTCTGTACTGACTATATATTTACATGCTCTTTTGAGGGTGTTGAGAGATGCAGATAGATGTACACAACGTGTGAAAGTCATGCCATTCTCTTATGTGTGATACAGGTTTTCAACAATCTAGGATGAGAAGGGTAAAGATCACCTTTACTAATCCCCTAAGTGTTGTTTATCTGTCAGCAAGACTAAGGAAATTGAGACATGGAGCTGAAAATATGTTTGTTGTTTCTGATTACACAAGACCTTGTGTTTAGTAATTAAGTCCAGGTTTATTAGATCTTACTTAGGAGGCCTGAGTTTCTGTTGTGCTTTGGGGTGGAAGGACACACATGATCCACTTAAAGCCTGTGTGAGCTATTTGTATATCTTAGCAGTGTTGCACCATTTTTACACTACTGGCAATCTAGTGGTCAGGGTTTCTTTTCTCCATAGAGATGTATAGAAACTTTCACAATGATAAATGGACATATAAATGCGAGATGATGATGATAATACTGTATTTGTATACCGTCCTGTCTCCCTGAAGGGACTCAGCGTGGTTTCCAACATACAAAGCAAACATTCAATTGCGTGAAAGAGAACCGCACAGAAAATTACATCAAAATAACACATATTCGACAATATAACTCAATTTAACTCAATAAACAAAATAGCAACAACTAAAAGCATCATAAATCCTGTTAAAACATACTAAAAATGAAAATGAAACTATTAAAAACTCATTTCATTGTAGCTCCATCAGTAGAGGTTCAACAAACCAGTGGCCAGGGTTACAAAACAAATGTGGCCAACTGTGAGATGACTGGGCAAGGGATCATAGAATCATAGAATCAAAGAGTTGGAAGGGACCTCATGGGCCATCCAGTCCAACCCCCTGCCAAGAAGCAGGAATATCGCATTTAAATCACCCCTGACAGATGGCCATCCAGCCTCTGTTTAAAAGCTTCCAAAGAAGGAGCCTCCACCACACTCCGGGGCAGAGAGTTCCACTGCTGAACAGCTCTCACAGTCAGGAAGTTCTTCCTCATGTTCAGATGGAATCTCATTTCTTGTAGTTTGAAGCCATTATTCCATTGCGTCCTAATCTCCAGGGAAGCAGAAAACAAGCTGGCTCCCTCCTCCCTGTGACTTTCTCTCACATATTTATACATGGCTATCAGATCTCCTCTCAGCCTTCTCTTCTTCAGGCTAAACATGCCCAGCTCCTTAAGCCGCTCCTCATAGGGCTTGTTCTCCAGACAAATGCAAACAGAGTATCATAGGGCTGGGGAAGTGGATGAAGTTCTGCTGCGATCAGTCATTGGTTCATCCAGTCTGTAATATCTGCTCTAACTGGCAGACAAAGAGATGGCTTATTGTAGAATGGCTTATCAAAGTTTTTTGTTTTCATTTGAAATTCTGAAGATTGAAACCAAGACCTAACTATGGCGAAGCTAATGCTATGGGCCTTCCATAGCAACCGTATATCGAAAAGGCAATGAATCTCATTCTGTTTTGGGCAATAAATATTATATCCATTAATCACGTAATGGAAGTTTTGCCCCTGGGTTACGTCCTCTTTTTTTGCCATGAATGTTCATACCAATGGACGAGGGCAAGGTTGGTTTTTGATTTATGACTACATCCACAGAAATAATAACCATGTTGCCCATGAGTATAAGAATTTCATGCCATGCAGGGAAAATGGTGAGGCACGTGCTCATGTGGGATGCACATTAATCTTCCCATTTCACAAACCAGGCACCACCATTCTGTTTCTGAAGATGTATTATTTTTATTTATATCTCTCTCTCAAATTGCCCTTAGCCCTGGGATCCACACAGGTACTGCACCCAGGCAGAAGCAAGACAGTGCATGGTTAGAACAGTGGTTCACCTGCCTTCTTGACTGCTCTTAGGACCATGGAAATAATAATGGATCATATAATTTTAAGAGAGAAAGGGAACAGTAAAGCTATCTAGTCCAAATCCTTGCCATATAGAAATAAGGCAGCTAAAGCACTCCCAAAAGATGACCATCCAAATCCTTTTTAAAAGGCCTCCAAAGTTGAGAGCCACTCTGATGGCCGAAAGCGAGGAGGAGCTGAGGAGCCTTCTAATCAAGGTGAAAGAAGAAAGTGCAAAAGCTGGGTTGCAGCTAAACGTCAAAAAAACCAAGATTATGGCAACAAGAATGATTGACAACTGGAAAATAGAGGGAGAAAATGTGGAGGCCGTGACAGACTTTGTATTTCTAGGTGCAAAGATGACTGCAGATGCAGACTGTGGCCAGGAAATCAGAAGACGCTTCCTTCTTGGGAGGAGAGCAATGTCCAGTCTCAATAAAATCGTAAAGAGTAGAGACATCACACTGGCAACAAAGATCCGTCTAGTCAAAGCCATGGTATTCCCTGTAGTAACCTACGGATGTGAGAGCTGGACCTTAGGGAAGGCTGAGCGAAGGAAGAGATGCTTTTGAGCTGTGGTGTTGGAGGAAAGTGCTGAGAGTGCCTTGGACTGCGAGAAGATCCAACCAGTCCATCCTCCAGGAAATAAAGCCCGGCTGCTCTTTGGAGGGAAGGATACTAGAGACAAAGTTGAAGTACTTTGGCCACATCATGAGGAGACAGCAAAGCCTAGAGAAGACAATTATGCTGGGGAAAGTGGAAGGTAAAAGGAAGAGGGGCCGACCAAAGGCAAGATGGATAGATGCCATCCTTAAAGTGACTGGACTGACCTTGAAGGAGCTGGGGGTGGTGACGGCCAACAGGGAGCTCTGGCGTGGGCTGGTCCATGAGGTCACGAAGAGTCGGAGACGACTGAACGAATGAACAACAACAACAAAGTTGAGAGTCCACCACCCTCCAGGTCAATCTGTTCTTTTGTCAAACAGTTGTGGCAGTCAAATATATCTGTCCAAATACTGAGTTGGAATCTATTGAGGTGTTGTGATTTGAATCCATTTATTTGTGTTCTACTCTTTGGAGCAGTAGAAAACATGTAGATGTCTTCTACATGACATCAGATGTTTAAAGATGGCTATCAAATCACCTCTCAGTCTTGTCTCCTCCAAACTAAAGTTCTCTAAGTCATTCCTCATAACGTTCCCAGACCTTTGATCAAACGTGTGTGTCCTTTTATGGACATGAGCCAGCTTGCCAGTGTTGATAAATGCAAACAGGTTAATGAGGCTACTTATTTATCATTGAAATCTTAATTGTTTTGTAGTGCATTTCGAACCTAAATCCTAACAGATTTGCCACAAATATTGGCAGTTTCCACAGCTTGGAAAAAGTACTTTTTGAATCTGCAGCTCTTTGAAATCCCCTGCACTCATCATCAGTAATTGGGAGGCTCTGCGGATTTTTATTCAAAAAATAGCTTTGCTGCCACAGTTCTTATGGTAATGCTTGTTGTTGTTCATTTGTTCAGTCATTTCCGACTCTTCGTGACCTCATGGACCAGCCCACGCCAGAGCTCCCTGTCGGCCGTCACCACCCCCAGCTCCTTCAAGGTCAATTCAGTTACTTCAAGGATGCCGTCCCTCCATCTTGCCCTTGGTCGGCCCCTCTTCTCTTTTCCTTCCATTTTCCCCAGCATAATTGTCTTCTCTAAGCTTTCCTTTCTTCTCATGATGTGGTGATGCTTACCTCCTAACTTTTCCAGAATTTGGATTCTGCTTTGTTTCTGCTTTGAGGGGAGGCTCGGGTTGTGCTGGAAACAGATGTTGTATGTAGTGGCTTCTGCTTTGCAAACAGGAGCAATAATATTGTGTGAGTGATGGCAGGAAAGGTTTCAGAGTTTTGTATGTGTGTGTATGTGTGTGTGTGTATGTATTGATATTATTCTTAGTCACATTACTCTATGCAACTGATGAAGTACACTTACAAACTTCCTTCTCTCACTTAGTCTCAAAGGTGCTAAAGGATCCTTTTGCAATGCGTTCATTCCCTTCCTTACATTCAATTACATTCAAGTTTTAATTGTGCTCAAGAGCAGTTTATTTCATTTTGTCATCAAATTATACTGTATTTCTGGAAAGGCCATCTAAAACACCGATAACTTTGTTATTGGACAGTGGAGCTGTATAATTTGTGAACTAATTGCTAGATTGACGAAGTGAAAAAATGGATCATCTTCGTCTTTTCAGAAGCTGTCAAGAGAGTTTTGTGCAGATGACAAACAGCATTCATGACAGATTGAATGGCTTGTGCTAATTAATCTGGAATAAAAGGCAGAGTTTAGCATACTTGGGAGGGCCTGGAAGCCCTTGTCTCCCTTCTACCTTGCTGTATTTGGCAGGAAGGGCTAGCAAAATGTTGACTGAGTGGGGTGACATGCTTTGCTAGTTCATGTGAGTGTACTTGAAGACATATTTCAATTTTTAAATATCACCAGAGTTTTATGGTGGTTCGAATGTCAGGACTGGACTTAGGAAACCCAGGTTCTAAGTCTGAAACTTACTGGCTAGCCTCGGGTAGTCACTCTCAGGTTATGCAGAAAAAGTAGTCTTTTTAGTATCCTGGAAGTATTTAGTATTGTATAGGCACTTCCAAATTATTAAAAAAAGTTACATCATCTACATGACCTTTAGATAGCTGCATGACTTGGTCACTTTAACACATTTATTCAGGGCTAAGTTTGATAGTTAGCTGTGGCAGGAATGCTTTCCAGCAGACACCAAAAATAAACCCCTGCAGTTGAGAATAGTAAGGCTGTCACAGTTAACGTGACCCCTTTTAATTTCTTGCTATCAGTCTCAAGTATGGCTTGTGTAATTAAGGGGTAATGTTCACACTTTGCTTATTCTTTTAATTGCAGTACGCAGGAAATGCTGATACTGCATCTATGAAACCTCCTGCATCATTTAAATGAGGAAGTGTTCTTGACAGTTATCATTGGCATTAAACAAATAAAGTAATTAGATGCCTATTCAGTGATTGCTTGTGTTGGTGATACTGAAGTCATGTTTGCGGTTGATTGTTAGCTAAGAGGATGCCTTCATGTTGGCAAGGATATTTATGTTTTTGTTTTAACCCTACTGGAATTTCTCAAAGGTGGCACTCCACAGCTGCAAGATGATCACTCGCCTACGCAGGAAAATGCACAATACGAATGTGTTATCTGTTTATGTGGTTCAATCATATGTAGAAATGTGAACTCTGAAAAATCTGGAGCTGGCTGCAAGTGGTAGGCAAAGCAGTTGCAACTGCAATCAGTGCAGAGTTTTGAGACGGTTGGCTGTTAAGTTCCAAGCTGTTAGAGCCTAAATACTCTAAAGGCGCCAGATTCTGTCTGATCTTAGAACCCAGTCATTGAGAGATGACCAATTTATACCAGATTCTGTAGGAAGAAACTACTAAACCATCTCTGAGGATCTCATGTTGAAGAAAACCTTATGAAATTCATGCGGTTGCCATAAATCAACAGATGATTTGCAAGCACGCATACGTGCCCAAGAAGAAGGCATCATAGGCTAGCATCTGACCCAAGGGGTGATGTTTGTGCAACATTGAGGCATGGGAGCTGCTTGGGTGGTCACCATGTTGTCATGTAGCTTCTATTCAGGCTAGCATCTAGCACTGCCTCGTGATATTGTTGCCTACTTTAATTTAGGATAGTGTTGGCTAGCTGAGAAGCAGTGTATTGGCACAATAGTGACCTAGCAGCAGTTGTGTCTGTTGACAATGCCAAATACTTCTTTATCAGTGAAGGACAGTATTCCTTTTTTCAAAAACTAAAGCAGGGAACTGCTCATTAGCTGCTATTGTCCACTTAGGGCACATTTTGAAATGTTGTCTTACATATGCAGCCTTTTGTCCCCCCGTCCCCCCCAAACAACAACAAGCATAAGACTCCAGTTTGAGTTCTATTTCTAAACTGTCAGGATTGGCTTTTTCGTAACAGTGAATCTCCCCCATCCTAAATGTGAACCTACGGTGTGATGCTCCCTGTTGAAGAAATGTAGTGGGTATTTTAATGTTTATTTAGAAAAGAGAAAAGGTTTGTCATTCTTTTACACTGATATGCATAACATCATGAGCTTTCCCTGCCCCAATATGTATTTTAAGTTTGCAGATCCTCTTGAGATACAGGAAGCCCAAGAGACCTCCTTTTCACCAATAATCGTGCTACTAAACCCACTGATGCACTCTTATTCCAGCTTTCCTGTAATGAATTGGAAGGATCGGTGTGTGCATGGTATATTGAAGAAATTTTGAGTTCTCTCTTATGCTCTGTTTTATGATGCTTACCATAGGGTAAGTCCATTACATAAGTGTGAGTAAGAATATGTTCTTTTGGACTGAGGCAACTAGTTACTTATCCTATGTCACTGCAAATATCCATAGGGACTGAATATTCTGCTTATGTCAGACCACCTAAGCTTGGAGATGCTTTGTCAGCACAACAAAAGCACATTGACATTTCCTTGAACTTTAGAAGCAAAGCCAATATTTGTGAGGATAGCAGTGATTGAGGCTTTACTTAGCAAACCAAATTTGTGAGGACATCACAGGTGTTTACCTCAACATGATCTAGATCAAGGGTCCTCAAACTTTTTAAACAGAGGGCCAGGTTACAGTCCCTTGAAAAAAAAAACCATGAATGCATTCCTATGCACACTGCACATATCTTATTTTCAGTGCAAAAAAAAAAAACCACTTAAAAACAATGCAATAATTAAAATGAAGAACAATTTTAACAAATATAAACTTATTAGTATTTCAGTGGGAAGTGTGGGCCTGCTTTTGGCTGATGAGATAGGATTGTTGTTGTTGTTATGTGCTTTCAAATTGTTTCAGACTTAGGTTGTCCGTAAGCGAGGGCCGGGTAAATGACCTTGGAGGACCGTATCCAGCCCCTGAGCCTTAGTTTGAGAACCCCTGATCTAGATCCAGGCATTGGTTCATCCACCTACTATCTGAGGGAAGTCAATCACTCAACCAGCCTGGAGAATACCTCATATCTCAAGAATGACAGAAGTCCAATTCCACATTGATGGAATCTACTGTATGATTCCTGTCCCACCTTGGATTCAGTGGATTCTGACAATTTCATAGGCCCCATCTCCTAACTGATTCTAGTGTACTAAAAGTCACTGAAAGTCACAAGAGAAATTAAAGATGACAACAGACAGTAGGGACAGAGCTCTCTGAATGTAGAGGGTACCTCTTTCTATGGCTTATCGAGCTAGGATACAGACTTTATCTCCTCTGCTCCCACTTTGCAGTCAACCAGGTTGAACTTGATGGGTCAGTTTTCCAGCTTTCCAGCTGGGTCAGTTTTCCAGTTTTCCAGCTGGGTCAGTTTTCCATGGAGGCTCTACGTGTTTTTGTGAAGGTGAAAGTTCACATTGCAGAAGATGTTGCGTACCACACTTTGCCTCTTTGCAAATCTCACTCCCTCGTTAAGTTATATGATCCTTTTTTTCAATGATTAGTCAAAGCTTAGCCACCAAAGAACTCTAAAATTAACAATGTACCAATGTTGCCTGAAAATTCATTTTATTTTAAAGTGTTATGTTGGGAAGCATTGGGGTTTTCACATACATAAGCATTCTGAGTCCCCTCGGAGAGATAAGACGGGATATAAATAAAGTTGTTGCTGTTATTATTACTATATACATATACATAAGTTTGTATTCAAAGGAAAATTGGGTATGGTTGCATGCTTTGTGTGAACTGGAGTTCTTCATCTCATTTTCATACCTTTGTGATAGTACATCAGTATTTCAACCATTTGCTCTATCTGGGGGAAAGAGTGATCTCACAATGGCTAATGGTTCAGGTCTTTTGGAGATTAGATGAGATCGCTCTCTGCCTAAGTGCTGTGGCTACTATCAGCCTCAGGTGTACAGCTACCTTTTTTTTTTTGCCAAGCTTGCCAACACCTATAAACAGACATAAAACATTTGTCAGTGTGATTCTTTCCATAAATTGAAGCAAGCAATGTGTGTAAGCTACTTCCCTGGCAGTACTAAAATTTTTGACACCTGAATGCTGCATGATCCTTCAATTTGCTTTGTATCTTTATGGAGCCAAATATATTTTACAGCCCGTATCTATTTGGTAGCTGACTGTTCAGCGGTTAAACAAAATGTGTTTCAGTGGGTTAAATGTGATTTTTATTCTTTCTCTCTATCCCTCTCCTATATATAATTGTTGAAAATATTGCCTGGCTTTATGCAATTGGCCTGATAGGTTCCATGCTGTTCATTGAAAAAAAGGCAACCATTATCTTTACTCCTTAGTTTAAGCATATACACACCCATTTATTTAATCTTTACAAAGATGTCTGCATCTCTCTAGCTCTATTTAGTGCTGTTCACCCTCGCTCTGTCACTTTCTGTCACTTGGCTCATAGAAGAACTCATGAGTGATGAGGGAAAGCCTCTTATATCTATAAAATCTCATTGCAGTCAGACCTCCACATTCGCTGGGATTAAGGGCATAGGACCCCTTATTCTTATGCTTACACAGATAAAAACATTGCTTTTTTAAAACCTGACTGAACACCTCTCTAGGAATTAAGTCTTCCAGCATGACTTTATACTCAACTTTCGCTGGAATCTGACCATAGAATTGAATTAGAAGAGCTAGAGATTATTTGAGAGATGTTCCCTTTAGAAATGTCTGGATACTTCAACTGAAGGAAGTTGACTATAGAGCCAAACTGGATGACATAGAGATTCATAGAGACAACATTTTTAGTGAAAATTGTGAATAGTCTAGCCTGTAAATATCAAAACCATAAAGGTTGAGGGACAACAGCATATAAATGGAGAATCCTGGAAGACCCAACTTCAGAAATGTCTGGAGATCCATTGTATATAACAGAATCCAGCTTACCTGTCAGAATGTATCTCTCCCTATGAACCATCTAAGAGTTTAAGATCATGTGGAAAGACCCTGCTCTCGGTACCACCTTCTTCGCAGACATGACTGGCAGGGACGAGAGACAGGGTTTTCTCAGTGGTGACCCCTCACCTGTGAAACTCCCTCCCCAGGTATATTAGATCAGTTGCTTCCCTCCTGACCTTCCGCAGAAAAGTGAAAACATGGCTTTTTGAACAAGCCTTTGGAATCTAATGCAACAGTCAAACACGAAATTAGATGAAGTGAACATTGGAACGACTCAGGCAATGATTTTTGGAAAACGAAACTAACAATGAAGGCATTGGTTTTATATATTTGTAAAGGTTTTATTGGCTGTATTTTTAAATCCTGTTTAAATGTCGTTTAATTGTATATTGTTAGGCATTGCATTGCTGCCTGGTTGTAAACTTCTTTGAGTCACCTTCAGGTTCGACAAAGGTGTGATAGAAATATCGTAAATAAATAAATACATACATACATACATACATAAACAAACTTTGCCTTCTAGTGAGCAAAATATCAGCAAAAGGTTGGAACTATTGTGCGCACCCACTCTCATCATTGTTGTTGTTAGGCTTGGACCAGAATCACTTTGAACAAAAATGATTTGTAGTATTTGGTGGCTCATTTTCTATATTCTCTGAAAACAGAACGGGGAGAAAGGAGCCGAAACACCCGACAAAACGGATTAAGAGAGCCCAATTTTATTTGAAATCTGCCGCATCTTTTCTTCCTCCCCAGCAGCAGTGTCTGTCCATTTCTTTTTGGAAAGTTTCCTAGGCTCCTCCTCCAGAGACCACCTCACTGGGAACTCGATTTCCCAGCAGCACTTTCATAGGGCAGGCATTGAAAAGTATCTTCTTGGAGCATGATGAGTTGAAGTTTCTCTCTCTCTCTCTTTTTTTTCTTAGCCAGTGGAAAGCCTGGTTTTGCCCATGCTCTGATTGGCTAACAATGGACACAACCGGGGATTACAATTCCCAGAAACCTCTCTTGCGGTTTGTCTTATTTTTTAAAAATGTTATGGTTAAAACTTAAAATCATTCTAAAAAATCAGTAGATTGGTGAATTGTTTTAAAACCTGGCAGGCCTGCAGTTGTAAATGGGATCTAAAACTGAGGTAGGTTTCATGTAGATAAGCCTTAAATGACTGAGGATTGAGCCTTTAAAATTTCCCATTGTAGCCAATGGGTCAAATCATTGCCAAATGAAAATGGCAACCCTCCTCCTCATTCGAGTAACTTCCTGGTAAACGGAATGAGAGGTCAGCCAAAAATGGCCCCTAAATGGGATGCCTTTTCATTGAATTACAGGGAGGAGGGAGAAAGCTTGTTTTCTGCCTCCCTGGAGACTAGGACATGGAACAATGGCTTCAAACTACAAGAAAGGAGATTCCATCTGAACATGAGGAAGAACTTCCTGACTGTGAGAGCCGTTCAGCATTGGAACTCTCTGCCCCGGAGTGTGGTGGAGGCTCCTTTTTTGGAAGCTTTTAAACAGAGGCTGGATGGCCATCTGTCAGGGGTGATTTGAATGCAATATTCCTGCTTCTTGGCAGGGGGTTGGACTGGATGGCCCATGAGGTCTCTTTTAACTCTTTGATTCTATAATTCTATACCTCTAGTTGTTGTGCCTTGCAAGTCATTTCCAATATATGGCAACCTTTGGGTTCCTGTATTGTTTTTGATGTGGCAATTTAAATTCAAACTAGCTGTGCCCTGCCACACATTGCTGTGGCCTATAGTAAAACTTATCAAAGTTGAGGTTGAGATCTGGACTATTATGAAAGAGAGGTACCTACCTATTCCTTCCCCCTTTTCTCCCCCTTTCTCTCCTTTCTTCCTTCTCTACCTCTTTCTTTCTTTCCTTCTTTCACTACTTGGTTCATCCTTCTCTCTTTCCTTCATTCCCTCCCCCTTTCTTCCTTTGCCTTTCTTCCCTCCCTGTTTGCTTCCTTCTTTCACTTTTTATTTCCTTTTATTTCACCACCATCATAACAATAACAATAATGCAATGCATTGCCTCTGGGACCTGACACCTCTCCCATTCCCCCAGGGTCTCATAGGAATAATAGCATAATAATAATAATAGAAATAACAACCTTTACCCGCCACGTGTTGCTGTGGCCAACCTTCCCTCTTTCTCTCCTTCTTTCCCTCCTTCCTTCCTTCCTTCCTTCCTTCCTTCCTTCCTTCCCTCCCATCTTTCCTTCTTCTCTTCCTTCTCTATCTCTTTCCTTCCTTCCCCCTTTTTCTTTCTCTTCTGGTCTCTTTTCTTCCTTCTCTCTTTCCTTCTTTCCTTCCCTCCCTCTTTCTCTACATCTTCCCCCTTCCTTCCTTCACTCCCTCTTTCCTTCCTTCATTCCCTTTTTTCTTTCCTTCTCTCCTTCCTTCCTTCCCCCTTTTTCTTTCCCTCCCTCTGTCTCTCATTTCTTCCTTCTCTACCTCTTTCCTTCCTTCCCCCTTTTTCTTTCTCTTCTCTCTCTCTTTTCTTTCCTTCCATCTTTCCTTTTCTTTCCTTTTCTTCTTCCTTCTTTCTCTAACTTTCCTTCCTTCCCCCTTTTTCTTTACCTCCCTTTCTCTTTCTTCCTTCTTTCCTTCCTTCCTGTCTTTCCTGGATTTTGACAGGGCGGGAAGGGGTGGGGTTTGGAGATGGCGTGAAGTAAAAGGAGGTAAGATTGGGGCAGGGGAGTGATGGAGTGGGGTTTGTGTGTGTGTGGTGGTGGGGGGAGTGATGGAGCGTGGGGTTGTGTGTGTGTGTGTGGCGGGGGAGTGATGGAGCATGGGGTTGCGTGTGTGTGTGCGGCGGGGGAATGATGGAGCGTGGGGTTGCGTGTGTGTGTGCGGCGGCGGGGTGAGGGGGGGTTGCGTGTGTGTGTGCGGCGGGGGAGTGGGGTTGCGTGTGTGTGGGCGGCGGGGGGGGGAGTGAAGGGGGGGTTGCATGTGTGTGTGCAGCGGCGGGGAGTGATGGAGCGTGGGGTTGCGTGTGTGTGTGCGGCGGCGGGGGGAGTGATGGAGCATGGGGTTGTGTGTGTGTGTGCGGCGGCGGGGGAGTGATGGAGCGTCGGGTTTTGTGTGTGTGTATGGTTAAGTTTTGTTGGGGTTTTTTTTAGTTTTGTTTTGCCGTTTTGTGAGTGTGTTGTTGTGTTGTTTTTCATTTTGAGTAGATATGTTTGTACCTTGTGGGTTGTGTTATGGGCATGGGAATTTTGGTTAAGTTTCGTTGGGGGTGTTTTGAGTTTTGTTGTTTTGCCGTTTTGTGAGTGTGTTGTTGTGTTGTTTTTCATTTTGAGTAGATATGTTTGTACCTTGTGGGTTGTGTTATGGGCATGGGAATTTTGGTTAAGTTTCGTTGGGGTTTGAGTTTTGTTGTTTTGCCGTTTTGTGAGTGTGTTGTTGTGTTGTTTTTCATTTTGAGTAGATATGTTTGTACCTTGTGGGTTGTGTTATGGGCATGGGAATTTTGGTGCAGTTTCGTTGGGGGTTTTGAGTTTTGTTGTTTTGCCATTTTGTGAGTGTGTTGTGTTGTTTTTCATTTTGAGTAGATATGTTTGTACCTTGTGGGTTGTGTTATGGGCATGGAAATTTTGGTGCAGTTTCGTTGGGGGGTTGTGGAGTTTTGCTGTCCCGTTGAACCAACCTAACAGATTTATATATATAGATTGGGAAGTTTCTGGTAATTGCAAATAAATATGCGGATGTAAAAGTATGGAGAACCAATCTATACGAGGAGAAAAGATTGGAAAAAAAAATCAAAAAATGTGTAGAGAAGAGAAATTGTGTCCAGCATTGCACAAATTGACTTCTCATCTGTGTTGGACCCTCAAATATGCTCTTAGGCATCACCAAGAACCTTAATGTTTCACAAAAGCAAAAAAAATACCTTGAAAATCTACTTAAATTATTTTAAGAAGTTCATGATAGAGTATGAAGATCTTATTGAAATTCAGTATATCTTTACTTTAAAAATGAAAATTTGAATCTGTGCTCCCTTTCATGGCCACTTGTTGCTATCATTCAGGGTTTTTAGCTTATGCTTACACCAAAACCAAATTTAGGTATAAGTTAGATGGTGGCATAGATTTACGTATTTAGCAGTTGGACACAATGCCCAATTTTAAAACTGTTTTAATGACAACAATGAAACAATTTCATGTGTCACTTTTCTTGTGACACTTGAAATTTAGTTACATTTTCTTGTAACAAAATTAAGGTTTGTGGTTACATTTACAATGTTTTTACTTTCAAACTTGCTACATTCCTGGACCTTAGGGAAGGCTGAGCGAAGGAAGATAGATGCTTTTGAGCTGTGGTGCTGGAGGAAAGTTCTGAGAGTGCCTTGGACTGCGAGAAGATCCAACCTGTCCATCCTCCAGGAAATAAAGCCCGACTGCTCATTGGAGGGAAGGATACTAGAGACAAAGTTGAAGTACTTTGGCCACATCATGAGGAGACAGCAAAGCCTAGAGAAGACAATGATGCTGGGGAAAGTGGACGGCAAAAGGAAGAGGGGCCGACCAAGGGCAAGATGGATGGATGGCATCCTTGAAGTGACTGGACTGACCTTGAAGGAGCTGGGGGTGGTGACGGCCGACAGGGAGCTCTGGCGTGGGCTGGTCCATGAGGTCACGAAGAGTCGGAGACAACTGAACGAATGAACAACAACATTATACAAATGCTGAGGAAAATGGAAGGAAAAAGGAAGAGGGGCCGACCAAGGGCAAGATGGATGGATGGTATCCTTGAAGTGACTCGATTGACCTTGAAGGAGCTGGGGGTGGTGACGACCGACAGGGAGCTCTGGCGTGGGCTGGTCCATGAAGTCACAAAGAGTCGGAAACGACGGAACGAATGAAAAACAATAACATTATACAAAACACTCAGGCAATAGGATTAGATGATGGAAGGAAGAACTTGCTGGGTTCACCGTGCTTAGGGACAGAATTAGGGTTCTGCAGGGTGGGTGGGGGAGTCTTCTGAAGGATTCCATGACCGAAAAGGGTTTGAAACCGCTTGCATAGAGGATGTGCACAAAAATACGTTTCCTCTTCATCCGGATTTGAAATGAGTTTTCAAATTACAAGAAGAAGGGTTTCAGTGGAACATTAAGGACAATTTCTTGACAGTGTAATATGAGAGTGTAACAGACTGCCTTGGATGCTAATGGAGTTTCCTTCGTTAGAGGTCTTTAAGGGGAAACTAGATGTCTACCCGTCTAATATACTGTAGGAATGGATTAGCTTCACCCACAGGGGGCTGGACTTTGAATGTCACTTCCAAGTGTAGGACTTGAGGACACCGAAGGAGATTTAAAATCTGAAGAGTAGCAACATTCATTTCAAATTCATGGAGTCACAACATCCCTGTTCCGGATCAAAACACACCACCCTGCAGGCTTAGCATCTTGTGGATTTTTCTAAAGTTTTTTGCATGACTGGAAATGGTCTTATGGATACGCAGTGCCACCTGAGCCAGACCGAAAGAGACAAGACTGATCTGTACCCTGTTTATCAAAATCACTTCTGGTTAGATTTATTTTTGATAGCAGGTGAGCTTACTCAGCAACTGCAGATGCGTGATGCCACTGACATTTTTAGATTCTGCGTCTGCACTGCTTTGTATGTTGGTAATGGCTGATTACAAAGCAAAGTTGGTTTCTTAGGATTTACTTCTTCCTTCCTTTATGGCAGAGGTTCTTAACCTTCCTAATGCCGTCACCTCTTAATACAGTTCCTCATGTTGTGGTGACCCCCAACCATGAGATTATTTTAGTTTTTACTTCATAAGTGTAATTTTGCTACTGTTATGAATTGCAATGTAAACATCTGATATTCAGGGTGTATTTTCATTCACTGGACCAAATTTGGCACAAATACCTGATACGCCCAAATTTGAATCCTTTTGGGGTTGGGGAGGGATTGATTTTGTCATTTGGGAGTTGTAGTTGCTGGTATTTATAGTTCACCTACAATTAAAGAGCCTTCTCAACTCCACAATATGTACTTGAACCAACCTTGGCATACAGAACTCCCAAGACCAACAGAAAATACTGGAAAGGTTTGTTGAGGATTGACCTTGAATTTTGGAGTTGTAGTTCACCAACATCCAGAGAGCACTGTGGTCTCAAACCATGATAGATATGGATCAAACTTGATATGAATACTCAATATGTCCAAATGTGAATACTGGTGAAGTTTGGGGAAAATAGACCTTGAAATTTGGTAGTTGTAGTTGTTGGGATGTATAGTTCACCAACAATCGAAGAGCATTCTGAATCCCACTAACAATAAAATTGGTCTGGTGGCACAGTGAGTTAAAGCACTGAACTGCTGAACTTGCTGACCCAAAGGTCACAGATTTGAATCCGGGGAGCGGTGTGAGCTCCCGCTGTTAGATCCAGCTTCTGCCAACTTAGCAATTTGAAAACATGCATATATGAGTAGATCAGTAGGTACTGCTTCTGCGGGAAGGTAACGACGTTCCATGCAGTCATGCTGACCACATGATCTTGGAGGTGTCAACGGACAACGCCGGCTCTTCGGCTTAGAAATGGAGATGAACACCAACCCCCAGAGTCGGAAAGGACTGGACTTAATGTCAGGGGAAAACCTTTACCTTAACCTACACAATTTGTTATGTCCTTTCTCCATTGGGTGAATAGGATGTCATCTAAGATAACTGACACCACATTTCAAAGGAGTTGCTTTTTCTTCGTGTTTCGCTTCCTTCACTGTCCAGCTTTCTCAGCCATGCATTAAAATCAGAAGTACTATAGCCTGGGTGATAGTGAGTTTGTTTTTTACTAATACATCTTTACACTAGAGGACCTTATCTAATTCCTTCAGGCATGTTTAGCACCTGTTTTAACCAAAACAAACAAAAGCCCAGAGGAGAGGGGAGATAAAGAAAAGGCACAAGAATTGCTATTCAGAAGAGGATTAATGTTTTAAAAGGGAATTCGTATTACTATAAAACACATCCCACCTCACTTTGAATTTCCACTAAGCTGTTTGTGGATCATTGTGGCCGTGAGTTCTTCAGGTTAACTGTGCATTTAATCGGTTTCAGTATTGTTGCTTTTCAATTTCACTGTTCACTGATTTTCCTTTTATTCTCATCTTAACATAAAGGAAGAGACAGAAATGCTTGATCTGCCTTCTCCTCATCCTCCTTCTAAACCAGAGTAAGCTCTTTGAGGCCATTTATATCTCAGACTTGTTCGATGGGACTGATGATAGATAACTTGCTCATAATGAAAATGGTTGGAGTCATTTTATTCGAGGGCCCATATTTGAACTCCTGGCTATCTTTTGTGGCCAGTTTTCTTTCCAGGTATGAGGAGTGAATTCTTCACTAAATGAAATACCATGTGAATTTAGTGCAATGGTTCCCAACCTTTTTTTAAAACCAGTAGCACCTTTGACCAGTGACCACTTGAACAGAGACCATTTTGACCAGGGACCACTCTCCAACATTAGTACCAAAATAGTTACGAATTGGTTTTTGTTCACTTCACTTCACTTCACTTTATTTCTTAATTAGTCGCTCTCCACCAAGGTGCTCCGAGCGACTTACAATTAAAATAGCATTTACACAATATAAAAACATTCAACATAAAAACATTCAACAGTGACTATTTGGCAAATTAGATCTGATTACTTAAATGCACAACCAAACAGCCAATTCTTGAGTGCCTTTACAAAAGGTCGCAACTCCGACATTGCTCTAATATATGGAGGCAATGAGTTCCACAGAATTGGAGCATAGGTCGAAAAAGCTCTACACCTTGTAGCTTCCTGGTGTACCTCCCTAGGGCCCAGTATGTATAGGAGATTTTCCTGGGTGGATCGAGGTAACCACTGATGGAAAAAAGGAATGAGGTGGTCCCTCAGATACAAAGGTCCTTGGCCATTTTGAGCTCTAAATGTCAGGATCAGTATCTTGTAAGAGATCCGATGTTCTATTGGTAGCCAATGCAGTTGTTGCAGAATCGGTGTAATATGGGATCTTATAGATGATCCCGCTAGCAGCCTGGCCCCGCATTTTGGACCATCCAAATCTTCTGGGTTGTTGACTTCAGAAGGCCGGCATATAAGGTGTTGCAATAGTCCAACCTAGTGGTGACTGTTGCGTGGATTACCGTTGCCAATGCTTCTACCGAAATGTAGGATGCCAATTTCCTTGCCTGGCGAAGATGAAAAAAGGCCTGCTTACTTATGGCAGTGATCTGGGCCTCCATCGTCAGCGATGAGTCCAACACAACCCCAAGGCTTTTAACAGTGGCAGATGGAACCAGAGCTTCCCCATCGAAATCAGGCAGAGACTGGGTTAATTCTGACGGCTGGCCGGGCCAGAGTATCTCAGTTTTTGCAGGATTCACTTTTAGTCTGCTCGCTCGCAGCCAACTCATCACTGCTTCCAAACACAGCCTAAAGTTCTCAGAAATCGTGGTTGTCCCAGGTTCGAGACGCAAGAGTAGCTGGGTATCATCTGCATACTGGTAGCACTCTAGGCCAAAGCTCCGCACCAGTCCAGCAAGTGGCTGGACGTAGATGTTAAATAACAGGGGCGAGAGGATAGCACCCTGGGGAACTCCACAGCAAAGGCAGGAGCTCTCAGAGTTTGTCCTAAGCACTCCACCCTCTGTCCACGGTCCTGGAGGAACGAATTGAGCCATTTCAGGGCTAAACCTCATACACCAGACATAGCCAATCGATGAAGCAGCAAGTCATGGTCCACGGTGTCGAATGTGAGGTCCAAGAGTACCAATAACGCTGATCCGCCTCGGTCTAACTGACGACGAATTTAGATTCAGTTTGGTTATTTGGGGTGCTGATTCAGCAAATTACATTGAATTGACCACATCAGCTCTAGTTTCCGATACAGAAAATATGCCATCCAGTAGTTTCCATCTGCTTGCCCACGGACAACCATATTTAGTAATCCTTGGCACTATAACAGGGTTTCTTGAAATCAGTCACTCCCGTTGCAGCAATGCAGTTGTGGTATGGACATGGACCATATTTTAGTTCTTGTGGATCACTCGTGGTCCATAGATCACAGGTTGGAAACCATTGATTTAGTGCATCATCTTTAGTTTGTTTTGTGAGTTGCTGAAAATAAATGGATTAGAGCAGGTTTGTGCAACTCACAGCCAGCAAGCACATGCTGCCCAGGATTGCTATGAATGTGATTCAACACAAAATCGGAAGCTTAATGAAAACATAATGAGAATTTTTTTGGGTAACTCAGCTGTGTTTTCTCGAGCACAAATTTGTAAACCACAATGGAATGGAATGGAACAATGAGAGTATCATCTGTCATTTGCCTTATAATTGCAGTTTGGCCAGAAGAACTGTTAAAATTAACTCATAAAATAATGAGCAAGAGAACTCGGTTGCAATGTCATGTAGACTGACTTGTAAAAAAGAATTCAAAGGTGTATTCTGTACTCGGCATAACACCACTCTTGCTATTTGTACACATGCATGGCTTCGGTTTTATGGGAGTGTATGGCCCAGAACAATTCTTTTTCCAATGTGGCCCAGGAAAGCCAAAAGATCACACCCCCCTGGATAAGAGCAATGGACTAATGTATTTTCAGTGCAGCAAAGCTAGTATTTCTTTCTTTATTTCACATATTTATGTCCCAGCTTTTATTATTTACGACATTTATATGCCGCCCTTCTCACCCTGAAGGGGACTCAGAGTGGCTTACAAAGTATATACTACATACAATATATTATATTATTAGCATAGTACAATATCAGCATTAAACATTGCTATATTGCACCATACTGCTATATCATAATATTATTAGAAATATTACATGTAATATATAATTATAATATCATATTATTATATTGCATTACATTATAATATTATAAATATTATAATGTATATATATTATATTATATTATATTATATTATATTACTAGTTGTCCCCTGCCACGCGTTGCTGTGGCCCAGTCTTGTGATCTGGAAAATAAAGTAATGAGAAAGTGTTGGTTTCTAATATATGTAATTTCTTTATGCTTGTGGGTAAACAGTATTTGATTAAGTTTTCTTGCCCTGGTGAAGGGAGTTGGACTGGATGGCCTTAAGTATTTTCTATTGGTCTTGGGAGTTCTGTGTGGGAAGTTTGCCCCAATTCAGTCGTTGGTGGAGTTCAGAATGCTCTTTGATTGTAGGTGAACTATAAATCCCAGCAACTACTACTCCCAATTGACAAGGTCTATTTCTTCCAAACTCCATGTATGTTCCTATTTGGGCATATGGAATATTCGTGCCAAGTTTGGTCCAGATCTGTCAATGTTTGAGTCCACAGTGCTCTCTGGATGTAGGTGAACTACAACTCCCAAACTCAAGGTCGATGCCCACCAAACCCTTCTAGTGTTTTCTGTTGGTCATGGTAGTACTGTATCCCAAGATTGGTTCAATTCCATCATTGGTGGAGTTCAGAATGCTCTTTGATTGTAGGTGAACTATAAATCCCAGCAACTACAAGGTTGTTAGGTGTATGCTGTCCAAATTTGGTGTCAATTCCCCCAGTGGTTTTTGAGTTCTGTTGATCCCACAAACGAACATTACATTTTTATTTATATAGATATTATATTATATTATTAGAATAGCACAGGAAACAAGGTGGAACTGTCCCCTTCACTAGAAGATTATATACAAGCCTTAAAAACAATAAAAAATGATTTCTGATGGAAGGACAACAAAGATGGGGCCATCCAGACTGCATGTATGGTTCTTTCACATATCTGCTCTGTGATCTTCACATTTTCTAATTGCTCGGGACTTTCGTTTATGTGTGTTCAGTGCTTTATTTTGGGCAGAATACAGGCTTCCAAATATTCTTTCTCATATTAAAGTGAAGCAAAGAAAATCACATTTATATTCATTCAGTTGCGATATTACAATGTTGAAAGTGAGGAAATGCCCACACATACCGAGCTCCACCGGTGCTGTTGTAGATAACTTCCCTCTGATTTTCTGAACATGTGGAAATTGCAATGAAATCAATATAGCAGGTATTCCCATTGTGATGCTAAGGTCAAGGAGAATGCCTCCAAGAGATTGCTCTCTGCAGCATTAGATTGCATTATTATTTTCAGTGGTTGATTCTCAGCACCCTCTAATATCTATTTTAAAATTTAAAATCTATTTAATATTTATGAATCATCAGATATATTCTCCCCACCCCCACCCCCCAAAGTTAGAGTTCTAATGGATGGAATTGCCAAAGCAAAACCTTCATTTTTTTCTAGATGCATAGCTATCTCTTAGGGCCTCCTGGTGGTGCAGCAGTTTAAACCACTGGACTGCTGAACTTGTTGACCGAAAGGTTGGTGGTCCGAATTTGGGGAGTGGGGTGAGCTTCTGCTGTTAGGCCCAGCTTCTGCAATCTAGCAGTTTGAAAATATACAAATGTGAGTAGATCAATAGGTACCGCTTCTGCAGGAAGGTAACAGCGCTCCATGCAGTCATGCCGGCCTTGGAGGTGTCTTGGAGGTGTCTACGGACAATGCTGATTTTTCAGCTTAGAAATGGAGATGAGCTCCACCCTCCAGAATCAGACACAATTAGACTTAATGTCAAGGGGAAACATTTACCTTTACTTCTACACTATCTCTTAAGAATCTCCACTTTGGCAGGAAAAACAAAATGCAAAGATACAAAATGGGGGACGCCTCGCTCGAGAGCAGTACGTGTGAAAAAGATCTTGGAGTCCTTGTGGACAACAAGTTAAACATGAGCCAACAATGTGATGTGGCGGCAAAAAAATCCAATGGGATTTTGGCCTGCATCAATAGGAGCATAGTGTCTAGATCTAGGGAAGTCATGCTACCCATGCTCTATTCTGCTTTGATTAGACCACACCTGGAATATTGTGTCCAATTCTGGGCCCCACAATTGAAGAGAGATATTGACAAGCTGGAATGTGTCCAGAGGAGAGCAACTAAAATGATCAAGAGTCTGTTGAACAAGCCCTATGAAGAGCGGCTTAAGGAGCTGGGCATGTTTAGCCTGAAGAAGAGAAGGCTGAGAGGAGATATGATAGCCATGTATAAATATGTGAGAGGAAGCCACAGGGAGGAGGGAGCAAGCTTGTTTTCTGCTTCCCTGGAGACTGGGACGCGAAACAATGGCTTCAAACTACAAGAGAGGAGATTCCATCTGAACATGAGGAAGAACTTCCTGACTGTGAGAGCCGTTCAGCAGTGGAACTCTCTGCCCCGGAGTGTGGTGGAGGCTCCTTCTTTGGAAGCTTTGAATCAGAGGCTGGATGGCCATCTGTCAGGGGTGATTTGAATGCACATTCCTGGTTCTTGGCAGGGGGTTGGACTGAATGGCCCATGAGGTCTCTTCCAACTTTTTGATTCTATGGTTCTATGATCTCTTAAAGAAAAGATACAGGTCTAAGATGAAAAGCGCACAGTATTTCATCAGTTGTGAAATAAAATCCGCTTCATACTGGATCAGACTTTTGGTCCACATAAGAATGAGCAGACGTCATATTTACAGATTATTTTTTTTGTGTTTGCTTTTTTGTTATAGTCCTGGGAACCATTTTGTGCAAAAGAATTAAACAACATTTGAAAGTATGACTGCTGGACTATGACTCTGGAGAGAGGGTTCAAATCCTTAAGGAAGCAACCTCATTTGTCAGTTTCCAGAAGCATTGCTGTTTCATATCCATATAGTCATATGTTCCTACTTTATTCTACACATGCTGCTCATTTCGAAACATTTTAAAGAGCACATTAGAATCCATTGGGTGGTCCGTTAGGAATAATAAAAACAACAAAAGTGCACGACATTGGGAGAACAGGGACTAAACATTTGCAGTTTTAGATTTGATTCCTGAGTTACTAAAAGGAGAGGGTGGGATTAGTAGTGCTTTGGCAATCATGAAGCTGTACAACAATCCCTGCAGATTAAAAGTTACTTGTTTATGTTTTAGTAATTCCTTCCTCACCCATAAAACATGGTATGACTTCTCCTTTCTTTATGTGTTAGCTGTAATAGGAAGTAGTGTTGATTTCTGGGTAATAATAATAATAATAATAATAATAATATTCTTATCCACCTCCCCTCATGGCTCGAGGCAGATTACAGAACAATTAAAACACATAAGCACAGCAAACACACCACAAATACACATATTAAAATGTTTTCTATAAAAGTTAAACACCTACATGTCTCTATAAAATACATATTAAAATACACAAAACAGAGATTAAGCAAAAGACAAACATTTAAAATGCATGTTTAAAGTCTGGGTAAACCTGCCAGAAGAGAAAGGCTTTCCATGGTTTTTAAATTCTTACTGCTTATTTAGGTGTCAAAGTTCTTCCAGCAGGTCGTTCCACAGTTATGGGGCAGCCGATGAAAAGGTCCTCTGGGTGGTGGTTGCCAGTTGGGTTCTGGCTCATTGAAGCAGATGTCCTTCAGAAGACGGAAGTGTGTGGGGTGGATTCTATGGGAGAACGTGACCCTTTAGGTAAACTGGACTCAAACCATGTAGGGCTTTAAAGGTCGAAACCAACACCTTGTAATTTGCCCGGAAACGAATTGGCAGCCAGTGGAGTGACTTTAGGATAGATGTAATATGCTCACTCCTAGACGTTCCTCTAACCAATCTGGGTGCTGTATTTTGAACCAGCTGGAGTTTCCTAACTTGATACAAGGATAGCCCAATGTAAAGCAGATTGCAAAAGTCCAACCTTGAGGTTACCAGTGCATGTGCTGCCATCTTCAGGTCCTCCAGGCTTTCCAAAGTCCTTCCAGGCTTTCCAAAAGGAAGGGGTGCAGCTGGCGTATTGGCCGAAGCTGATAGTAAGCATTTTTGACCGTTTTCGCATCTCCCTGGGCTGACATTAGAAGAGATGGATCCAGAAGAATCCCAAGCTGCAAACACAGTCCTTCAGGGACAGTGTAACCCCATCCAGAACTGGTCGACACACCTTCATCCCTAGATGAAGACCCTTGATGGCAAGCACCTCTGTTTTGTCTGGATTCAGTTTCAATTTCTTTTTCCTCATCCAGCCCATTACCTCCTTCAGGCATTCATTCAGAGAAACACACTATCCTTAGGTGAAGCTGTTTTGGAAGGCATGGAGAAATCTATTTGGGTGTCATCAGCATGTTGTTAATACCCCACCCTGTCGGGTGTTAGTATTAAAGAGCATTGGTGATAGAATGGCAACTTGTGAGATACCACATAACAGCTCCTTTTTTTGAGGAGCAGCTATTCCAAGTGCCCACCCTTTGGAACCTGACTGAGAGGTATGACTGGAACCACTGCAGCACAGTGCCTCCGATTCCCAGTCCTTCCAGGCGTTCCAAAAGGATGCCATGGTTAATGGTATCTAAAACCCAACTACATCCAGATGCAAAAATTGGATTGCCTTCCTGCTGAAGTGCACAAGCCTGTTGTCCACATCAAAAAGGCTATGAGAAAATATTTGCAGATAGACTTGGTGAGTTACAAATTTCATTGTTTCTGTCACAGTAAACCATGGTTGAGTCCATTTCCTCAACTCCACTCCCATTGGTTTTTCTCCCAGCTTTGTGCTTCTAAAATGGGACCATCATGTAAGATCCTTCATGGCACTTATTGATCTTGTTTGAAACAGTCCTACCAGCAAACGTTCTGCTGGAACTTTGTATTCCTTGTGCTCGGCGAGTCCTGTGCTTTAACAGCTGCTCTCTTTACCCTTCTCTTTAACATTAACCTTCCCTTTGAAGCACAATACAGCGCCTGAAGGGCTGTAGATTCTTCTTATGACCTTTTGCTTTATTCAGTGCAAAAAGGCCTTGTTTCTTTACTTAGCATTTCATCAGGTAGTCTTGTTGAGTAAGTCTTGATGGACAGATCTTTGCTCTCTTTACAGACATGAGGCACATCAACTGTCGGCCGTTTGAACAAAGATTTTTCCCCATTTTTTATTTGAACCACGATTCCATTTTTCTCCTCTTTGGGAAACATAATGGAATTGGCCTAGGAAGCATTGAATGAATGATCAGTTCTTCCAGGTTGTAAAAATACGGTAAATATGGTGATCGATTTTTGTCAAATGGCTGCTTATTAATTAGGTGTTAAAAACTATTTTCAGGGAGTTTGTTACATATTTAATAAATTTTGATGTATCCCTCATTTTCCATTTTAAATGCTTCACCACACTTGTGGCCAAAATCAGAGTGATGTTGAAAGGCAACATGAAATACCCTTTTCCCTCTTTATCATTTCATGCTTCATCTGTTGTCTAGGGCTAGATCTCAGTTTATTCCAGTGACTCAATGGTTGTGTCAAGTTACTCCACACACACACACACACACACAGGTTGTGTTTATAAGGTGGGAGAGAAAAGGCTCTCAACATTGATACTTGCAGGTATATTTTGAGTTGCTCTGGGTTTCTCTGAGTGACTCAAAATATACCTGCAAGTATCAATTTTTTGGCTACTTGCAGGTATATTTTGAATCGCTCTGAGTTCCTCAATGAGGAAGGGAGGGCGGGATATAAAACAAAGTAAATAAGTATATTTTTATAAAACAATAGAAGCACAATGTGTGTTTGTATGTGTGTGTGTCTGTCCAAGTTAATTATCCACATATTATGAAAGACAGACTGCATTCATTGGAAAGATAGTTTTACTATTCATTCCAGGGCTCAGAATTTTATCATTCTCAATGTTGGTCTTTTGTGTTAGGCTCCATTTGTCACACTTCTGGGTTTTATTAATGATCTAAGTCAACCTGGGGGTCGGGAATCCTGAGGGGGGTCATGAGGGGGTGTCAGAGGGGTCACCAAAGACCGTCAGAAAGCACAGTATTTTCTGTTGGTCATTGCGGTTCTCTGTGGGAAGTTTGGCCCAATTCCATCATTGGTGGGGTTCAGAATGCTCATTAATTGTAGGTGAACTATACATCTCAGCAACTACAACTCCCAAATGCCAAGGTCTGTTTCCCCCCAAATCCACCAGTGTTGGCATTTGGGCATCTTGAGTACCCATGCCGAGTTTGGTCCAGATCCATATTGTTTGAATCCACAGTGCTCTCTGGATGGAGGTGAACTACAACTCCAAAACTCAACGTCAGTGCCAACCAAACCCTTCCAGTATTCTTTGTTGGTCTTGGGAGTTCTGTATGCCAAGTTTGGTTCAATTCCATCATTGGTGGAGTTCAGAATGCCCTTTGATTGTAGGTGAACTATAAATCTCAGAAATTACAACTCTCAAATGACAAAATCAATCCCCCCCTCCCAACCTCACCAGTATTCAAATTTGGGCATATTGGGTATTTGTGCCAAATTTCATCCAGTGACTGAAATTACATTCTGTGTATCAGATATTTACATTCTGATTCATCACAGTAGCAAAATTAGAGTTATGAAGTAGCAATGAAAATAATTTTATGGTTGGTGGTCACCACAACATGAGAAACTGTGTTAAGGGGTTGCAGCTTTGGGAAGGTTGAGAACCACTGATCTAAGTAGATCCTGCAAGAATGAAGTCAATCCAACACTGTATTAGAGAATACCAAATTGCCTTGCATCAATGAGGCCATCTCTTTCTGTCCAAAGCGTGCTTAGGTCTTTCCTAGCACACCTGACTGTGATCCTTTTAACCAAAGATGTGGAGGATTGAATTCCATACCACATCAGTGTACAGTATGTGCTCTGCCATTGAGACAAACTTGTAACTGGGGACCTCCTGGTTCATAGCACCGTCTCTTGGCCGCAGTGCCGAGCTAGGTTTGTCAGTGGCATGAAGAAATTAATCTCTACACAGCAAAAGGGATTCAGTGACAACCGAGAAGTAATGCTTTTCTGTAGCGCAAGAGCAATTGCAGGAATTGCCAAGCGCATAAATTATTCACGCTGCAGTTTCCACAAGTAGCCAGTGACATTTGTATTTTTCAAATAATGCAAAGTAAACCATATGTGTGTGTGTGTATATGTATGTATGTATATATTTTCTATATATAACACAGAAGCCATCATAGTATTTGTGTAGGAGGGTGCATAAACATGCCACAGGCAGGGAGCCCGCTGCTGATATAAACCCTTGGCAAAGTAATATATTTATGGGACCGCAGAACATGATCTCGGTGAATATCAATTAGCCATAACAAAATAATTAACAGTAGCAATGTATTCAATTAGCTGAATGTTGCACTTTATTTGTAAATGAGAAATTGTACAAGGTTCATTGCTTCTTTTCCAAAGTAGTTCCAATAAAAACACGGGGCTTGGAAATGCCTTAGAAGTGGGGGGAGGGGGGGTCATATCTGAAACCAGTGTCCATAATGATGCTGAGGTTAAATCAGGCATTGTCATCAGAACCTTGAGGGTCAGTTCTGGGGCCACATACCGTTTAATGTTGACGTTACTAGTAGATACTTACAGTGAGAATACTGTGTGGCACCCCCCTCCCCAGCCACAGCATCAGATTTAGAGCCCTCTTCTGAATGACAGCCATCAAGCTGCATAGATAAGAGCAATGTCCTTGATTCTCTCTGGGCAGTAATAGGTGAGTGGCAATCAAATCATCTCAAAGAATGAATTTATTGAGCTGTTAGCGAAAAGAAATCTTGGCTCATCATGATAAAAAACTTTTGAAAAGGCCTGGCAGAGATGAGAACTTCAGAATAAAGGTGCCAAATGCCAACCCAGGTATAACTTAGCAACTTAGAATCATAGAATTACCATAGAATAACAGTTGGAAGAGACAACATGGGCCATCTAGTCCAACCACCTGCCATGCAGGAAAGCACAATTAAAGTACTCCTGACAATTGGTCATCCAACTTCTGTTTAAAAGCTTCCAAAGAATGAGCTTACATCTTAGGTTGCTCAACATTCTGATCTGAGGTTCAATGTCATGATGTTGAAAAGAAGATAAATGAAAATGACGTCCAAAACAGAGAATGTTAACCAAGAGATTTCAGTACAGTACAGGTCCCAAGACATCTGTGTTAGGGGGGCTTGAGCTCACTTCCACAGATATGATTAACTAATCTGTGGCCCCATTTGAACACGCGTTCACTTCGGTCATCTGGAGAGGCCCTGCTCATGATCCCGCCTGCGTCCCAAGCGCGTTTGGTGGGGACACGAGACAGGGCCTTTTCTGTGGTGGCCCCCCGACTCTGGAACACCCTCCCCAAAGATCTTAGACAGGCCCCTACATTGGCAGTCTTCAGAAAGAACTTGAAGACCTGGCTGTTCCAATGTGCCTTCCCAGATTAGGAAATCTCCAGTACCAAGTCCCATAAGCACTTTATTAGAACCAAGATTGCTGCACATCACACTCTGCACTTGCCCTATAAGCCTTATATACCACCTGTCACATTAGCACTTTTAATCTTGTACCCATTACTCTGGCCCGGCCCAGTTCTATTGTGTCTTAATGTATTGTTGATTGCTTGTTGTTTATATTGCTTTAATTGTTTTTAATTTGCCTTAGGTTTTGTATTGTTATATTGTGTGTTGAGGCCTTGGCCTTTGTAAGCCACATCGAGTCCTTCGGGAGATGCTAGCGGTGTACAAATAAAGTTTAATAATAATAACAATAATAATAATAATAATAATAATAATAATAATAATAATAATGGCTTTATGTAGTTAGGAGTGTTATGAGCCAAGCTTATTTGGGTTGCCTACAGAGTAGGGGGGGGGGGTCTATTGAAATCCCCTCAATTGCCGTCCATCCCAACTGCCATTGTCCTGACCTCAGAGAGAGAGAGAGAGGAAGAAGGAAGAGGAGAGGGCGGGGGAGGAGAAAGTATAGTTCAACCATGCCTAGGTTTAATAACAGATGGGATGCCCTCCCTCCATCCCAACTGCCATTGCCTTGGTTTCAGAGGTAAAGCAGAAAAGGCAGACACAGACCCATCATTCTTAGGCTCAGGATCAGACAAAAAGCCAACCCTTGGCCTCACAGGGAGTAAGCATAGAGCTTTTTTCGATCTATACTCCAATTCTGTGGAACTCATTGCCTCCATATGTTAGAGCAATGTCGGAGTGCTCAAGACTTGGCTGTTGTGCATTTAAGTAATCAGATCAAATTTGCCAAATAGTGACTGATAAAGGTTTTTATGTCATTATTATTATTATTAAACTTTATTTGTATCCCGCTAGCATCTCCCGAAGGATTCGATGCGGCTTACAAAGGCCAAGGCTTCAACAACACAATAGCATAACAATACAATTCAAAGAAAATCAAAAACATTAAAGCAATAACAGTAAAAACAACAGAACAATACAGCATAACACAATAAAAACAGGGCCAGGCCAATTAATGGGTACAGATTAAAAAGTGCTGGATGTAATGGGTACAGATTAAAAAGTGCTGGATGTGACAGGTGGTCTATCGGATTTCAAGGAAGTGCAGTGTGCAGAGAATCTTAAAATTCTGATAAAGTGCTTCTGGGACTCTAATAAAGTGCTTACTGGAGTTTTTCTATTCTGGAAAGGCACATCAGAACAGCCAGGTCTTCAAATTCTTCCTAAAGACTGCCAGTGTGGGGGCCTGTCTAATGTCTTTGGGGAGGGTGTTCCAAAGTCGGGGGGCCACCACAGAGAAGGCCCTGTCCCTCGTCCCCACCAAACGCGCCTGCGATGCAGGTGGGATCGCAAATGTTTTATATTGTGAATGTTTTATATTGTGAAATGCTATTTTAAATTGTAAGTCGCTCGGTGGAGAGCGACTAATTAAGAAATAAAATAAAGCGAAGTGAAGAAGAGGCAGACACAGCTCCATCATGCTTAGACCCAGGAGCAGAAGAAAGGCCCTTTGTCCATCTGAATGCTACTGCCCTGGCTTTGGAGGGAGAGAAGAGGAGACCATATCTTCTGAATGTGATCCCCTTCCACGCGGACATCCTCCCTTTCCGTTTGTGTTATATCTTAATTAGACCAGAAGCCTAGAACAGGAACTGTTTAGGAGTTCTTTCCCTTATAAAGTGCCATGTATAGCAGTCTCTGCATTTATTCCCCAGCTTAGACTCTCATTTGAGTCAGATAATAATTTCCCACTTACTTCTCTGTCTTCTAGTCCATCTCCCACTATTTTCCAACTTGGTATCTCCAACTCAGTTGTCTCTCCTACACCTTTCTCTGGTATTAGTTATGGTAGCAATGAAAAAAAAACACACACACACTGCTGAGAGGCTTCTTCTGCCCTGCTGTGCTGCAGGGCAGAATATTGGATGCTAGAAGTCATGTTGCGAATAAAAATAGTGCCAGAATGTTCTAAAGGAAACCGGAGTAACTATCTGGTGGGCCCCATTCTCTCCATCGCCACCTCTTCTCAGTTTGTGATCTTCTAGGTACTCCAACCCATGTGCTCCATCTGAGGCACATTCTGGGTTGAGTGAACCCCAGTTCAAGGAGCTTTTTCCATATCCCCTTGTGCTTAAATGATATGTACATAATTGTGGGTTTACAATTGGTGCTTGTTCTCATTCCTTTTTTCTATTGGAAGGCCTAATTAAATGTGCACACAAAATATTGTAAATTTTACCCATGAAAAAGTTATTTGTCACCAACGGAGATGTACGTTTTCTGCATCATGGTGTGTGTAATGCTTACATGCCTTTTGTTTCTCTAGTTCTGAAGCATTAGATGAGCTCTATTCATTGAGCCTGAAGTCTCTTGTAGAGACTCTCTCCTAAAGCATCTCATTATTTCCCTTTAGCCATTGTACCAGAATATGTATCACAAATTCATTCTCATTTTGTCTCACAAATTCATTTTCTTCTTATTGTTTGGCAGCATCTCCTGGCTGCCATTGTATCATTACGTCTCATTTGATAATGGTGTATGTTTGTCTGTGCAAAACAAACATACACACACTCATAGGATTACAAAAGCCAAAGCTAGTATGGTCCAATTTGTCCTTTTAAATGAGGATTCCACATTCTATGAAACGCATTAATGTCACACTCCATCTGTGTTATGCTGTATAATATGGTCCAAGAACTCCAAATGCCTTGATCTTCTTTAGTGCTCAGTGAGATGATCTAGCATCTCTATTTGAATGTGTAATAGTCCAGATATTCCAGTGTCCTCATTTGGAGCAGCCTGCGTGTCTGATGGGAAGAAAGAGTGTGATTTAAGGGTTGGTTCATACTGATTTGTTCATTAGTTGAACTCCAAAGCATTGAGGGATAGCTTGCATTTGTAAATGGGTCATCTTGGATGATGATGATGATGATGATGACAACGACGACAACAACAACAACAACGATGACGACAATGGATTGAGCGAACCAATGCTTTTTAGTGGGCTCAGTTCACAGAAGTGTTGAGTAATTAAGTGACGATGGACCCCCCTCCCCTCCCGCAGCATGGGGAAACCAACTTTATGCCTAACAGTTAAAGACATAAAGCCGTGGTCTCTGTGTATATGTGTCTGCTTCTTGGAGTTGTGCAGTCCTTTAATTTTCTCTCCTTTGCTTGTTCCGCAGCAGTGAGTCTGTTAATTTCCTGCTTTTGTTTTCCTTTGGTACGGTCCAGGCAATTGCTTTTAATTGATCTGTTGGAGTCAGCCAGGAGAATTTGTTTGTGATTAAGTCCCTCGCAACCTCCCCCAGTCACTTGCTATGCATTGCTGGACCTTTTTCATTCCCTGTGTATTTTTAAAATGCCCTTAAATTTTCTCAATGGTAAATGTTTGATTTTGATGTGCTTTGAGACATTTTTCTCTGACAGTTTCCACTCTATTGACTAACCGAGCTCTTGCTTGGGGAGAGACCAGAGCTCTATATTGATAGAAACATGTGAGATCTGAATTTTTATATGCTTTTTGTTGTTCATTCATTCAGTCACTTCCGACTCTTCGTGACCTCATCGACCAGCCCACGCCAGAGCTCCCTGTCAGCCGTCACCACCCCTAGCTCCTTCAAGATCAAGCCAACACTTCAAGGATACCAGCTATCCATCTTGCCCTTGGTCGGCCCCTCTTCCTTTTTCCTTTCATTTTCCCCAGCATCATTGTCTTGTATAAGCTTTCCTGTCTTCTCATGAAGTGACCAGAGTACTTCATCTTTGCCTCTACTATCCTTCCCTCCAATGAGCAGTCGGGCTTTATTTCCTGGAGGATGGACTGGTTGGATCTTCTCGCGGTCCAAGACACTCTCAGAACTTTCCTTGAACACCACAGTTCAAAAGCATCTATCTTCCTTCACTCAGTCTTCCTTATGGTCCAGCTCTCACATCTGTAGGTTACTACGGGAATACCACTACTTTTAGTATGCGGATCTTTGTTGCCAGTGTGATGTCTGTACTCTTCACTATTTTATTGAGATTGGTCATTGCTCTCCTCCCAAGAAGGAAGTGTCTCCTGATTTCCTGGCTGCAGTCTGCATCTGCAATAATCTTTGCACCTAGAAATACAAAGTCCGTCACTGTCTCCACGTTTTCTCCCTTTATTTGCCAGTTATCAATCAGTCTTGTTGCCATAATCTTGGTTTTTTATGTTTAACTGCAACCTAGGTTTTGCACTTTCTTCTTTCACCTTATATGCTTTTCTTATATGCTTATATGCTTTAGGGATTGCAGTTTAATAGGGATCGTTCTGATCTTTAATAGAGATCGTTCTGATCTTCTTATGGCTGTTTTACTCCTTTTGAGCCTGTACAAGAAATTTTTGGGGGAGTGGAGAATACAGTACCTTTTAAGTAATTGTTAGTGTTGTTAAAAGTTGCAGTTCTTCTGTATTCTTTTGTCTATTCCAGATCTCTTTAAGTTAAAATCAAGGGAAGTAGGAGATGTATCTTGATTCTACTATATAGGCATTCACAAGAGTAGGAGTAGGAAATGTATCTTGATTCTACTACATAGGCATATGCAAGAACACTAAGGCAGTGGTCCCCACATTTGGTTCTCCAGATAGTCTTTACATCAGATCCCAGGAAAACAGCTCCCAGCATGACCCTCTGAAAACCAGAGTTTGAGAACAACTGCACTAAGGCACCATGTTGTACACAGCTTAATGTAGCAGATGCCTTACAATTTGGGACATATACGGTGTGGTTTATTATGCTCAGATGCACACAATATGTACCTAATACACATATGTATAACAGGATTATTACCTTTCACACCTTGAATCATAACAGTAAGTCACAACCTTTGTTTCCCACTCACTGATGAATATTAACTCTAGTATTCAGGACCATGTGAAGGACCTAGTTTTTGGTTGAGGAAATGGAGAATATAAATATATAAAACCCTTTAGAGCTCTGTTGAGTTAAGAAAAGAGAAATGTTTACCTAGTTCGCTCTTCTGGCTCGATTTGCAGCTAGACACGTTCCATTTGGAGACCTACAGGTAGAATCATAGAATTGGAAGAGACCAAAGGGCCACCCTGTCCAATCCCCTGGAGCAGCAGAAAACAAGTTGGCGCCATATTGCATATGGCATCCTTTCAAATATTTAAACGTGGCTGTCCTGTCACCTTTTAGTCTTTCTTCTCCAGGCTAAATATACTCGACTCCCAAAGCTGCTCCTCATTGGGCATGGTTTTCCAGACCTTTTTCCTCCTCTGGACACATTTCAGATTGTATTGTCGAAGGCTTTCATAGCTGGAATCATTGGTCTTGTGTGGTTTCTGCGCTGTATGGCAGGTGAAAAGTCATGAGCAACATTTTCTCATGACTTTTCACCTGCATCTGCGGCTGGCATCTTTAGATGATCTAATGGTGGCAAAGCAAGTGAAGTATATATACCTTTGGAATGTCCAAGGCGGGAGAAAGAAACTAATGTCTATTAACCAAGTGTGAAGGGTGCAATTAGTAAGCCTGATTTGCAAATGTTTGAGTAGGATTTCAGCTGGTCAGTATCCTAGGAATGGGAGATGATTGTGGACTGTTCTGTGGATCAGGTGTTCACCGGTACCTTTTTAACATTGAAAGTTCCCATTATTGGTGGAAGTTGTTCAAAGGGCTTATTTATTAGCAACACCTTAGGCATACTTCAGTTCTAAAGATGATACTTTTTGCCTCCTGGTTCATGTTTCATTGCCGTCTTGCAGATGTGTTTCTCCCCAGCGGCCTTTTGTTATCTCCTGCTGGTTCATATTATTTGGCTGAATTATTGTATGTTTGTGACCTGTTTTTGCTAAGATCTGTTTGTGACCTGTTTAGGTGCTCTGAATAGGAAATTGTAGGTTAAGAATATTGTTATAAATAATAAATAATAAGATTACAATGGATCGATCTAAAAGAACATGTCTGTAAAATTATGGAGGTTTTTGAGGTGATCTTAAACATCACTGAAGATTGAGACAAATGGACAGAATTAATGGCAAAACATGCCCTGAGTTGGACTGAATTTGAAATACTTCCCTGTTATCTAATTTTCATTTTGCTACACCTTTGTTGGTTTACTAATTGCATCATCAGCCCCAGATAGCAAGATTAATTACTCTGACCTTTGTACATTCAAACATTCTAGAACATTGTCTATTGATTTTTGTATAGAAGCTACAGCCTTTGCCTTGTTACTCACTTTGCTAGAAAAATAAATCAAACTGTAGGATTTTGTGTGTACCCTGCACATTATGTGGTTCTGTTTACATGCTTTCACACATTTATGACTTTGTTTTTGGATTTTCACGCTTTCAGGAGTTGGAAATTAAGGTAAGCCAAATTGTTAAAAGTTGTGGTGAAGTGAGTAAATTATGCATAATGTGACACGAAAGTTGTAAGTGCTTATAATGGTTGGACAAACAAGCTGGGGGCTTGTTTGTTGTGTTGCGGATGGTAGAAGCAAAGCAAGAAAAATGTGTGAGGATTTTCCACAAACAAATAAGCAAGGTTTGATAGCCTTCCCACAAGTATTAAAGCATCATTGAGTACAGTACTGTTGAACAAAATATGGAGAGCTTATGGCTATGCACGGAAGTGTATAATTTGTAGATTTTATTCCTTGCTTCTCTAAAACAAGGTGAGGCAAACCATTGATGTTCCTCCATAGGTGGTTAGTTCCTTATTAGATATTTATTTATTTATTTATTATTCAAACTTGTATGCCGCCACTCCCCTGGGGCTCGGAGCGGCTGACAAGAATGGCTAAAATCTAACACAATTTAAAAACAATTTAAAACAATTTAAACACAGCAATATAAAAAATCAAAGGCCTGTCTTACATGCCTTGCGGAAAGCTGATAAGTCCCGCAAGGCACGGACTTCAGGTGGCAGAGTATTCCAGAGTGATGGTGCCACTGCTGTGAAGGCTCTGCGCCTGGTTGCTGTTAGACGCAAGGTCTTGACACTGGGAATTTCCAATAGATCTTGGTCCTCAGAGGGATCTCTGGGGTTGGTAGGGGGTAAAGCGGTCCCTCAGGTACATCAGCCCCAGACCATGCAAGGCCTTAAAGGTGAGTACATCACTTTGAAAGTGATCCGGTGTTCAATTGGTAACCAATGCAGCTGTAGTAAGATTGGTGTTATGTGGCATCTAATCGGAATTCCCGCAAGAAGCCGAGCAGCTGCATTTTGTACTAACTTGAGCTTCCGGATCACTGACAGAGGAAGGCCAATGTAGAGGGTGTTACAGTAGTCCAGTCTTGAGATGACCGTGGCCTGGATCACCGTAGCGAGGTCGTCCCTGGACAGGGAGGGGGCCAGCCGTCTAGCCTGTCGCAGGTGAAAGAAGGCAGTTCTGCTAATGGCAGAGACCTGGGCCTCCATCGTCAGCAGAGGCTCCAAAAGGACTCCCAGACTCTTTACCAATGGTGACGGGCGTAGCGCCTCGCCATCCAGGGTAGGCAGCTGGATATCCCCACTGCCCGGTTGACCCAGCCATAGGATCTCCATCTTTGCTGGATTCACCCTCAACCTGTTGGCACGCAGCCATCCAGTCATGGCCTCGAGGCACTGATGGAAACAATATGTCACAAAGCAACTGAGGGATTTTATAGTGAAAGAGACATGAAAGAAAAAGTGGAATGTTGCAGGTTCAGCAACGTGAAATGTGTATTGCTGTCAATGTATTGCAGCTCAGGAGTCCTTCATAAGAGTTCAGGAATGGTTTCTTTTGGTGCAGATGGAAGGTACATGTGGGTTGAGAGGGTCTGGTTACTTTTCTTAGGAAATGTCTTTCTCTTAATTTGAGAATACTATAACATCTGAACTTTAGAAGAACTACTCAACCTGTTGTCTATGTAAGTCAAGTCGAACATTAGGATTCTTGTGAGTTACTTGACCACTCTTTGGCAATGTGAATCAGCAGAATAGTAGTGAGGATTCTACATTTTGTTCTTCCTTGGCTTCCTGTATGGTGTTGCCATACAATATGCTTGTGGCAGAGTTCACCAGGGAAGCTAATTAAATAAAATAGTGGCCCGGTGTATATCAGCAGCTTGCTTTATGGAAGTCACCAATGATCTTGTTGATGGCAATTTGATTATTGCCAGTTTGCAACATGTTGGAATGTCATAAATCAAAGCAACTCAAATCAGAAAGGGAAACAGCGAAGTGTAAACCACTTGGTTTAAAATATAGCAATTCTCAGAGAATTCTTTGATTAATATTAAAATTATTTGAACTTACTCATGTTACCTGCTCAGGTAATCTCTGGAAAAGATCAAAGCTATCTGCTAGAGTTAAAGGAAGCTTTTCTGTGGAAATAAGAAGGGGAATTTGATAATTTCTCACATTTGCATACTACCATACCAACATGGGAAATAAAGAAGATAAAACCGTCCAGGTGTAGACTCTTGTTTTGCAGTGCAAACTTTTCAGACTTTTGTGGCTGCAGGTCCTTAAGAAAAACCTTGTACTGTATTCTTTTTATTATTTAAATAGCATGACGAACAGACACAAGGATGGGTATAAAATGTATCCATGTAAAGAATGTGAATAAATAAATATTTTTCATTAATCAAAGTTCCACCATTGTTTAGAAGTAAGTGTGTGAAATAAGAGCAGCAGTAAAGTTTGGCAAGTGAAAGGCATTGATCCCTACACACACACACTGGTTTTGAATGAAATTTTAATGACAATTTTTAGGTGAAATGCTGCATCTCTTCTTTCTGATCGCTTGATATCTATTTTACTCTCAAGGATGATTTTTTGCAGGCTTCATTTCTCTCTTGTAGCCTGTTCTGGACAGAGAAGGAATAAAATTGCCTCTTTGATCAGCAGTGGGAGAATCTTTTTGCAGGCAAAAACGTTATTCAAAGATGAAAGTCTAATGCTTTAGCTGAAGATGTGTGGGACTGTCTCTCTGACACTTACACCACAATGCTGAAGCTTCACAGAACTAATTGATAACGGTTGGCAGATTTCAGGGAGGTAATGTGTATATTTAGAAGGAGAAAAATTTTAGGGACATGCACATTCTTTGTATACTTGCAAAGATTTCTTGCTGTCATTCTAAGCAGACCTATAGTTCAATATGAAGTAGTTCTATAGCATCTTACTTCTGTGACTGCTGAGAAATAATTGCAGCTCTGCAATGGGTATTCAGTACATCCAACTTTGGATTTTCAGTATCCCTGTTGATTCTGTGTTGGGGTCAGGATGAGGATGCTGCTTACTCTTGTATCATCATGGCAGCTTGGAAAAAGGATGAATTGGCTGCATCTCAACTCCATAACAGCACTAGGCATGGAGATGATAGCATGCAATAGACTGGCTATATTTTCAATAAGTCCAAAAAAATGCTTACTTTCTTAACCTGGGCAATGTGGCTCAGCAGAGATGCTTCTGCATTGCGCACGCAAGAGTTAGAAGAGATCACAAGGACCATCCAGTTCAACTCCCTTGTACCATGGGTTTTCAATCACCTTTTTTGTGCATGGGATTAAGACATGTAGAGAGAATAGTATTTTAGAAATCTGGTATGAAGTGTTTATTGGACTATTCATCCAAACTTCTTTGCTGTTTTTCTAAATGCTTATTCCAGACATTTTCTTACCTCCTGTTGACCTCATTGGTGTCCTGGACATCCATCATTTCCAGTCTCTTGCTGAGGAATTCCTTCCTGTGCTATTTGTTTGGCTCTGTCTTGTGCCACTTCCCAGATCCATTTTGGATGAACTGGGTCGCAGCTGTTGAGCAAACAGGAAAACACAATGGGCCAGCGCCTAACTTTCTGAATGTACCAATCATGATCTTATTAATATACTGTCTTGGCAAAACCATACTGGCTGCAGGCTCCTCCAATTTCTACGTAAGAGTTAATAGGCACAGTTTGTACCAGACTTTTAGATTGCTCGAATTTTGCTTTTTCTTGATTCGGTCTTCTCTCTTTGTGTGCTTTCTGTGATGCTTTTTTTAGGCCAAGCAGCTGGAAGAGAAAGACAGAGAGTTGAAGAAGCACGATGCTTACTACAAAGAGCAGCTGGCTCGACTGGAAGAGAGGGTGAGAACGTTTATTCTCTTTTAATGAAAGGGTTTGCTGTTAATTCCTGTTAGGCACTTAGTTTTTGGCTCAGGTTCCTCTTCAACATGCAGGGCTGATAGGAAATGTTTTCTGGCCTCTGCCCCTGGATGGGAAGCCAAGGGCCACTGCGTGGTTGCGGTCTCCTTTTCCAAGAAGGAATATTGCAGCGAGGGAGAAGCCAGCCTGGCCCTGTTGATGGACCAGAAAAGGAGCAGCTGCAGACAATTTGCTTCCATCCATCTTTGCCAGAAAGAACTCTGCTCTGTCAGCCAGTTGTCCTGGGATTGTAAAACTGTTGGAGAGCAAACTCTGGTTCTTATCTGTCTGGTGGGGGCTTAAAAGTCTGCTTATTTGGGTGAACATGAGGTGGAGGGGGGACCCTCTGGATGTGCCTGTGAGTCCACGTGTCTGTGTCTGTGGCATTGCAATATTTTAAGGCAAATCGAGGAGCTTCCATTTGAAAGAGGAGACTTATCAGTCAGGCTTACAGCTGACTATTAAGGAAACTAAAATAATGACTCCAGAAGGATTACATAATTTAAGTATTGTTATTATGATATCAAAATAGTTAAAGGTTTTCTATACATAGGTTTAATAATAAATCGTAATGGAGACTGTGGTCAAGAAATTGGTTGTTATGAGTTTTAATTGTTTATATGCTTGGATTGTTTATATTTTTATAAGATGTGTTTTATTGTTTACCTGTGCAACATTGAATTTTTGCCAAATTTGTAAACCGCCTTGAGTGCCTTCTTGGGCTGAGAAAGGCAGGGTGGAAATGAAGTAAATAAATAAGAAATTAGAAGATGACTACAATTTGGTGGACAATTGTAAAGGAATTACAAAATCCCCAAGTAAAAAAAGAAACATCATTAAATATCAAAATCAGAGTATCCAACAATATTTTGATGTACCATGTAAGAATGTGAATAGTAGACAGTCAGGAAACCCAACTGGAAAATAATCAACTCATTTGAAATGTGGTCTGGAGGGGATTTCTGTGGACACCATGGACCACCAAAAAGGCAAATAATGGAATCCCACGTCAAACCTTGAACTTTGTGGCCTATTGTTTGTACTATGTATACTGTTGAATTGCTGTTAACTGCTCTAGGTCGCCTAAGGGCTGAGAAGAAGTGAAGCAAATAATAATAATAATAAATAATAATAAATAACTCTCCCCAGAAGCCGAAATGACTAATCTGAAGCTTTCATGCTTTGGATGTATCATGAAGTGATAAAGATAAAGGTAGTAGAAAAAGACGAAGAGGAGAGATGGACTGACTCAATCAAGGAAGCTTGTTTCTGAACTTGGAAGATCTAAACTTGGCTTTTAGTGACAGAGTCTCTTGGAGGCTTTTTAGTCATAGGGATACCATAAAATGATGCTGACTTGATAGCACGTACCAGCATCATCCAAGTCAGTAGTGAAAACCAAATGTGTAGAGTAGATGGAGGAGAGAGAAGAACTTTGTAAATTGCAAAACTATTGCACTATCACAGTTTTCATATTTTTCATGTTTGTTGTTGAAATACACATTTGACATCCTAGGTCACTGGGATTGTTGGCTGCCTTGAGACCTTATGCGGAGAGAAGTAGGCTAAAAATAAAGTAATAATAATAATGCACTTTATTTGTATTCTGCTTTATCTTCCCAGAGGGACTCAGAGTGGATTACAGTACACATATAAGACAAACATTCAGTGCCTTTTTAAACAATGAACAACGACATACAATATACAGATAAGGTAAAGGCCTTCCCCTTTTCATCTCCGGCATCTGGAGGCGATGTTCAACTCCGGCCATTGGGAGGTGCTCCATGCTGAGGAACCTGCTGTTTATAGACATCTCCTGATCTTTTTGCTGGCATGTCTGCATTAAGCACACTTTTACCTTCTTGCCGTGGCAGTACCTATTGGTCTACTTGCATTGTATGCTTTCAAATTGTTAGGTAGGTAGAAGCTATGGCTCACAGTCGGGAGCTCACCCCAACTCGCAGCTTTGAACTGCTAAGCCTCTCGTCAACAACTTCTCTTGCATCTGGTTTTAACAGCTTTGCTCCCATGGCCCATTTAATAAGTAAATAAATATGGTCAAGGGTCAGCATTTCAGTTATCTCCCTCTAGGACCCTCTTCGAATGCCGTGTGTTTCCCTCCAGAAAAACAAAAACAGAAGTGGCCTAAATTTCTTGTTTGAGAGAAATGGTTTTTTAATGTTAGAAAGTCCGCTAGGGCCATGTTTATGTGTATGAGTCTTCAAGTTGCATGTCAACTTACGGCAAGCCCATGAGGACCATGCAACCTATTTAAAAGATGGATTCCTTCTCTTGGAAATTCTTTAGTAGTCTTTTGTCTTCTTAATATTCAGCCGGAGTCCCGCAGCTGTGATCCGGCCATGGCCTGGCTGTTCAGATTTGACGCATGGGTAGTTCAGCCCAGAGAATACTCAAAATGTCTTAAAGAGTGTGTCTGATGAGACTTGTAGATTTTGATTTCTTAGCATTTTGTTAAACTTTGACCTTTTTGCTTCATAGAACTCAAGGTGGCTGTCACTGGGGAGCTATGGCTTTTCTGTTATTTTTTGCTTGCTATCAGTGGTAATCACTTACATCAGTGTACAGCATTTCATTAAAACCAGCTAAATTCATCAGACAGGCTAACAGTTCTTGAGTTTCATAGAATTCCTCTGTAGGCTTGATAGCAGGAATTCTCAGAAAAAGAAAGAGGGGAAACAACAATCACCCCAGAGAGCTGAGAGAGAGAAAAAAGAAATGTGTTGCTGAGAGAAGGCAACTCATAGAATCTTAATATCCCTGTGATACTTCATAGGAATTTTAACAAAGGTTTACAGTGATCATAGTAGATCATTTGCAGTGCAGAAAGCAATACGTTGTATTAAGGGAGATTGGAGCAAAAGGAGCAAGGGGCCTCGTTACCTGAAAAATAAAATGCAGCAGCCTATTCAGGTGGAAGGTATGAACCTTTCCATATAAAGGGAAACATAACTTTGGTGGACAGGAAAAGAGATTTAAAGATGGGATCAAAGACAACCTTAAAAGCCATGGCATAGACACCAAGAACTGGGAAGCCCTGGCCCTTGAGCACTCTAACTGGAGGTGAGCTGTGACCAGCAGTGCTGCAGAATTCAAAGAGGCACGAATGGAGGGTGAAAGGAAGAAACATGCCAAGAGGAAAGCGTGTCAAACCAACCCTGACTGGGACCACCTTCCACCTGGAAACTGATGTCCTCAGTGCAGGAGAACACAGCCACCTATGAACCCATCGCCAAGATAACAGACTTGGACGACCATCATTCTTGAGCTACGAGGAATAGCCTAAGAAAGATAAAGAGTTAACTTATTAGTCTAACTAATTGTAGATTGCTTACTGTGACTGACATTGGCTTTCCATGGTCTTGTGTCAAAATCTCTTAGACTTGCTGATGAAGATCCTCTTACTTTAGGAATACTTGAGACTCCCTTTGAGAAATTTCTCACGGCAAGTGTACATTCTGCTACTTAGCTATGACCTCTCCCTCTTGCACTAATTGAAATTACACCAGGGATTTCACAATGTGGCCTTGACTGCTACCCTCTTTCACTAATTGAAATTACACTAAGTGAAATTACACCAGGGATTTCACATTGTGGTCTTAACTGCTCCTCAACATGGAGGTTCTACCCTTAATAAAATCAATAAAATTCTCAGCAGATCTTCCATAGACTAGAAGGTGGCTAATCTTTGGAGAAAATGAAGGCAGAATATGTGAAGTGCCCATAAATCAGTGCCTTTGATGATTGTGTTAACTGTAAAATGCAAGGCACAAAGCTGATTGGTTAGGCCAAGCCTGGGGAGCTAGCTGAGCCTGGGAGTTTTGGCAACAGTTACATGCAAAGATACAGAATGGGGGACGCCTGGCTTGAGAGCAGTACGTGTGAAAAATATCTTGGCGTCCTCGTGGACAACAAGTTAAACATGAGCCAACAATGTGATGTGGTGGCAAAAAAGCCAATGGGATTTTGGCCTGCATCAATAGGAGCCTAGTGTCTAGATCTAGGGAAGTAATGCTACCCCTCTATTCTGCTTTGGTTAGACCACACCTGGAATATTGTGTCCAATTCTGGGCACCACAATTGAAGACCGATATTGACAAGCTGAAATGTGTCCAGAGGAGGGAGACTAAAATGATCAAGGGTCTGGAGAACACGCCCTATGAGGAGCGGCTTAAGGAGCTGGGCATGTTTAGCCTGAAGAAGAGAAGGTTGAGAGGAGATATGATAGCCATGTATAAATATGTGAGAGGAAGCCACAGGGAGAAGGGAACAAGCTTGTTTTCTGCTTCCCTGGAGACTAGGACCCGGAACACTGGCTTCAAACTACAAGAGAGGAGATTCCATCTGAACATGAGGAAGAACTTCCTGACTGTGAGAGCCGTTCAGCAGTGGAACTCTCTGCCCCGGAGTGTGTTGGAGGCTCCTTCTTTGGAAGCTTTTAAACAGAGACTGGATGGCCATCTGTCAGGGGTGATTTGAATGCAATATTCCTGCTTCTTAGCAGGGGGTTGGACTGGATAGCCCATGAGGTCTCTTCCAACTCTTTGATTCTATGATTCTATGTTTGAGTGAGGCTTAAGCTCAGGTCTCTCAAAGTGTAAAACAAGCCCTGAACGTGTAGGCAGAAGTTACAATAAAACACTAATTTAATCCTAATCCAGTTTGTGTTAGGTGGCATTTATATATATTATACCACTAAGTGTCAAAGCACCTCTGTATAATTAATTGGATCTTTTCATTAGCCTTTTTTTTCAATTAAGAGTTTCACATTCACGTTTCTCCCTGCAGCAGAAACACTTCCGCAGTCATTGATAATAAAGGGAGATGACAACAGCACAGATTAGTGTCAGCGCCGTGCGCTCCTTCGAGAGCAGAGTTATTATACATATTCACTGCCAGATGACGGCTGTCACTTTGAAAAATATTTCAGGGCCCTGAGTGAAGATGCACTAACCTTTTGTTGAGGATTAATACCAGGCAGGGCGAGTCTGCCTCCATGACAGGTGTGCTACTAAAACATAAACAAGCCTGTTCTCCGGGGCAAGAGCCATCCATAAATATTATTTATGTGCAAAAATAGAAAAGAAAAAGGCGGGCGAGGAGAAAGCAAATCCTTTGATATTTTGAAAGCCAAAAGGGAGAAAGTCATTCCCCAAACAGCTCCTGGTATTTGTAGGTCAGCTATGGCATATAGTTTGTGAGTTACTACGCACTGCAGAACAGCTAAGCAAGATGGAATAGTTTAACAAAGGTGTTAAAGAATAACCTCCCCACACAGTATATCTGCTCAGGCTAGAAACTTGTTATTTAATAGTTTCCCACATTAGATTTCAGGAGGGAGAGAGATCCATTCATCATGGCTAAAGGGGACATTTTCTTCTTCAGACCTGGAGAAAATATGAGCCAATTCTCCTGATTCACATTGATACCAGAACAGCCCTCGGAGCTTTCAGCCCCAGCCACAATAGCAGAAGATGGAATGGTTCGGTTTGCTTTTCTTCCTTTAATGTTGAATGAGAACCTACTCGCTGGCAGCATGAAAGGCTGGATCTAATGCAGTCGGAGCCCATAGTGGGCTAATTGCCATTCTTGTATGGGAAATGGCAAATCAATGGGAAAATAGATTGAAATAATGAAGACGCTTAGAATGGAAGCGCTCGCTTTTCCTTCCAGCGGGAGACCTCAGCAAAACTCGCCCAGACACTCCATCATTATGCTGCGTCATTACTTCATTTCCAAAGTGCAGATGCTAAGAATTGAAGAGAACCAGCAATCTGTCATTATCAAGTATTCCCACCCACCAACCCGGTAGCCTGGCATGTTTCAAAATTATGCAGAGACAGTTGAGACAAACACATCATCTGCATTTCAAATGCACATGCCAGAACATGTGTAATTAGAGTCAGTGTCGTTCGGCAGATCATCTCCTAGATGTAGATGAGGGAGATCTGGATTTAAATAAGACTTCGAGGTTGGCAGTCACTGAATCTACTGCATGAGTACTGTTTGGATCACTGGAAACAAGACCATGCAAATCTGGAATTGCTATAGTAGAGAAGAAGGCAAGAATGGGCTACCGATGCCCTGTAATAGCCCGTTGAATGCTAGGCTGTGGGCCAAAATAAGTGATAAGGCCTGAATGCCACATAGCATGTGCTCATTGTTAGCATAAACATCCTCAAATCAGCTCTCATTATGCATGGAAAATACATAACATAGTGAGCAATTTATGTGCGTGTAATTATAATTTTACAGAGTGAAATGCATGTATCCTATGTCCCAAACAAGATGAAGACAGTAAACATAAGACTGCAATTATGTCGGCGCATAAGATTCAGTGTTTTGAACATCTGGTTTAGAATGAGAATGATAGCAACTGTGAGCACTGCAGGATTTTTTTTTTTTCATGGTGAGAAGCAGGTTAAAGCATAATTTATTATCATCTCACCAAACAATTTGATATGACCACATTGTAGTGGAATGCTGTTTATGTGTGCATGTATGAGCAGATCAGCTTCAACATTCATGCACAGCTGTTTTCCTCTGCTTCCTATCTCACCTATGCCCACGATATCAACTTTGTTCATCTTAGACTTGGAGCCCCTGCTAGTGCAGTGGGTTAAAGCTCTGTGCCAGCAGGACTGAAGACCAACAGGTCACAGGTTCGAATGCGGGGAGAGGCGGATGAGCTCCCTCTATCAGCTCCAGCTCCTCATGGGGGGACATAAGAGAAGCCTCCCACAAGGATGATAAAAACATCAAATCATCCGGGCGTCGCCTGGGCAACGTCCGTGCAGACGGCCAATTCTCTCACACCAGAAGCAACTTGCAGTTTCTCAAATCGCTCCTGACACAACAAAAACAAACAAACTAAACAAAACAAAAATCTTAGACCTCTCTTGTTTTTCCCTTCCGTTGTAGCGCATTCTTATGGCTGTGTGACTACTCTATTGGTTCACTTCCAGTGACTAATCCCTAGTTTCTAATTTCAAAGATTCCTTGTAGAGCATCAAATCAGTAAGGACTAAGATATTTAAAGAAGCAGGTCCCTTTGCATAAAAGGCACCATATGGTCTGTGAAGGTCCTCTTCTATTTCCCACCTGTATCTGTATGTGAGACAGCGTCTCTCGCACATGAGAAGGTTTCCCCTGTGACTGCCAAAGGTAATCAGTCTGACATCTTTCTTGTTGACTTGCTATCATGTCTTGAAGATACATCTATTTTAACTGATGTTAACAGCCTGCACTTTTGTTGGGTTTCAAGAGGAGCCTAAGATGGTCTAAGATGAAAGAGGAGATTGGTATAATGTCTTCCAGTAGCCAGTCTTCAAGAGCCATCACACAAGTTGATACCATGGTTGTTGTCCCATGGAACTGTAGGACAACACAGCTTGGGTTCTCTGAGCCAGTAGGTTGCCAAAGTTTCTGAGGTCTGCCAAAGTTCCTCTTGTGTTTGATGTGGATGGTCTGAATTAAGTTAAATGTGTCCCATTAGATTCCAAGGAAATCAGGCCAGTGAAATAGGGAGCTGACCCATTTGTTAGTCCAGGATTTCCCATCAGACTGAACAGATGTAAGTTCATCTGTTCCTGATCCAAGTCAAGAGCTTTTATTTTGCTCTTTAGAGAAAGTTACATCCCATCATGTAAGAGCAGTGATGTCATTCTTAGTAGTGGAAGATTTTTTCCAGTCACAGTCTTGTTTGGCTGCTTCTTTGGTTTTAAAAAAACCAGACATACAGTGATGGTTGTCTCCTCTTGATAGGAAAAAAATGCGCAGGCTGATTGGACTTATCTTCACAAAACAGGTTTGTTTTCAAATTCCAGGAGGATGCAGATGCACATCAAGGAAATGGCATCTATATGTGTTTTCTTGCCTCCTCCCATCATGTGGGATTTTCTGTGGAGGTAGGATTGAGGCTTCATTTGAGGTGTAGGTTTATTGCATATGCTGTCAAGGAATATTAACCTTCAAGTAAGATGAGCACACGTACAGTAAAGCTGTGAGCTGGTGGCACGCACTGTACCTGGTATTAGCCAGTATTATCCATCCTGCTTGCTGCAGTAAATAGGATTTTGCTATTATGATGTGTCAGGGTTTTCACAGCAATCAAATTTACTAGACACTAAACTGCTCTCCTCTCTGCTGAGCGGCTTTAGTCTGGATTTTTGTGCTCGCATTAATCCTGTTGGTAGGAAATCCGCATCCCAATTGTGCAGAGAAATTATAATTTAATGATCTCTTCACTAACCCCCCTTCCAACCCTTTGCAAGCCTCAGAAAAAGAACGTGTCTTTTTTTTGTTGCTGTGATAGCTCCAAGGCATTGAAAAAAGGAGATAATGCACAATTCAGCTTCCAAGCCAAGTATCATCTGTCCGTGTGTATATTTGCTGTGAACAAATGATTACAATGCAAGGCACGCAGGTTTCAGATTTCCTCCCACCCACTGCTCAGTTCGTCTTTGCCGAGGTTCAACAGGTGAATGATCTAGCAATTGGACAATTTTCTTCCATGAAGAAGTCTGGCCTGCAGATGTTGGCTCTCACTGCACCCATATTTCCAACCCATAAAACTCTATAAAGATCTGCTCCTAACAACAGTGAAGGGACCATGTTATCACTTGAGCAACAGGATAATTTTATGTATTTATTCATTCAGTTTGAGCATTTGCGTATTGCCCCTCAATCTGCCAGGGTCTCCGTGATGATGAACAATGCATAAAAATATTTGAAGCATTCAACACACGAAATAAGTTTCCATGAGAGAAAGTAAAACTACCCCTTGAAATTAATTTTAATCCACAGAATTAGAACAGCCGGAGCAGTCACCCTTAATCCTAAAGTTGAAAGGCCAAGTAAAATAACACAGTCTTAGCTGCCGTCTGGAAACTCAGAAGAAATGGAGCCAGCCAGCATGCTCTTTTGAATGTTGGCACCATGTTCACTCCATGAGAATGATCAGACAGATGTGGGTTGGTTTTGTTGTCAGTCTAGTCCATCTCAGTGTTATTTTCTCAGTTCTTGTATGTACATTGTACTTCTGTGCATCAAAGTTTCACAGTATCCAGTGCTCTTATAAACTGTTTTAGTAAATTGCCCATGTTGTCCTCAACACTCTTCTTGCCGATCTCTTCCTTCTCCAACCAAGTGCTCATTATTTTGTTTCACTGTATTATTATTATTATTATTATTATTATTATTATTATTATCTTTGTTTGTACCCCGCTAGCATCTCCTGAAGGACTCGATGCGGCTTACAAAGGCCAAGGCCTCAAAACACAACATAACAATACAACACCTAAGCAAATTAAAAACAGTTAAAGCAATATTAAACAACAAACAATAAACAATACATCAAGACACTATAAAAACTGGGCCGGGCCAGGGTAATGGGTACAAGATTAAAAGTGCTGATGTGACAGGTGATATGTAAGGATTATAGGGTAAGTGCAGTGTGCAGCAATCTTAGTTCTAACAGAGTGCTTCTGGGACTTGTTATTGGAGATTCCTATTCTGGAAAGGCACATCGGAACAGTCAGGTCTTCAAGTTCTTTCTAAAGACTGCCAATGTAGGGGGCTGTGTAAGATCTTTTGGGAGAGTGTTCCAGAGTCGGGGGGCCACCACAGAAAAGGCCCTGTCCCGCGTCCCCACCAAGCGCGCCTGTACACAGTCCTCATTAGGGTCCCTTTAACCCCCTTCTACACCCTTCCACACAGCCATATAACCCAGAATATCAAGGCAGAAAATCCCACGATATCTGCTTTGAACTGGATTATCTGAGTCCACACTGCCATATATTCCAGTTCAAAGCAGAAAAGGTGAGATTTTATTCAGCTGTGTGGAAGGGGCCTCAGTTTGTTTAAAATTGCAAACCTTGGAGGTCGCACAAGCTTCTCCCTTGTGTGTTGATGGTGCCCTTTTGGCTACACAAGCGATTACATTTGCACTTGCCTTTTCAAAAGAATAGAAGGACGTGAGAAATGGAACAAAATATAGTAGTTTTGAGCTTTTTTGTTGAGCTGTGTCTTTTTCCAGGTGCTCTTGATTGTTCTGCCTTCACCTTTTGCTCAGAGGTTCTGCCATTTTACTAAATAAATATTTGTGCTTATTCTGATTGTCAGGTAAACATACAATTTCTGCTTCAGATTAGAACGACAAGGGAACTCAGAGAGATGACTCAGCTGCTTTCTACCTGGAGACTTGATAATACCGGAATCCGTACATCTTAGAGAAGTGATATTAGATGTTTTAAGTAAAAATATATATATATTGTGGAAAAGTGTTATGGCAAGGATCATATAGAATAGTTAAAACAGGTTTGCACACCCCATACCCTAGAGGCCGGATATACTTATGTCCACTTAACAAAACAGTGATCCCGAAGCATCACTTATCCTTTGAGCCTACATGGATCCCATAATATGAGAAAGGGATGATATAATTTCAATGAAAATAGCAATCAGGGTTTAAAGAGGTTGCTTACCTCTAGGACAGTGTTTCCTAACCTGTAGGCTGCGGACCACCGGTGGGCCGCGAGGACAAAAATCTGTTCTGCGAGACTCCTTCCTCTTTATTTTATCTTATTTTCGCTCCTTTCATGCCGCCTGCCACTTCTTCCCTGTTGCTGACCATGGCATATGTTCTGTATCAGAAACTAGAGTTGATGTGGTCTATCGAATGCAAATTTTCAGAATCAGCACCCCAAATAACCAAACCAAATCTAAAGTTGACCAAAAACTGATTCATAACCCTTTTGGTACTAATGTTGGAGAGTGGTTCCTGGTCAAAGTGGTCCCTGGTCAAGTGGTCCCTGGTCAAAGGGGTTCCTGGTCAAAAATAGTTTGGGAACCACTGCTCTAGGATGAGGGTTTAATATAGAATTTTAGCTGTTGGCCAAGATTTCAGCAGGATTTTGTTATGTATATCAAAATTATTTGTGGTGTTTGTCACAGAAAGACTATCATAAGTTGTTACGTCTTTCACGAAAGTCACTGTGAGGTGGTGGAAAGATTTCATCCTGCCCACAGGAAAGGTTTTAGAAGCTGCACTGCACAACTGGAAGAACAGTCTACTATATATAGTTATGTGGAAGTTTAGTTTTGAAAAATACAGCACTCCTTCCTTTCCCTTGATGATTGTGCGTAATGGGGTGGATGAGAATTGGGTGGCTAGCAAAAGCCTCTCCTCTATCAGAGACTGTTTTCAAGGACTCTGCAGCTCAAGTGACATGCTCATAGTTTTTGTGAATCTCTTCTCCACTACATTGGATTTCACTGGCAGCATCATGAAGCAGGGAGAGCTGCACTCATTTCAGTGGGAAAGGCTATTATATGATAACCGGATCCTCATATATACTCCTGTTGTGGAACCAAAGTGACTGTTTATCTTCAGGGAACCATGCTGGACTTACTGAAACAATTTGAGGACTGACCTTATCAGCCTGATTCTTCCCTTACTTGCTGTGTCCAGATCTCATTATTGCAGAACTTGGGGCAAGTGACCTGGGGCTACTTTGCAAGTGTGTTGTGAGCTGCAGGGCAACCATTGAGTAGTGATGCCTTTTGTCATATTCATGCCTGAAATTCATGAATTTAATTTGTCTTAGTTTGCTGAGTACTTGTCCTTGGTCTTGTCGCATTAGCTACATTTATTTGACAGCTCTGGTGGACATGTTTTTAAAAATGTAGGTATGTGCATTTGATCTGAATGCTTGCCTTTTTAACACATGAAACTCACAAAGCTTTGAGATATTCTAAATTAGGAAGGGGGCTCAAGGCTGCCAACACTGCCCCTTATGTATGTCATTTTGCTTTCACATCTTACTTATAATGTATGCTGCCAGCAAAACTAGACTCTAGGAACACAGTGCATATGTAACCCTCCTTTTTAATTTTTATTTATTTTGTATCAAAACATTGTATAAATTAGTATAAAACTGATAAAAATAGAAAGAACACAAGCAGCTAAATATCTTTTGACCAAAAATAGGCAACAGTGACCGCATTGTCTGTAACCTCCAACAATTCTTCCTCTGTACATGAGGCAGGATATAGTGGACAAGCATATAGATGCGGAGTTGTCTGTTCTGCTCCACAGTCGCACAGAGTGGAGGATTATTTTAGGTAGTGCCATTTTGCCAGGTTGTCTTTTGATCTGCCCACTCCATTTCTGAGTCTGTTCAGGGACTTCCAAACTGCCCATTCTTGGCTTGTCCTTTTTAATGATAAGCTGCATAAACAATGGAAAAGCTTGATACCAGCCATGTTCTCTAACAAAGCTACGTTTTTGGAGAGTCTTCCTTCCCCACTTCTCTCTATTACACTTGATAGATCTTGCATATGAGACACAATGGGAACTATTCTTGAAAAATTTTCTCAAGAGTTGACAATTTCCTTTCCTAAGCAAGTTGAAATCAGTGGTCATCAAGGAACTTCTGGCACTTTCCCCCCAAACTTGTATTTGTTATCCATTTCCATAATAGTACTACTAGTTGTTGTTGTTGTTGGTGGTGGTGGTGGTGGTGTTTCATTGCTATCTTTGGTGCCCTGTGATATTGGCTTTGCTGAAAGAGAGATGTGAGGACGCAGTTCTGCTGATTTATTGGACGGTCCACAGCCTTTGATACTGTGGACCTTGGTGTCCACCTAGATGACTGCATGAACCCGGTATGGGCAGCACTGCCCTCTAGTGGGCCCACCTAAATGGCTTTTTCTGGAAGCAGGTATTGGCCTCTGATCAGCCCTGTGACAATTCTTCTCTCTCCTGCTGGTTATCAGGTATTTTTGTAACAGGTATTTTTGTAAACCTGCTAAGTCAGATCATCCAGGGAATGTCACTAGTATATTGATGAGATACTACTCCAGTCATTGGAGATACAATATGTTCCCCTTATCCATGGATTTGATTTCAGTGGTTTTTCACTAGTCCTGCATTCTGTCCCTAATAGGCCAAGTAGATAATTCTGTGAAGCCCACCTGCAAGACATGAGCACAATAGCATAATTCCACAAATGTTCCCCAGCAACTGATACTAGGAGGCATTGTGCTTGTTTGTGTTATTTTGTGCCTTCAAGTCTTTTCTGACTAATGGTGACCCCAAGGCATACTGCTTCTGATACTGAGAGTGATAATGTTATCATTATAGCTAGTAACTACTGGTAGTCATATAAACCATACATTGATTGGGACCCTTTTGTGAGTATATCTGAGTAAAAATATCTTTTCCTCAAAGACCCCTCCTGTGGAACGCCCCATGCTGTGTCCCTTTATGCCTTTTAGGCACCAGACAGATCTTTCTATATTGCCAGGCTTTTCTTTTGGCCTTTGAACTTTTACAGTACGTTATGATATGGTGGTTTAGTTCTCTGATATATTTTATTCTTTGGGCTTTTTTTTTACAGCAATGTTTTGCCCTCCAGATCCTTGTTTTAAAGTGGTTTGTTTTGATCATATTGTGGCCTCCTTGTCTGCCTCTTAATTTGTGTTTGGTTGGAACTCGTGATTTGTGATTTTGTTTTATTTTTAATATTGTCTATAAATCTGCAGTTCATGGGTGATTGGCTAAATGAATGATTAAAGTTATGAGTCATGGCTTCTAAAGCAACAACAACATTATTACTTTATTATCATTGTTCAGGGCACTTTTTAAACTAGGAAGAAAGGTTCCTGCCCTCAGAGGCTCACAATCTATAAATGTCTACACTGCATATTAGAGGACTAGCCGTCCCTTGCCACGCGTTGCTCTGGAAAATAAAGTAATGAGAAAGTGTTGGTTTCTAATATATGTAATTTATTTATGCTTGTGGGTAAACTGTTGTTTCTTTGTCAGTGTTGATGTGGTTTGCCTACTCTGGAACATGCAGCATATCATTATCCTTCTTTAGGGCTCCCTTTCAAATCTATGACACTATATATGTGTGTGTGTGTGTGTGTGTGAATAATATATATCTATATCTGTGGCTGGATGCTCTTTGTCAGGAGGGCTTTGATTACATTTTCTTGCCCTGGTGAAGGGAGTTGGACTGGATGGCCTTAAGGCAGTATTTCTGTTGGTCATGGGAATTCTCTGTGGGAAGTTTGGCCCAATTCTCTTGTTGGTGTGGTTCAGAATGCTCTTTGATTGTAGGTGAACTATAAATCCCAATAACTACAACTCCCAAATGTCAAGGTCTATTTCAGCCAAACTCAATCTGTGTTAATATTTGGACATATGGAATATTAGCGCCAAGTTTGGTCCAGATCCATCATTGTTTGAATCCACAGTGCTCTCTGGATGTAGGTGAACTGCAACTCCGAAACTCAAGCTGAATGCCCACCAAACCTTTCTAGTGTTTTCTGTTGGACATGGGAGTTCTGTATGCCAAATTTAGTTCAATGCCAATGTTGGTGGAGCTCAGAATGCTCTTTGATTGTAGGTTAACTATAAATCCCATCAACTACAATTCCCAGATGACAAAACCATTTTTTTGAGTGATCGTCACTCCTTGGGTTAGTAGGTGTCTTGTGGCCAAATTTGGTGGCAATTCATCCAGTAGTTTTTGAGTTCTGTTAATCCCACAAACGAACATTACATTTTTATTTATATAGATGAGGTTGAAAAAAGAAGATAACGATGAGTAGGGGAAGAGTAAGGGATTTATTTCTATTGCCCTCTTGTGATTCTTCTTGTTGTATGTTTTCTTGTTTTCAACTTACAACATGGTACAGTAGTTTGTGTGTTGGACTAGAGCTTTGAGAAACTAGGGTTCAAATCCCCACTCTGTCATGGAAATGCACTGTGTGACCTTAAGCAACTTGTACTCTCAGTTTAAGAGGAAAACAGTTGGATCTCTCCCTCAAACAAGCAAATCTTGCTGGGAAAACCCCATTATAAGTCTGCCTTAGGGTCACGATAATTTGGAAAGGGATTAAGGGCACAAAACAGAACCTCCAGAGTATGTGATTTTCCAACACATGCCCAGACTATGGCTTCTGATTCCTTTTTGCATTGACTGCAAGCACTTTCCAATTTTCCAGCCACGATGATGCTTTCAGTTTTTACCTTCCAATTGAGCTTTTGTTTTGTTTTGTTTTGAATATATACATTTATCATGTATAATCAGATCCACTTGCTTACTTCACAAAAGAGATTGGGAGATACATGTGTAGACACTGGATTGCAATGGCAGTCATCCCTTTTCATGCCGATAGCCATTGTCTTCCATTTTCCAGTCGGAAGAGTAAGATATTTTGGCATGCAAGCACCATTTCAAGACCAGATACTCTTAAGATGAGTCTGACGCTGTCGTCAGTGGCCATTTTTAACTCTCTTTGCACCACCAGGCTTTGCAGTGGCAAGATTAAAAACAGGGAGTTCATCACAACTTCAGAATACCAGACTGATAGGACTGTACCTTCGATATTGTGGGTCAGAGTTTAATATTGTTGCCACCTTCACAGAATTGATCTGTCAAGTTGACCTAAAACATAGCATTCTGTCATCAGCCCTCCAACCTCCCTTTTTATAGATTGCACTACATTCGGATGTGGTATTTTGATGATAAAATTCAGTGCCAGACATGTAGAGACTAAGAGGTTTGTCACTAACAATTACGGTATTGCAGACTACAACTTAACTGACTTAAGGTGGAATATTTGCTGTAATCTTGAACTAGGTGTTAGAGAATCAAGGGAGGAAGCAAAGTAGCCACGGGTGTGCACCAGCTCTAGTGGAAGAGTTTGCACCATCGCATTAAAAAAAGAACATAGTAGTTCTTATATGTGTAAGAACAGAGGAATATTCTTTTCATTCATTGCATTTAGCTGTGCAATTTCCAGTCTTTGTGGGAAAATTTTCCTGAGTGTCCCAAAACCATGCTCCCCCCCCCAAAAAAACTTCCATTGTCCATTACATTCATTGGGAAATGAAAAAATTGATATGCACAATTTCTAGTCTAAACTTTTTGATCTATTCCTCCCTAGTCTTAGCTGTATGTTTGATACCTTTCACTTGATCACTGTTATTTCCTCATTTTTTAAATTATTTCTTCTTTCATTGCACAAGCATGTGGGGAAATACATGTTAGGTGGGTTTGTAATTGGTTGAGCGAATGAACCCAAATGGTGCTCACCAACGTTTCCTCTTCATCCTAGAAAGAAGTGACTAGTGGGGTGCCATAATGAGGGTTCTGTTCGAGGCCCTGTGCTGTTCAACATCCTTATTAATGACTTGGATGAAGGTTTAGAGGGTGTGCTTATCAAGTTTGTAGATGACACCAACTTGTGAGGAATAGTTAAGACTCCAGAGGACAGGATTATAATTCAAAATGGCCTTAACAGATTAGAGAGCCAGGCCAAAACTAACGAAATGAATTTCAACAAGGAAAAATGTAGGATACTTCACTTAGGCAGAAAAAATAAAATTCATAGATACATGATGGCTGATGCCTGGCTTGACAACAGTCCTTGTTTAACAGATCTTGGAGTCTTCGTGGAACAAGTTGAACATGAGGTAACAATGTGGTGCAGCAGCTAAAGAGGCCAATGGGATTTTGGGCTGCATGAAAAGAAGTATAGTGTCTAGACTGAATAGATCAAAGGAAGTCATGGTGCCTCTCTATTCTTCTTTGGTTAGACCTCACCTGGAATACTGTGGCCAATTCTGGGCACTACAGTTAAAAAGAGCAAGTTTGTGTTCTGCTGCCCTGGAGACTAGTTTACACTGCCATAAAATCCAGTTCAATGTAGATAATCTGGATTTTATATGGCAGTGTAGATGGGGCCTAGGAGTCAATGGAGCCATGGGGTCAAATGACAGGAAAGGAAATTCCACCTGAACATTAAGAAGAATTTCCAGGCTGTGAGAAGAGCTGTTCAACAGTGGAACACTCTGCCTCAGAGTCCAGTGGAAGTTCCTTCCTTAAAGGATTTTAAACAGGCTAGATAGTGATCCAACCAGTCCATCCTCCAGGAAATAAAGCCCGACTGCTCACTGGAGGGAAAGATACTAGAGACAAAGTTGAAGTACTTTGGCCACATCATGAGGAGACAGGAAAGCCTAGAGAAGACAATTATGCTGGGGAAAGTGGAAGGCAAAAGGAAGAGGGGCCGACCAAGGGCAAGATGGATGGATGGCATCCTTGAAGTGACTGGACTGACCTTGAGGGAGCTGGGGGTGGTAACGGCCGACAGGGAGCTCTGGCGTGGGCTGGTCCATGAGGTCACGAAGAGTCGGAGACGACTGAACGAATGAACAACAACAACAGATAGTGATAATAAGTACATTACTGACTTCTGCTTGTAGATTACTTATTCCTTCTTTCATTAGGCTAGTCCCATATATTGGGGTGAGCAATGTGTGCCTTGCAGGTGTTATTGGATTCCCTTTGGTCCTAACCTATATAATCAGTGGTAAATATGGAGCAAATGAGGTGAAAACTGCAAATTACACACCCTTGATATATGACAGTGGAATGTAGTGCCTTGAAATGTAGTGGAGTCTCCTTCTCTGGATGTTTCTAAACAGAGGTAGGATGGCTATTTATTAGGAGTGCTTTGTGTCTTCTCACATGGCAAAGAGTTTGACTGGATAGCCTCCTTGATTTCTCCTTAGTATGCTTTGTACTAGAGTCCTACCCACCATTATAATAATATTATAATAAACTTTATTTATAACCTGCCACCATCTCCCCAAAGGGGACTTGGGCGGCTAACATGAGGCCAAACCCAAAATAATACAATTATGGAGGCCAATCCATCTCATAGAATTCTAGAAATATGGAGTTGGAAGGGGAATAATAAATCATGGAGTCCTGTCTCCACTCAATGCAGGAATGGTAACTAAAACATCTCCAGAAGGTAGCTGTCCATCCTATTTTTTTGAAGATGAAAAGAGAAAGAGACTTCTTTTGGTAGTTGGTTCCATTGGCAAACAATTCCTACGATCAAAGTGTTCCCCCTACTCCTCTGGATACTGTCAATTATACACTGCGCCTACTCCATGCCACCTGTTAGATAGAATCTAGCCCATTGCTTCAATTACATTATTGGAGTACAAGCTCCAGACTTTGGCCATACAGGCTGGACTTCTGGGAGTTCGTCTCCAGTGACATCTGGGAACCCTTAGCTGGGGACCACTGTTGTTGGCCTTATCTTAATTTCTCAGACTTCCTTCATCTTGGAGACTGTTTGTATCAAAATTCATCTTCTTACTGGCATTGAAGTCTTTTTTTGATATGCCTGTCAGTGGGACCCACACACTTTGATATGTGATGCCACAGAGAAATCCTTATATGCATTTAATAATTGCTAAGATATGTTTCCCAACTGTGATTACAAGTTAACAGAGCCTCTACAGTTGATGACACTTTACTTTGCTGAGAACACATTTTTCTCATCACTCATTACTGTCCTTATGATCAATAGCGACGTTGAAGTGTCACTTAATAAAAATAAAATAAAAACTCAAAGCTGTTTCCCACATCGAATAACAAGCATTAATCTTACATTTCTTGCAAGAAATGATTGTTTTGGGACAGGCACATCATCCATTATAGTTAAATGTGGCCATTAAAATTTTAGGCTGACTCTCTATGATGTTCAACAATAAGACATCATCACAAATAGCTGTACTTCCTCTTTGAAAAATTGTATCCTGTATATACAGTGCTGTGTGTATGCTTTCAAGTTACCTGTTGCCTTGTGGTGACCCTATGAATCTCTTACAGTTTTCTTAAGAAATAGTGTCTAGATCCAGGGAAGTCATGCTACCCATGCTCTATTCTGCCTTGGTCAGACCACTTTACCTGGAATCACACTGTGTCCAATTCTGGGCACTGCAATTGAAGGGAGATGTTGACAAGCTGGAATATGTCCAGAGGAGGGTGACTCAAATAATCAAGGGTCTGGAGAACAAGCTCTGTGAGGAGCGGCTGAAAGAGCTGGGCATGTTTAGCCTGCAGAAGAGAAGGCTGAGAGGAGACATGATGAGGGCCATGGATAAATATGTGAGGAGAAGTCATAGGGAGGAGGGAGCAAGCTTGTTTTCTGCTGCCCTGGAGACTAGGACACAGAGCAGGAGAGGAGATTCCACCTGAACATGAGGAAGAACTTCCTAACCATGAGAGAGTGCTGTTCAGCAGTGGAACTCTCTGCCCCACAGTGTGGTGGAGGCTCCTTTTTGGAGGTTTTTAAACAGAGGCTGGATGCTATCTGTTGGGGGTGTTTTGAATGCAATTTTCCTGCTTCTTGGCAGGGGTTTAGTCTGGATGGCCCACAAAGTCTCCCAAAAATTGATGGTATATGATGCCTTCAGGGTATTTAAGCCACCTGGTATTCAGTATTGGAGTTAAAATTGCCCATTTATATTCTACACTGTGAAATAGTTGCATATCTATATTAAAGGAAAAAGTCCCAAGCAAAGTCTGGTTATGTAGAAGCCGGTACAGAAAGCAAATAACTTAGGTTATGAAGTATGCTATATGGCAATAGAGTTGGAAGAGATACCAACTAAATTTTTATTTTGTTGACCCATTTATTTGTCATTTTGTCATCTCATGGTGTCATCGTTATAATTTATAAAGTGCCACCATTGTATGATATCTCTTTGATTCTCCTTTCAGTTGAGTTGATTCTTTTCTGTAACACTTGGCACAACATGTTGGCAAAGAGTGAGCCGTGAAATAAGAAGTCTTATATAAAATTTTCACCTTGTCCATTACCTAGCCATGGGCATGGGGATTCTGACTTATTTTGTAGTGGTTGTGATTATTATTGGATTGAAAATGGCCATAATATAATGTATTGAACACTCGGAAGCATCATTTCAGTGCTAAATATTGTCAGTGGATGAATGAAATAAGTATACTGTCTCATTTGCTTTTTGTGTCTGCGTGTGCTTTAGTATTTTTCCAGTTTTCTGTATCATGTAAGATGAAATTCCTAAAGTATATATGGATTAGATGAAAAAATAGCACATAGGATTAGACAAACATTTAATATGCTGCAAAGTATCTTTATGTACTTATAGCAAGATTCTAACAGTTTTTCTATTAATTTATAAAATATTTAAAATTTGTAATATAAATATTGTTAAAACCCGAATTTCAAATGCAGTAGAGTCTTGCTTATCCAACCTTCACTAATCCAACACATTCTGCCTCCTGTCTGGATCCACAGCTGTTTCAATACATTGCAATATTTTGGTGCTAAATTCGTAAATACAATGATTACTACGTCACGTTAACCATGTATTGAACTGCTTTTTCTGTCGATTTGTTATAAAGCATGACGTTTTTGTGCTTAATTTGTAAAATCATAATGTAATTTGATGTTTAATAGTCTTTTCCTTAATCTCTCCTTATTATCCAACGTTTTGCCATCCTGTTTATGTTGGATAAGTGAGACTCTACTGTATATAGATGTTATAGAATCCTAGAGATAAGAAGACCTTTTTTGAAATCTGGATCTTATTCTACACATAAATCAATTAGTCCCACCGTTGCTGCTACAAAAGGAGGTTTGTAGCTTGGAAGCAGAATATGAAGATAGAAGTTGAGATTGTCACTTTTGATCTCTTTTACCACATTTGTTCAAATTTCAGGCAGGATACAGACAGCCTAAGGTTGAGATGGGTTACAAGCTAAGACTGTGAAAACCTTCTCCTTCTCTTCTCTGGTACTTATCAGCTTGTCAGGCTCTGTCCTGGTCTCTGAGTTGGGTTGAGGAAAGAACTGGCCCTGGAGTGAGCTCCTTTCCCTTAAGTCTTTCATTTGATGTTAAGATCAGACACCCCGTTCTAACGGCATGAACTCAGTGGCCAAAATAAACAGAGCAGCTGCCATCAGGTCTGGTTTGACATAAAGAAGAAGAGACTACCAGTTGGCAAACACGCCTCCCAAGTCACCTCTTATAAATTCACTTACATTTAGGCGGTTCGATATGTGTAAAATGTGCACGTGAAAGAAATCCCAGTCCTAATTGTTGGAAAAACGTCTTCCCAACCTTCTAAATTGGACTGGGAAACCTTTCTTCTTTCTCTGTTGGAGGCGATATTTCCTTGGGTATAATCCAAGGCCACATATCAGTAATGGATGAAGTGGCGGCAAAAAACCCAATGGGATTTTGGCCTGCATCAATAGGAGTCTAGTGTCTAGATCCAGGGATATCCTGCTTCCACTCTATTCTGCCTTGGTTAGACCAAACCTGGAATACTGTGCCCAGTTCTGGGTACCACAACTGAAGGGAGATGTTGATAAGCTGGAATGTGTCCAGAGGAGGGCAACTAAAACGATCAAAGGTCTGGAGAACAAGCCCTCTGAGGAACGGCTTAAAGAGCTGGGCGTGTTTAGCATGATAAAGAGAAGGCTGAGAGGAGACATGATAGCCATATATAAATATGTGAGAGGAAGTCATAGGGAGGAGGAAACAAGCTTGTTTTATGCTGCTCTGGAGACTAGGACGCAGAACACTGGCTTCAAACTACAAGAAAGGAGATATCATCTGAACATGGGGAAGAACTTCCTGACTGTGAGAATGGCTGTTCAGCAGTGGAACTCTCTGCCCCAGAGTGTGGTGAAGGCTTTTAAACAAAGGCTGGATGGCCATCTGTCGGGGGTGCTTTGAATGCAGTTTTCCTGCTTCTTGGCAGGGGGTTGGACTGGATGGCCCATGAGGTCTCTTCCAACTCTGATTCTATGAAGCTGAAGTTCACAGTGGATAGTCTCAGAACACAAAGTAAGGAGAGCCACCATCTCTTTCCCCTTTCTCTTTACTCTCACATACCTTTCCCTTCCTCTTATTCCAGAGGTGATCTTACGATATGAAATTTAGACCAAGTTTATTAATCTCAGGATGGAACAGCAATGTGCAGATTGGTTTTGCCCGTTCATTGCTCTCCCGTTGCCATTTCCATAAACCTCTGCTTTCAATCAAATGGAGCCAGAAGGCATGATGCATCATGGGCTAGAAACATTGCCTGAAAAGCTACTTGAATGTTATTGTGGGTTCTCAGCTGTAAATTCTTGTAGGAACATTGAAAAAAGGCAAAGGTGGAAATTATAAGGGGAAATGGAGGTTAGGTTTGTGGCAGCAGGAGTTAGGAGCAAGAAGATTGATGGTTGAACACAAACAGCTACCACGGACAGCTCCCGAGTTATTCATTTTCCTCCTGCATTTTACTAGAAGTAATGAAAGAATAATCTCAATCTCTGTCTCACTCTCTCAATCCCCCCCCCCCATTTCTCATGGCAAAATTACACAATGTTGCTCTTCTAAGTCATTTCATATACACACGTGCATAAATACCTCCTGTCACCTAATTTCCATCAGTGGACACAGTTTATTGACTTGGATGAGTCTCATTGAAATGAAGGGAACAGTGTTGTGTATGGAGAAGCGTTTCATGCAAGTCGATATGTATTTACTGTTTTTCTGCTTTTGTTTGAGACTGATAATTGGCTTGATATCATGACTTTAACAGATATGACCAGGGTTTTCCCTGTGGCTGGGAGTATAGTTGCATCATTAATGCTAATAAACCCACTGCAACAATTGCTGGGATTTTCTGTCTAGGGAAGATAACTTGTGCCTTAGTTACATCACACTTGGATTATGACAATACATGGTACATGATGGTTTCTATTGTACATTATGGTTTCTGTGGAAGTGTTTGGGAAATCCAGAGAGTCTGAAATACTATGGTCAGTCTGTGGATCAGAATAATTACAGGAAGAATCATAGATTCATAGAGTTTCAAAGGTCCCTATGGTCCACCAGGTCCTGCCTCATATCTCCTGCTTAATGCAAGATCTCCACCTGGAGCAGAAGTTCCCCCTGACAGCTTCTCTAGCCTTGAATATTTTCAAGGCCTGATTTAAAGTTCTGCTTATTTCTTCCACATAAGCCTATATGGGTTTTAAGAGCATGTTGTTCTACCACCCTACAGGAATATTTGTAGTCTGCAATGCATAGGAAGGTCTTGGTGGCTGCTGTGGTTAGACTTTGTTGTCCTCCTTTCAGTTCTCTTTTTGCCAATAAGGAAAGAGGATTTCCACGTGCAATTCATAGTCCGGTTATGACCAATGAAGCTCTGTGCAGCCTGGTTTCAAAGGACCGTATTTCTCCGTATGAGCTTGTGTGGATGTTATATTTTCTAGAGGAGTTCCTTTTCTCAGCTGCTTTGTTCAGTCCATTTGGAAAGGGAATAAGAAGAGACCTTCTTAGCAGACCCCAGGTTATGGAAATTTCTTCCCAGAGAGGTTAGGATGCCCCTTTTCTGTTGGACTTCTGATGAGAGGTGAAGAACCTTTTCTATGGACAGACTTTGGTCTGTCTGTCTATCGATCGATCGATCGATCGATCTATCTATCTATCTATCTATCTATCTATCTATCTATCTACCTCCAACATTAGTACCTCATCCTTCTCAACCCCCGAAGCCTTACATTGGCAACAATTTGATGCCAACACATATAGAATACATACAAAATGTATCACAACATTACACATTAAATAAAACCATTAAGTTAAAATCCATTTAGAAACATTATTAGCAACCATGTAGCCAAATGTAATCCAATTCAGTGTCCAAAGACTTTGTCAGACCTTGTCCATTGTCAGTTCACGTAAACGTTGCAATCGCTATCAAATGCCTGGTCCCAGAAATATGATTTAAGCATCTTCTTGAAGGAGAGGAGGGATGGGGCTGACCTAATCTTGTTGGGGAGGGTGTTCCACAGGCAGGGGGCCACCACCAAGAAGGCCCTGTCTCTCATCCCCACCAAAGGCTCAACTGTGGAAAATCAGAGGGTTACACACTCTCAGCCCCAGAAAATGATGTGACAAAGGTAATGGCCCTGTTTATTCAGACAAAAAAAAATCTGTTTAAGCTTCTGGATTTTGCAGATGTTCTGCCTTTGGGAAGTGGCCCTCAGCCTTTTCATTTATCACTTGTGAGGATATTAAGCACAGGGTGTTTTCTCTGTGCAATTTCCCAACTCTCTTTAGTCAATAGCCTTGTAAACTGAAAGCTCAAATATCTTTCTCATCCGCATATAGACCCTCATTTTCTCTGCTGTCAGCCTGAGTGATATTTTAATTTTTCTGCCCCTTAGAAAACTTCAGTCTCTTATCCAGTAGATAAATGAGTCAGCCCTCAGGAAATGCTGCCGCCAGAGTGTTTCCGTTTGCCGGCGCAATAAATGCAAGAGCTAATAAATGTCCTCTCCCATCAGGAGGAGGCGTATAATGAGTAAATGATGGGAAAAGGAATTTGGGAAACAAATGATCAATCCGATGTAAGACGACAAACCATTTCTTAATAACTTGGTCTTGGACTAAGCAGAGGTCTCTTCACCAACCAAGGGAAAGTGCGGAGGTGAAGCCCGAAGAAAGAGCCGTGTCTCTCTGGCAGTTGATGGATTTTGTTGATGTCCCTTCCAAGTTCAATGAGCAGTAAGCTGTGATTTGGAGGCAGCATCACTCATTTGATATTTTTACTGGTTCACCACTCTTCCTTCTCTTCTTTCCCCCTCGCTTTCAATGGTTGGTAAATGAAATCCCAGAAATAACTTCAGGTGAATTAGTCATAATGAGAATATATTAAACCCTCTCATCTGGTAGGAACTAAAAAACCCACATGGATCTTAACACCTGTGTTTCATCTTCACAGTACATACTGTAACTTCTTCCACACGGATAGAATTCTTATAAAGGCGACAAAACTAGTTCATTGTCAATCCAGGACCTTGGCATACAGACGAAGCACCGACTTTGAAAGTAATCCAGTAGAGTGAAAACTGGGCAATAGCCCGCTCACCTCCCACTTGTCATCCATGCCCTCTCGTATAGATCAGTTGCTGAAAACAGATGGGGTTTTTTTAATTGTTAAAAATCCTGAGTGCATTTAATTCCACACATGTACCTTATCCAAAACCATAGAGCCCAATTGCCAGTGATGCTTTTGCACCATAGGATTTACATGATTGGGTGTGTTTCTCTTTGCAATATGACAAATGGGTGAACATTTACTTTTTGGAATGGAGCTTCTAGAATTGCCCAGTCAATATGGGTACCGATTATGAGATTCAGGAGAGGGAACATAAAATATTTAATTTAAGCTCTAAGTCAGTGGTGTTCAACATTTGGGCCTTGAGGTGCCTGAGACTCCAACTCCCAGAAGCCCTGGCCAGCTTGTCCAAATGCTCAAGAATTCTGGGAGCTGAAGTCCTAAACACTTGGAGGACCCAAGGCTGGACACCACATCTCTAAGGCATACTGTGAATGTATTGCCTCTCAACAAGGCTGTTGTGTGAACCAATTGTCAGGGCATAGAATCATACGATTGTACAATCCTAGCACTGGAAGAGACCACAACTGCCATCCAGTCCAGTCCCCTGTATTGCAAGGTACACAAAGCACTTCCAACAGATGGCCATCTAGTCTCTGCTTTAAAACCTCCATAATAAGAGTCAACATCACACTCTGAGACAGTAGTGCATTCCACTGTTTAATAATTTTCCTAATGTTTAGATGGAATCTCTTTTCATGAAGACGGTAGAAGGCTTTGTGTAGGTATGGAGTGTTCTTTGGGGTGGCTTTGTCTAGGACTGTGTTGTGTTCACTCTAAGGTTGTTGTTTAAATTTTCCGAAAGCTAGGCTGGAAATTGTGTTATACTGCATCTCCCAGCAGCCCTAGGGTGCACAGGCAATAGTGAGGGATGCGGAAAACTCCAGTTTGAAATAATCTGAAGACTGCATAGATACCACTGATATAACCAGACATATGGCAGTGAACTTCTTCTTACCAAAGCAAATGTTGAATGAAGCATTCAAATTTGTATTGATTTAACCAGTGAAGAATCATAGAATGTGCCCCATAGGCCATTGACTTTAGTCCCCTGTTCTATGCAGAATATAATGCAATCTAGCTTTGTTTTGAAGGTATCCAGAGAAAGAGACCCACCAACTCTCTTGTTTCCACATCCAACACAGTAGAATATAACACTAATAATTTAATAACACATACGATTCATATTAATGTTATTTCTCGCTTGATTTCACTTCTGTGGAATTACAGATCTTGAGCTTTTGTATTATTTTCTTCGTTTTTAATGTTGGCTTCAGATAACAGATGAAATAAACTCTCCCCAGTTTTTTATGGGGAGCTTGCGATAGTTCCAGGAGGACTGCAAACGAGGCGGAGGGGAAAGAGAAGAAATTTAATGAGCCACCCGTTTCTGTAGGCTGGGCAGGGGTGATAATGCAGGTCTGATGGTTAAAATGTGCCACAGGGAATCAAGTCAGGCAGCATATTGAGCGTTCTAACTGAGAACCATTATACCTGAAAGCTCGGGCTTTTCAATATGCCTCTATTCAGATGCATATTTCCATGCCAGATCTTTCAAAAAGCCTTTCCTTTGAAATATAGGAAGATAATCATCCCTTTTGAAATGAATAGTGACTCCCCTGCCAGTTTTGAAATCTTGATTCACAACCTTTCCACCACAATCTGGATTTAACCCTTTGTTATTGTGCACCATATATTCCCATGGTATTACTCCTTCATAGGTATCTAGACATACACAGATTATCGCAACATGATACTGCAGATGGCACTGGCCATCAAATGTGAAGGAATTTGGAGCCAACAAGTCATTCTGTCCTCACCTTTTCTGTCATTGTTCTGGGATACCGCTTGCTACCACCATCTGCCATCAGAGTTTTCAGATGGCTTTATCAGTGTGCCAGAGCTGAAGAAAAGTATCTCAGCCTTGATGCCTTACAGCTCTGCTCCCGAAGCAATGCTTTTCAGGTAACACCAAAAGTAATACTATGAAAATAGGGTGCAGCTTCTTTAGTTATTGATCTGAGTGGTGTTATCTCTTTTCAGCATCTTCATTCCCTTTTGGGATAGAGTTCATTGGAAAACTATGCTCATTTCAGGCTGTATGGCCATGTTCTAGAAGCATTCTCTCCTGATGTTTCGTCTGCATCTATGGCAGGCATCCTCAGAGGTTGTGAGGTCTGTTGGAAACTAGGAAAAAGAGGTTTATATATCTCTGGAAAGTCCAAGGTGGGAGAAAGAACTCTTGTCTGTTGGAACTAAGTGTGACTGTTTCAATTGGCCACCTTGATTAGCATTTGATGGCTTGACAGTTTTTAGATGTGGCTTGTTACTGCCTGGGATAATCTTTTGTTGAGAGGTGATAAGGTGTTCCTGATTGTTTCTTGTCTGGAGTTCCTCTGTGTTTGAGTTTTGTTCTTTATTTACTGTTATAATTTTAGAGTTTTTTAATACTGGTAGCCAGATTTTGTTCAGATTCATTCAGATGTAGGCAAAACATCAGGAGAGAATGCTTCTAGAACATGGCCATACAGCCCGAAAAACCTACAACAACCCACTGATTCTAGCCATGAAAGCCTTTGACAATATATGCTCATCCTGTCTGTCAACCCAGTCTCTCTGCTAGTCTTGTGGAGAGGTGGCTGCCTAGATAGCAGAAATCGTCAACACTTTCCAGCCTTACACTATTATTTATGGCATTGCAGAGAGATTGGTTATTGTGTTTTGCTGGCAGAGCACTTTGTTTTTCTTGATGTTCAGTGAAAGGCCAAGCTTTACATATGCTTCTTTATGCAAATGTGTTTAAAATAGCTTGTAGGTTTTCTTCCGAATGAGCAGAGGCCACATTATCATCAACATACTGGAGTTCTATATCAAGCCCCCAGCACTACTCTTAGTCCAACTTTCTCATAGCAATGGCCAAGCTAGACAATGATAAAATTATGATTGCTTTTTCTTAGTCTTCTTTTTACTTGCTAAAGAAGAACCATCTTCTCCCATTCCCCTTCAAATTTTTCTCATGTGACATTAAGACATTGATGTCTTAACTTTCCACTTATCCATCCATTTCAGAAGCTCTTCTACACTTGGAAGGCTCTCCTTTAAATGTAGTGGGTGTCCTGCAAGAGCATCTAGGCATTTAGGTAAGACCCCAAATCCAGTAGGTATTGTTCAGATGTATGAGATTGTTGGGTCATGGAGATCTTTAGGATGCTACTTAATTCTGGCAGGTAGACTGCAGCTGCATCTCTGTAACTGGCTTGCTTTTCATTCTTTTCTCCCTTGCCATGTGTTGAAGTCCTACCTTACATACGTTTTGTGTGACTATCCAATGAATTAATAAACATTTTAAACACATTGGTATCCCCCTCCCTCTCCCCAATAATTGAATATCAAAACCAGGCCATGCATCCATTTATCCAAAGAAAGCCTCTTAATCTCAGTAATTTTTGCGTTTATCCCGGATTTTTTTTTTGTATGCAAGCCTATTTAGGAATGCTTAACAGTTGCGGTGTTGATATTTTTGTAAAACGTAATCTCTGACTCTGTTTTTGTATAGCATAAATTATTATGGGGTTCTGAATGTGTTCATTTCCCACACCATCCTAAATGACAGAAATAGATCTGCAGACTTTTCTCTCTTGGGAACAGCCCCATATGTCGAGGTGCTTTTTGTGAATTCAAATACAACTTGGATAGGTTCTTACTGTGAATTTTAGGAAGGAAAGACACAATTTAAAAATAACTGAAGTAGATACATAGGTAGTGTATTATTTGGGCTCTTTTAATATGGTCATTTGTTGCTTTCTTCTTCAGAATACCTTCCCTTATAGAGGTCTGTGGTAATAGTGTTTTCCCTAGTGCCCATTCTTTACAAGCGTGACATTTTCTGGGCTGTTGTCCACCCTACAATAAAGAAGAATGCTCAGATTAGAAAACAAGTGTGGAATTGTGAAACCACTAGAGCTACATAGAGTTGTGTGTGGTTTTGTTTAATTAGTTTGATTTGCACAAAGTGCGGGCCTGTAGTTTGTTTGGGATATTTTCGGCCCTTATTTGCTTCAGACACTCTGGGACAATAATAGTTCTGACAAAAAAGGGCAAATTGCACCTCCCAGAATCCAGCTTTAAAGCTATTTCTACTATGCTTAACATCTAAAAGCAGTAGGGGTTTTTTTTTCATAACTCAGAATGTATTTCCAACCAGTTCTTGAATATTTTGATGGGGGCATTTTTGGAAAGCTTTGGAGCACTTGGAAAGGCCCAGCAGCAGACCATTGACCCATGGGCTCATCTGGATTTCTGCTTCTGATCTAGCATCTCTCTGCTAGTCAGCATTCAGAGGGCATCTTCTCAAGGATACAGTTGTTTATATCTACAATGTTGGGGAATAAGGAAAGACAAAGGCAAACAAAGTCATCTCAGAAATTATTTTACAATGCAGATCAGTATCTGGTTGGGAGCAATTCTCAAAACAACAGCGAAGATGCCACAATTAAAAAAAAGTTTGGTGGCTTGTTGGTTCCAGGTAGATAGATAGGTGGAACTTTACTTATTTATTTACTTACTTATATACCGCTGTTCTCAGCCCGAAGGCGAACTGTCTTGATCCACCAATATGAGTGTTTACTCTTAATGGCAGCAGCTTTCCACCTTGACACATGATCTGACATCTTTTTCAACTGGATCTTCTTGAATCCTATAGATGTAGAACAGGCCTCCACAACCTGTGGCCTTCCAGGTGTTTTGACCATTGTACAAGCTCTGTGAGTAGGAGGCTCAAACACCTTGAGGATGACTCGCTAACAAGTCCAACCCTCTGCTCAGTACAGAAATTGCAGCTAGAACATCCTGAACAGGTGGATTTCCAACCTCTTTTTGTAGATGAATAAACTCTGCCACCTCCTATAGATGCAGATATTTAGATATGGGAAAGATTTAGCTAGGGTTTGTTTCATTGATATCAATAAAAGAAGCAGGTTGTGCGTTGTAGTTGGTGGGCAGTGGTAAGCTGAGGGAACTGTGCCATTCTTGGTGATCTTATTTCTTTGGTTTACATTTTTCAGGGTTCTGTGGATGCCAATTTTCTTGGCCACTGTGCAATTTATGAACTAGCTCCCAGCTGAGAGGCATAAATATGGCACATACCTGACCATACATCCCTGTACGTGTGTGGGTTTTTTTTAGTGCTCAGAACTAAAATTTGAATGGAAATACTATCTTCATGGGGAGATGGTGCAAAGAAGGAGATATACTGTATATACTCGAGTATAAGCCTAGTTTTTCAGTCTTTTTTTAGGCTGAAAAAGTCTCCCCCGTCTTATACTCGAGTCAAGGTTATTTATTATTTTACTTTGTTGCTGTTGTTATTATTGTTGTTGTTTTACTTTATTATTGTTGTTGTTTTGTTTTATTATTGTTTTATTTTATTATTGTTATTGCATTTATTATTTTACTCTATCATTGTTATTATTACATTTATCATTTTACTCTGTTATTACTGTTACTATTACATTCCATTATTTTACTCTATTATTATTATTATTATTATTACTATTATTATTTTACTCTATTTATTACTATTGGAAGGATATGTGAGCATATTTACATTGAAGAAGGTTAGAATAATGGTTGAATCAGAGTTGGACAATTTTATGTTGAATTACAGTTTTATGTAAATATTCAAAAACATTTAACCAGCTGATGCCTCAATTAATGTAATTTTATTGGTTTCTATTTTTTATTTTGAAATTTACCAGTAGCTGCTGCGTTTCCCACCCTCGACTTATATTCGAGTCAATCTATTTCCCCAGTTGTGGTAAAATTAGGTGCCTCAGCTTATATTTGGGTCAGCTTATACTCGAGTATATGCGGTAAATAGGAGATAGAGCTCAGATTTCATTTTGGGTGAGTTACAGTAAACAGGTAAGGGAGGAAGTTATTGGGCGGATGAAGTGACAAGGGAAACTACAAGAAAGCTTGAGCAGGGAGGGAGATAAATGAGTAGCTGAGTGAAGGAATCATACTGAAAACTGATGCTATAAAGATTAAGGTTTTTTATTATTTAAAAAGAAATCAGAGAAATGAAAACAAAGAATGAAAGAAGCCTGGATATAGGTGACACCTGAGTAGTGAAGAAAGAGAATGAGTTCTCTGAAATGGTGAGCAGGGATTTTTGAGCCAGGAACATGTTCATTGCATGCTCGTTGCAGAATGTAGAACAGGGAGTTAGATACAAATTTAATCGATGTCTATCTGGGACTAATTCTTAAGAGTTGCAGAAATAGAGATATGAAACATTTGCTTTTCAGCAGACTGACCTTGAAGCAGTTCGCAGCTGTTCATGGCAGAGTAGCCAAAGAAGTCTATGAATGGCTTTGGTTGCAGAGACTGTGGGGTCACAGGTTTCAATGCCTTGTTGGTCCTGTTGACCCACACTATGCTTCCTTGCCATTTTTTCCCTCATCACTTGGCAAAAAAATATATCATGAGATGGCCTGAAGTGCTTTTGTTCTGTCCATTTAAAAGTGCATGCATCCTTAGGTATAAAATCGGACAGAATAGTAATGCCCTACAGCAGTGGTTCTCAACCTGGGGTCCCCAGATGTTTTGGGCCTTCAACTCCCAGAAATCCTAACAGCTGGTAAACTGGCTGGGATTTCTGGGAGTTGTAGGCCAAAAACATCTGGGGACCCCAAGTTGAGAACCACTGCCCTACAGAGTCCTTGTGAACATAGAAAATACTCTTTGTGAGCCATGACTATTAACCAAGCTGGGAAAGTGCTCCAGCTCCAGGGGTCAACTTTCCAGTTGCCACAAACACCAAAAAAACAAAACATCATGAATTGGCTAGTTGTCTAGTTTTGCTTGGAAAAACAGATATTTTTTAATATCAAACAACTGAATTAAATCACTGGGTATTCCTTTATATTAGAACTCTAATAAGTTTTGGCCATCCTGATGTGCTACTTGAGTAGCAAATTGAGATTGTAATACCTGTTGATTTTAAATATCACTGAAAGGTCCAGTGAATGTAGCAGGTTTAGGGATATTGGAAGCAATTTACGAGGGTTGAATGAAAAGTAATGCCTCCACCTTCATTACTTCGGTTTGGATGGGAATATTTTAATAAATCAAATGCAGAAATAATCCTTACAATGTGTTCTTTAACTACCACTATTCACTTTTCCACTTAATCACCAGACAATTGGATACATTTCTGCCAACAATGAACAAGTTTTTTGAAGCCGTCACTGATCTGTAGATTGATTTTTCTCAGTGAATATATCACCTCCAGAAGTGACTTCATTTTAATTTTAAGAAAACCAATTGATCCATTTTTGGGTGTTTTTAAATGTACCAAATTAGCTGGTGTCCTGTGGGAGAGAATTGAGTAGATGCCTGGCATTGTTATGGATGTGTCATTTTTGCTAATGTGCGCTTACAGCCTGGTGTGCGAGTATTATTGGAAAGGGAACAACACAAAAGTTCTCACTTGCCAGTGAAGTCTCCAGAGCTTTCTCAAAACAACACAAGATGACAGAAAGCCCTTGCAGTGCTGAAGAAGCATAATTATTAGTTCCTTAGTAAGGAGGGAATGTGTAGTATTGGCATCATAGATGCAGAGCACCAAGGAAGAAAAAGGTGTAAATGCATTTGCCATTGATTAAATATTGTTGTGCAAGTGAATAAGGACTGGACACTGAAAAGTTTGGTATGAACTCAGTGTGCTTCATTTACATGCAGATTAAATGGTTGAGTGAAAATGCTAACGACCATTTGACCTGGATATGTACTTATATACAATATTTCAGATGAAATTTTCTTTAGCATCTCTAGATACCAGTCTCTTAATGTTCCTAATGGAAAACGTAAAGTGTCATTACCTTTTGAGAGGAACTGCATAGGTACTGCTTGAATTGTTAGGAACATTGCTTTGTTGCTTCTGCTTGAATGATGTTCTTGGACATAGTCCATAGAATCTACCCCCACAAATCATGGTAAAGATTTTTTGAAAAAATAACAAATATGGATTAAGATGGGATGAGTATGGCTTACATGGGATGGTGCTTGAGCTTCTTTCCTTTACAAAGGAATGGACTGGCTGAGAGCAAACATTGTAAAATTTTACCCAGAAAAGAGAGAAGTACTATTGGTCAGTTTAAATGCAGATCAAAGAATGGGGATTCTGCCTGATTTAGAAGAATTTACTCTCGCCTTGAAATGGCATATTTGCAATTTGGATGGGCTCATAGAGGCTACTCTGAACCTGGATTCACAGATCTCACTGGCTGCTCGGAGTGCTTCAACACAATTAAAGAAGACTACACCAGTTGTGCCCATTCCTCAAGATGTTTGATTTGGCCACTATGACAAATGCCTTCATTAAATTCTGTGTGGATATTTCCACTAACCGGCAGAGTCATTTCTCTTCCCTGCCTTCAGCAATGGATGGCCTGATGCAGTCTAATATATTCAGAGGGGTATGCCAAATATGTTACAGCCGGGTGTTTTAATTGTTCTAATTGGTGTATTTGGTTTAATTTATATTTAAATTTGTTGTCTTTTCTGGGAGAAATAAAGAGGTAAATCAGAAGAAACTGGCATGTTCAGTGACTTTGGAAAGTTTTCATGGAAATGAACGTATTGATTGTGTAGATCGACCTCTCCCTCCCATATTGAGTCTTAACTTTGTCATTGGTATAATCAAATAATGCTTTATTTGGGTTGTTGTAAGTTTTTCAGGCTATATGGCCATGGTCTAGAGGCATTCTCTCCTGACGTTTCGCCTGCATCTATGGCAAGCATCCTCAGAGGAGTGAGGTCTGTTGGAACTAGGAAAAAGGGTTTATATATCTGTGGAATGACCAGGGTGGGACAAAGGACTCTTGTCTGCTGGAGCTAGGTGTGAATGTTTCAACTGACCACCTTGATTAGCATATAACGGCCTGACAGTGCCTAGAGCAAACTTTTGTTGAGAGGTGATTAGATGTCCTTGTTTGTTTCCTCTCTGTTGTTGTGCTGTTGTAATTTTAGAGTTTTTTTTTTAATACTGGTAGCCAGATTTTGTTCATTTTCATGGTTTCCTCCTTTCTGTTGAAATTGTCCACATGCTTGTGTATTTCAATGGCTTCTCTGTGTAGTCTGACATGGTGGTTGTGAGAGTGGTCCAGCATTTCTGTGTTCTCAAATAAAATGCTGTGTCCAGGTTGGTTCATCAGGTGCTCTGCTATGGCTGACTTCTCTGGTTGAAGTAGTCTGCAGTGCCTTTCATGTTCCTTGATTCGTGTTTGGGCGCTGCGTTTGGTGGTCCCTATGTAGACTTGTCCACAGCTGCATGGTACACGGTAGACTCCTGCAGAGGTGAGAGGATCCCTCTTGTCCTTTGCTGAACGTAGCATTTGTTTTCTTGGTGGGTCTGTAGATAGTTTGTATGTTGTGTTTCCTCATCAGCTTCCCTATGCAGTCAGTGGTTCCCTTGATGTCTGGCAGGAACACTTTTCCTCTGGGTGGATCTTCATCTTTACTCTCATGGCTTGTTCTTGGTCTTGCAGCTCTTCTGATGTCTGAGGTGGGGTATCCATTGGCCTGTAGAGCCCAGTAGAGGTGGTTCAGTTCATCTTGGAGAAGGTGGGGTTCGCAGATTCTTTTTGCACGGTCTGCCAAGGCTTTAATGGTGCTTCTTTTTTGACTTGGGTGATGGTTGGAGTTTTTATGTAGATATCTATATGTGTGTGTGGATTTTCTGTAAACGGTGCCGAGGCTTACTAAATATGGTTTTCTATGGGCAAGCAGATGACCGCTATTGGATGGCATATATTCTGTATCAGAAACTAGAGCTGATGTGGTCTATCCATTGCCATTTTCTGAATCAGCACCCCAAATAACCAGACCAAATCAAAAGTTGTGGTATTAATGTTGGAGAGTGGTCCCTCGTCAAGTAGTCGCTGGTCAAAAAAAAAAAAAGGTTAGGAACTACTGTTGTAATGGCTTGTAAATATTCTTCTGTAGACCTCACATATATACAGCAGCTGTATTCCCATGTTGAGCTTTATGGCATGAATGCAAAGGAGTCATGTCATTGGATATATATATTTTAGGCACCCCAGTTCCGAGCCTTCACAGCCCATAAACATTAATTTTGAGATATCACGCAACAGAACTTCAGACTAAACATCTAGAACAAGATGAAGACACTATCCCTTTCTGAAGCTGTGTTTGGTCCCTCAGTTCTGAAAATATGTGTATGGATAGTGTATGGATAAGCAGCTGGCAGATGTAGTAAAACCTCTATTATTCTCATTTATATTGATGAGCTTTTTCCAGCTTGGACAACATGGGATCTTTTAGTAATTTCATTTCTTGAACCTTGTCCGGTGATTCCCAGTTTAAGATTAGAAATGCACAAACGCACTCAAACATTCCTAAACATTTACTGACATTGTGATTTTCTATAACCTGACAAGATACTTGACCTTGTAATATTGTACATGAGCTTATTTTCTTTCACTAAGGTTTTCCAATGTTTGTGTTGTGTGCCTGATACCCAAATTTCCATGTTTTCAAGTTGGTAGAATATTTCCTTGTGTGGGAGCTGTAGAAAAATTGGATTGGGCATATTCCACACAGAGCTTGGAAATATTTTTCACCCTGCAACTGTTCACGTTGATTTTGGTGTGGTGGGGGAGTATTTCTTGGCCTTTTAGTTAAAAAATGATTTTTCTAAGCTCTGATTCCATGCCAGATGCTGTTTGGATGTAATGACTTTGGATCCCATGTACTTTCAACCAAATTTTAGTGCTGCTTGAAAAACAGGTGCTTACTCGAATGTAAAGCATTATTTGAATTCAAACAAGTGTTTCTGGTATCCATGAGAGGTCCAATAGCCAAACCTCGTGGATACTAAGGGCCCACTGTAGTGATTGAGGAGTGGTTCGTGCCTGATATTCCTAATGTTTCAGATTCAAGAATTCCTCTGTTTGCAAGTCCCATCATGATTAAAGAGAATAGTTTATTTATTGTGTTGCTATCTCACAACATCCTTTCAGGTCGTGTAGAAGAAACATGGATTTAATATTCCCCTGCAAAGGCATTTGCAGTAACGCCATGTATCGCATTTTCCTCATTAGTTTTGCCTTTATTGTGTCAACATACAATTTTGTAACGTACTTCAAGATGAAAATTGCTATAAAATTGGCTTATCTTTGTATTTATAAGGCTGAAATGAACCTGCAGCTACTGTGGGGGATATTTATTATTACTATTTCACACATTTATTTGTTTCCTGCAAATAAGAAGACCCACGTAGTTCTGTTTTGCAGTGGCTGCTACATCACAAAGGTAGAATTGTAATTAGGCCATGGATAGTTTCCTCTTTTGTTTCACCAAAATAGAGTCTAATTCTAATATTTCCCAGGCTATTCAATGTGGGGAACTGGTAATTTTCCATCCCCAGTGTGCTAGAAACTGGTGTAATATTTCTGCCTTTTAAAAACACTTTTGTTTGCTTTCATGTAAACATGGTCTGAATATTTACCACCCATTTGACTATCACTAGTCTAATTCAAATTGTGTAATAGTTTGTAATAATAACACATTTTGCAAGGTGTATCTAAAATTTGGGATACTACAAAACTGTCTTCCAATACAACACACCAAAGGTGATCCCAAAACTCTGGTTAGAGAGTATATAGAATCATAGAATCATAGAATCAAAGAGTTGGAAGAGACCTCATGGGCCATCCAGTCCAACCCCTTGCCATGAAGAAGGAATATTGCATTCAAATCACCCCTGACAGATGGCCATCCAGCCTCTGTTTAAAAGCTTCCAAAGAAGGAGCCTCCACCACACTCCGGGGCAGAGAGTTCCACTGCTGAACGGCTATCACAGTCAGGAAGTTCTTCCTCATGTTCAGATGGAATCTCCTCTCTTGTAGTTTGAAGCCATTGTTCCGCGTCCTAGTCTCCAAGGAAGCAGAAAACAAGCTTGCTCCCTCCTCCCTGTGGCTTCCTCTCACATATTTATACATGGCTATCATACCTCCTCTCAGCCTTCTCTTCTTCAGGCTAAACATGCCCAGTTCCCTAAGCCGCTCCTCATAGGGCTTGTTCTCCAGACCCTTGATCATTTTAGTTGCCCTCCTATGGACACATTCCAGCTTGTCAATATCTCTCTTGAATTGTGGTGCCCAGAATTGGACACAACATTCCAGGTGTGGTCTAACCAAAGCAGAATAGAGGGGTAGCATTACTTCCTTAGATCTAGACACTATGCTCCTATTGATGCAGGCCAAAATCCCATTGGCTTTTTTTGCCGCCACATTACATTGTTGGCTCATGTTTAACTTGTTGTCCACGAGGACTCCAAGATCTTTTTCACACGTACTGCTCTCGAGCCAGGCGTCACCCATTCTGTATCTTTGCATTTCATTTTTTCTGCCAAAGTGGAGTATCTTGCATTTGTCGCTGTTGAACTTCATTTTGTTAGTTTTGGCCCATCTCTCTAATCTGTCAAGATCGTTTTGAATTCTGCTCCTGTCCTCTGGACTATTGGCTATCCCTCCCAATTTGGTGTCGTCTGCAAACTTGATGATCATGCCTTCTAACCCTTCATCTAAGTCATTAATAAAGATGTTGAACAGGACCAGGCCCAGGACGGAACCCTGCGGCGCTCCACTTGTCACTTCTTTCCAAGATATTGTTTGTCAATTACCATTGTTTTGTGTTGTCAAGTGATTTTTGACTCCACAACAACTGTCATGGAATTTTCTTGGCAAGTTTTGTTCACAAAGGGTTTGCCATTGCCTTCCTGAATGAGTGTGACTTGTCCAAGTTTACCCAGTGGGTTGTTGTAGGCTTTTTCGGGCTGTATGGCCATGGTCTAGAGGCATTCTCTCCTGATGTTTCGCCTGCATCTATGGCAAGCATCCTCAGAGGTAGTGAGGTCTGTTGGAACTAGGAAAAAGGGTTTATATATCAGAAGAAAACCAGGGAGCACAGTAGATGTGCTTTCCTGATCCTTAGTTTTCTTCTGATATATAAACCCTTTTTCCTAGTTCCAACAGACCTCACTACCTACCTCTGAGGATGCTTGCCATAGATGCAGGCGAAACGTCAGGAGAGAATGCCTCTAGACCATGGTCATACAGACCGAAAAAACCTACAACAACCCAGTGATTCCGGCCATGAAAGCCTTCGACAATACATTTACCCAGCGGGTTTCCAAGCGAGGATTTGTACCATGGTTTCCCAAAGTTTTAGTTCAACATTACACACTTACACTTATGGCCCACTCATGGAATTCCCTGCACACCAAGTTCTATTTTTAGAATTAATAAATGGAAATAACACAAAAGAACCCTTCCCTCTGTTTCACTGGTTTTGGAATGGGTCTCACCCTGATTTTCAGAGCAGAGTTCTTAGTGCCAACTCAACTTCACCGAACACTGTTTTATGACGGTAATGTATTGTCATGCCAAGGGACAGTTTGAGTTAACAAGCTGAGAAGGAAAAAGCAATTTCTCTGCCAGTACATTAGAAGACTGTACAGTCATATAATTTCTAATTGGCAGCCCATTAAAGCGATCATAATTATTTCTGGCCAATGTTTGCCTAGTTGCTGACTTTTTCTTCAAAAAGGGAAAGGTGGTCAGGTGAGAAAAATATAGCACTGGTCCATTTCATATGCGTCTTCGTGTGTGCGTACAGGCACATTTTCCGGTGAACAACTATGACAATTGAAAGTCTTACTAAACTGAATCTGAGTTGATAAATGCCAGTTTAATAGTCTGCAGTCAGATTAAAGCTTCTCAACATGTGTAGCAACTCAGCTGATGGCTCAAACGGCAGCTTATAAAAAGCAAACAAGAAAAGCTGAACAAGTGCGCAAGAATATTGCCTTTGTGTCAGAAATGCACCTTCATGCCTTAAAATGATAAAAAATTGCAATCGATCCTTACAACTGTTGTGTTCATCTTTATTGATCAGGCAGCAGAAAGATAAATCGCTGCCCAAATGAGATTATAGTAAATGTTAGCATCAGAGGGGAGTGTTGGTTGATAGAGGACTATTCATCATCTCAAATGGTGACCTGTCCATGTGCGCATTGTCGTCCGTCTGCTTGTCTAATCACATCCCTATCGATTTTATCTGTATCTGAGGATCCTGGATGTGACTGTCATTGGATGAGCAAGATTGCTAAATGCAAAAGAGGTCAGTGGTGTGAAGAGGATTTCATTTTCATTTTCTTACCGGCCAACAATGATTTATTAAAAAATAAACTACCCCTAAAGTCACCATGCTTGGAACTTCAGTCTGCAGACAAATGAATTATGAGGCCTCGGTTGTGAAAGAAAGCATAGAGTTGAGAAACCACATGTTTACCCTAATCTTCATGTGCCCTTTTGACTGTGGTGTCTGTTACCCAATTTATTATAATTTGTATAAAAGGTATGAGGCCCCAAAACACAATTTTACCCTTCTTCTCAGCTTAATGTCTTTTCCAATGATTTTTATAGATCCCTTGTGAACTCTGAACATCCAGGGAAAGCTTAAGATAGCGACTCAGTTGATTAAATATCTGTCCTTTTGCCTTTCCAAATGGAGCTTTCGCCTTTCAGTCATTGGTGAAATAAGGTTCATCACCTCTTAGACAAGAACAGTGGAACTTCATGTCACGCTGCCTGTCTTCTGGTCCAATTCGGAACGTGAAAACAGAGATACTTTAGCTGTGACCTTTTTGCCATCATGTAAGAAAGATTTTGATCTGCTGCAGCGGCTCTATGGCATTATGAGTCAAAAGCTTCTAACTGCAAACCTAACAGACAATTCTCAGCTTGAGAAATATTGCTTCCCTAGAGAGCGATTGCAATCTCATGGACATGGGGTGCTTCCAAAATGTCATCCTGTACGGCAAGTCCTCTTCCTTATCTTTGGAGAAATAACTGGCATTATCACTGATGATGATGAGTATTATTTTATTTATAGAGTTGGGAGGGAGTCTATAGGCCATTGAGTCCCAACTCCTCATTCATTGTAGGAACTGTTGTTAGGCTGAGCTGTTGAGCCTCTTTTTGAAGCTGTCCAGAAAAAGAGATCTTACCACCTCAAAAAGGGGATTGATTCCATTGCTAAACTGCTACTACCTTCAGGAAGTTTCTCCTAAGGTTCAATCAGAACCTGCCCTCCTGTAATTTCAAAACCATTGTGTGTGGCTCGAACCTCAGGGGCAGCAGAGAATAAACCTTCATTTTACTTTCTGTGACAGTCTGATATATATTTCAAGAAATAATCAGATCACCCCATAGTCTTCTATACACTAGATTGAACATGCTCAGCTCTCTCACCCTTTCTTCGCATATTTTGTTTTTCATCTCTCTTACTATCCTTATTGCCCTTATCTGAGCTCACTCTAATTCAGTAGTTCTCAACCTGTGCGTCCCCAGGTGTTTTGGCCTACAACTCCCAGAAATCCCAGCCAGTTTATCAGCCGTTAGAATTTCTGGGAGTTGAAAGCCAAAACATCTGGGGACCCACAGGTTGAGAAACACTGCTCTAATTTGTCTGTAGCCTGCCTAAAATAAGGTGCCCAGAATTGAATGCAATACTTGAGATGAGGCCTGATCAGCCCAGAATATAGTGGGACTATGACTTTCCTTGACTTGAATCCATGATTCTGATATATCTCCCCTATAGTAGCAGTCAAGGCAGTTTACAAACAAATTTAAACACATACTGGAAATAATGGAACTAAATTGACCATAGGATTAAAAACATTTAAGCAAATCAGCTAAAAGGGTGAAGATAAATCAGCAAAACAACACACAATTAAAAACCCTTGCAGTCAACCCATAACAGCAAATGTTTTCACTTGGTAAGAGAAAAAAATTGAAGCCACCCCATCTTCCTTGTAGCGCCACAGCCTGGGAGCACCTATCCAGAAGTGTCTCTTCTATGGTCTCACCAGGGCAGATCAATGTAGGACTTTCTGCCCAAACCTGACAAGCAAAATGACTTCTCTGTTGTTGGCTGCTCTACCTGAGAGTGGATAAGCTTCCAGACTCAGATCTTTTCTCCAACTGAATAGCAATGTAGAGTCTGGTAGGAAAGGATGGCAAGGAAGCAAAGAGTCTTTCCTCTTGCTATCTATCATAGGTGGACTTCCCTCATTTTCCTGCCTGGACCAAATGTTTCTCTGGGACTATGCTTGAAGGAAGGAAATCAGCACCTCAAAGGAAAACTCGGCTATTCTCTCACCCACTCACCCACCATGTAGTAGTTTTGTGGACGGGAGAGTCAGAGGATTGCGCATTATGGCCAGTGCAATCTGATGCAGGTACTTTCTGACCATCTGTGATCTTCCAGAGGTCCTGCAGGATGATGTGGTTGTGATATTGAGTCGCCTGCGGGCTGATATGGGCGGGATATAAATAATGTAAATAAATAAATAAACAAATAATACTCTGACATTCTTGCTCACTCATCAGCCCCTTTCTTCCTGTCAGCCACTACAGGACATAGGGGTCAAAGGACAGAAAACTGAGTCTTTTCAAGGTATGAGGTGGAAATGAGAAAGGAGCATGAGGATTTTTGGACACTTGAGAAGCCCCTCACATTTTTTTTTATTTCCCTTGGGATTTTGGGAATCCCCTTCTTTTTTAAAATCTTGGATTTTAAAATATTTTCTTAATCTGCAACATAGGAATCACATTCTTTAGAATGTTACTATAAGACATTTTGAATGTGCTTGAAAGCATTTAAGCACTAGAAAACATGCTATAGAAGCACAACACATTATGTGTGGCTTGGTCAAAAGGATTGTTGAGTACAGGCATACAAAGTGCAGTGGGAAGTAGATGAATTATTTATATAGGGCCAAAAAAGCTTCAATGATGCGGGAGCCTAAAAATTACACAACCTAATGAAATGAAAGCAAGGATTTCAGCACTGAGTGTATCATTTTGTAAGTAGTGTTTTTTTGTTTTTCTTGTGAACTTGTCACAGGATTTTCTTGGCCAGCTTCCCCATTTCAAGAGCAAAGTCACTGCAGTAGAGAACAGGATAGCGCCTGATTTGTAGACCTCACTATGACTTGCACCATGTTCTTCAGATCTTACCCACACCAACCCGAGAACTGGAACTACATACACAATCTTTCATGTTCACATTCCTCTTCCAAATGATGTTCTGTATTTAGGGCAGAAAGGACAGGGTCTTTTGCAAATGAGATGACATTCTGTGAGAACACTGGCACTTTCAGATTCTTCATTGGAAAAAAGAAGCAATAGTCAGATTTTCGAGACTCAAGTTCAGAGGCATAATGAATAGCCCTGTCCTGATCCTTTTTAATATAGCTGTTCTGATGTACAAAAGCATATCCTCTTTCTGAAGCAGAGACAGTTGGGTGGGTCTGCAAAAGCTCCTTCCCAATTTATCCCACAAAGTAACTACATTGTTCCATCCTCTGAATCTGTTCACTTGTGTATTTTGGAACCGCTCCATAGCGATATGCCTTAGTTCCAATGCTAGCAGTGTAACATTGTCATAAAAGCGGTTTCATATATTTAAACAAATTACCAGAGACATTATTTAATCATAAAAATGTCACCACTTTTATAGACTGTTGTTTCAGAATGCTTTCGTTCCTCATGGGGAAGCTGTGACATTTCAAGATGTAGGAAAAACTGTTTCTGCCTATGGCTTCAATATTATTTGCCCTTGAGACTTAGAAAGGGTTGAGTTGGTAGAAGGGCAGGTGCACACATCTCTCTTTAGGGATGTGTACTTGGCGTATGTCATTCCCCTGAAATAACTGGAGGAAGGCCTAGAAGAGAACAAGATACAGACTATTCCACCATAGAATGAGACTGATGTACTGCTTCTTACGCCCTCCTTGCCAGAGACAACCTTCCAGAAAGATGCTAGATTCGGGCAGGAATGTGTGTTTATTTGTAATACAGGTCCGTGGAAGTCTTCATATGGCTTCACCTCTTTAGTTGGGTGGAATTTGTAAAAGATCTCATCTGATCTTTTACAAATGAGATCTTCCAAGATCTCATCTGATCTTGGAAGCTAAGTCCTGGTTAATACTTGTTTTGGAAACTACCAACAAATATCAGGTGCTCTAGGCTACATTTCAGACGGAGCAGCTGGTACAACCACTTCTGAGGATTCCTGGACTAAGAGAAATCCAGAAAATTCATCGAGTGCATGAAGACCCATGCACTCACATAGGAAGAAGAGCCCCAGCCAGTAGTAACTACAGGGAACTGTCCATGGTCCTAATATTTAAAAAAGACCAGGCCTGCTCAACTTAATCAAATTTACCTCCAGTTTTGTCTTCCAGCTATACATTGCATATTCTGTTGGACTTATTGAACAGAACATTGCTTTCATGGGGCAAAAACCTATGCTGACTTATTCCCTATATAATGAATAAGTGTATGCTATATGAATATAGTTGTAATGCAGTCCAGTGAGTTGTTTCTTACACAGTTCCTGAACCACCTTGGAATAACATTTTATCTCACACACATAGTTAGATTAGATAATGTTATTTGTGATGCTTTGCGTGGATTGGTGATCTGATCAAGATCTCTGAATGGCTCATAGTTCTTGAGCATGAACTAAAGAGAAAACTAATATGAAACTGCATAGGGGTTTGATTTAACTTGGGTGGCATTCTTGTTGAATGCGACTCTCCATTGAGTTCAATGGAATTTATTTTTGAATTGGCAGGGGGTTGGACTGGATTGCTCTTGTGTTGTCTTCCATCTCTTTGATTCTTTGAGTAGATCTGTATATTGATTATCTACTCAAAGAAGAAACAAATTGCAAGATACATTGTGGTGAATTTAAAAAAGATATATTCTATAAAATATAAAATCCTTCTTGAAGAATATAAAATAGCATCAGCATAAATTACAAATGAAATAAGGAATACATTGTACCAGAACATTATGTTGTTGTTGTTGTTGTTGTTTATTCGTTCAGTCGCTTCCGACTCTTTGTGACCTCATGGACGAGCCCACGCCAGAGCTCTCTGTTGGCCATCACCACCCCCAGTTCCTTCAGAGTCAAGCCAGTCACTTCAACCTTACTTTACTTACTTAGGCGATCCCTCGTTGGCTGAGTAGTATAGTCTTCCAGGATCAGTATTCTTGTGGATCCGTAGGTGACTGTGGAGCCCTATTCTTGACCTGCATCTTCTCCCGCAGTGAGGGCATTGGTTTCTTCAACCATCTTGCCCTTGGTTGGCCCCTCTTCCCTTTTCCTTCCATTTCCCACAGCATCATTATTGTCTTCAAGCTTTCCTGTCTTCTCATTATGTGGCCAAAGTTCTTCATCTTTGCCTCTAATATCCTTCCCTCAGTCGGGCTTTATTACCTGAAGTATGGACTGGTTGGATCTTCTCGCAGTCCAAAGCACTCTCAGAATTTTCCTCCAACACCTCAGTTCAAAAGCATCTATCTTCCTTCGCTCGGCCTTCCTTATGGTCCAGCTCTCCCATCCGTAGGTTACTATGGGGAATACCATTGCTTTTACTATGTGGATCTTGGTTGCCAGTGTGATGTCTCTACTCTTCACTGTTTTATCGAGATTGGTCATTGCTCTCCTCCCAAGAAGAAAATGTCTTCTGATTTCTTGGCTGCAGTATGCGTCTGCAATAATCTTTGCACCTAGAACATTATAGGAACCTCTATAAAATATTAAAATATTGTCAATCTTATGACAGACAATGGCAGCTGCACAAAAACTAGCTATGTTATCTGTCATTATGGAATTCTGAAGATCTATTCTGCTGTTGTAATAAGTACAATGCCTTTCTCATTTTTATGACATTTATTTATTTATTTATTTATTTATTTCCTATATATTTATACCTCATCTATGTGGCAATGTCATCGAAGCATCAAAAAGAGACACACCTTTTAAAGGAGTTTTATTTAGGAATGGGGTTTATATGTGGATACTAATTTAGGATCCTGACTATTGCAGGCAATGAGGTAAAAGCATCAAATTTAACCAAGGGATGTGATGGCATGATCTCTCACACCCACAAAATGCCATATGATTTATCGCTATGGGCAGCATTTATGTCAAGACATGTTATGATGGACATTTGCTCTTACCATTGGCTGAGGCATTGTGATATCACAAAGCCCAGAGCAAGACTGAGGAGATGAAGCTGGAAACAAGGAGTTGTATGGACTTGAATGTCATGGATGTTAAGGGGGAAGGGGAGCCTAGTAGCAGAGGATGGATGAGCTATAAAACAGACGGAAGCAGTGAGCCCCAGAAAGAAGGAAAGGACAGAGGTGACCCAGAAGAAAAGGTAGAGAAAGGACAGAAGTTGGACAGAAGTCTACTCATGAGGAAAAAGCAGGCTTGAATAGACAGAATGTAGATGTATATAGAAAGAAAATGATGATCACCATCATCTGCCATATATACTCACATATAATTTTAAGGAAGGGTTGTGGACCAAAATTATGGATGCTGATATGACTCGTGGATAAGTGAAGGGTTGTTCCGTGAATAGGGAAAGTACACTGTCTTATTGGTTCAGCCACTTCCACCTCCATTTTCCTGCCCAGGCATTCAAAAAGGCCAGATGCGACACCACAGTGGAGAAAGTAGAGAGGGTTGGTGCTTTTTTAAAGGTTCTCCCAGGATTGACTCAACTCTTGCCTTTTGCCACTGTAGTCAGAGAAGGGGATAGATAGTTCCTGTTTTGATAAGAAGTAAGGTATTGTACTTAAACTGACATGTGGATAAGTTTTGGGGCATTGTTTTTTTTTGTCTAAAATTTCTAGACTTATACACCAGTACAAACTACATTGTGGTTGTGAAAATTTTCACTAAATAAAGCAAACATAACTGGAAATTTTATGTATTTGCACCTGCAATTGCGTTTGAAATTTAGTTGTGAATGTCTCTGGGCATCAAGATTGGAGTAAACCTTACCTTAAAATACTTCATCTTTTGATAAGCACTTCTTGGACTGAATGGCCCATGTGGTCTCTTCCAACTCTATGATTCTATGACTCAAATATGTTAATTATTTCCTCATTTTTCCAGAGTGCACAGTTCTACAAAGTCACCACTGAGGAGTACCAAAAAGCTGTTGATGAGGTAGAATCCAAATTCAAGTAAGGCCTTTTCATTTTCTTTTCTCTTGTCTTTTTTGAAGACTGTGAATGTGATTTTGCTTTTGTTTGTATGAAAGCTGGATTTTGATTTAGTCTTATCAGTCTAAAGTGGAAAAGTTAAAACTGAAATAAAATGAGTTGCAAGTACCATGTTTCCCTGAAAATAAGACATACCCTTAAAATAAGCAGGATTTTTAAGCATTCGTGCAATATAAGCTATAACCTGTAAATAAGACATAGTGATAGGCACTAGAGGACGGACAGCTGCTGACCACGCCTATCCCAGGAGAAGAGGCCTGCGTCATGTATTATGTTCTGCAGTTGATGGTGGTTGGTAGTGGCAGGCCTAGCAGTTGGTGATGGAAGGGGTTAATGTAAGTTGTAAAGGGCTGAATAATCTGTAAGAGTTTACAGGTGAAAGCAGTTAAGTTTGGAGGCATGCAAGAGATAGGTTGGAGCTGGGTTTTACTGGTTATAAGGAGCTAGCCCTGAGAATGATGTCGGGAGAAAAGTATTTGTTATATTATGGCTGTTGGTGGTTTTCCCCCAGGTTTGTGGATTTTTGGTATCCTGACCTCTGTTGCCTGAACCCTTGGAACTCTAGAGCCTGGACTGGCTTTTGACTATAGTATAGACTCTTGATCCTTGGACATTAGTCACTGAACTCTTGGCGTTTGACCACTGGACTGGACCTTTTGACTACAGTGTTTCTTGAACCTTCATTAGCATTTGATAGCAGTCTTTGTTTTATTATTCTTCGGGTGAGTGTATTATTATGTTTTATATTTTGGACAGCCAGAAAGGAAGTGCTGCTTTAATTAAACAGTTTAACACAAGCTGGGTGTTTGTTTTGGTTCACCTCTGCCTGTGTACTGGCAGAGCCCTGGCATTGTGACAACCTGCTCCTAAGATAGGGTTTGAAGCCTGGGGAGGGGGGTGTGGGGGACAATCCTTGGCTCCTTGTATTGTTCCCCTGGGTACTCCTTAGGGGTTCTTTGCTTCCTCTTTTGTCCCCCAGCATCCTCTTTCTTGGAATACAGCATGCAATTTTGCAACTGCCTCCTCGGCCCTCCCAGCACTCTCCCTTGTTGGAGATAACAGGTTGGAGGCTCCTTGGGACATGTGCCACCACATCTTCCGGTCCCGCTACTGCCTCCTTGGCCCTCCAAGCGCTATTGCTCGTTAGAGGCAACAGGTGGGGGGCTTCTTGGGGCGCAGGGTGCTGCTGCCACCTCCACAGCCCCCCTAGGGCGGGGTAGCCTCTCTTCTTTTTGTAGGTGGCTTATCCCTCCCCCTCCATGAGGTGCATGCCGCTGCCACCACCTCTTCTGCTCTCACCACCATCTCCTTGCACTCCCAGCTTCTTTCAGGCTGTAGCCAGCTACGAGGAGCGAGGTCCCTGCTCCCAAACACTGACCAACAACAGTATAAATACTTTTAAAAATAAGATATCCCTTAAAAATAAGCCATAGTGTGTCTTCTTCAGGAGAAATAAATATAAGACAGTGTCTTATTTTCAGGGAAACACAGTATTAATCTTATAGGGAAGAAATTTTGACAAAAATTTCCAAGCCAGTAGCTGTGCATCAGGCATAGAATTGGAAGTGAAAGCGTTGGTATAGTCCTAACCTATATAAAATAACATAAGGAAGGAGAAAAGTCTCCTGGATCAACCTCATTAAAATGTGGGCAGCTTGGATTCTGTGTGTGTGTGTGTGTTTTTTTTTTTTTACAAAATTTTATTTCCTTGCATTTATATCATGTCTCTCTTTTTTGACAAAAGACTATTGTTTCCAACTGTAAGCCCACAGTCGGACCTTGTCTTTCATTTTATTTATTGTTCAGTGTGTCTAATTTTGGAAGCGCTGTAGACATTATGGTGGTGACAATTGGATTTTAACAGTTTTAGAAGAATTTCTCTGTTCTGTGTACAGCTAGAAAAGCACCAAAAGCAACTATTTAATTTTGCCTGTAGTGGTGAAGGCTGAGTTAAATCCCCTTTATTTTCCCTCTGGAGGATTAAATGAAGAACCAGTAATTAGGGGAACAAAATGACTCTGACCTTTGCCCTGACCTTCCTTGCTTCTGTTGCTAATTCTTGCTGGAAAGCCTCATCCATCATATTTCATGGCTTTCATTTTAGAAACTTTTAACTCACCCACCCACTTTCCTGCCATTTTCTGATAAATGCTGTCAATAGAAGACAGAGACCAGAATTGGGTTGTTCTACGGGAAGCCTGTTGTTGCGGAAGGGCTCTTCGCCCTCACGACAACCTATCATTAGAGAGGCTTAATAATCTGATAAAAGGTCATAGAAGACGCCTTAAGGCAACATCTTGCTCAGTTGTCCCATAGAAAGGCACCTCAGGGATGGCATCCTGTCTGCCTTTGCAAGCTGTCTTCATATACAAATGTTTCAACAATTTTTCAGTGCAAAGGGATTGGAGAAGGGTGTTTGGAAATTGTGAAACATGGGATGCTACTTTATTCTGAGTCAGACTACTGACCTCCTTGACCCAGTTAATTGTTCTGACTGGCAGTAAGCAACCTTTCCTACCTTCTAAAATAGAAATGCTAGGGGTTGAACCTGGGAGGTTTTTACATTTAGAGCTTTGACTCCTTTTCCCTTTGTGTTCAAAAGGCTCACATTTATGTCTCACAATAAGGTAGGTGGGTAGATGTTGACAGGACACTGAAGTAGTTCTTTGTTCTGCAGTCGTTTGGGTCAAGCTTATGATACATCAGTACAAAATACAGTATATATTCATTGGGGAAATGTTCTGGTGGGAGCCAATACCTCTTGCAAGTCCAGTGATAAAGCGGAAGGTCCCAGATTTCACTTCTCACATCTCCAAGTTTGGGATATTTTAAAAAATTAGTTGATAGCGCTGAATCAGATGGTGGAAAGTTTATGCTAGAGTAGAGTAGCACAAAGCATAAAGTTTATGCTAGAGTAGAGTAGAGTTTATGCTACGTGGGGTTGCCTTTGAAGACTGCTCGGAAGCTTCAAATGGTCCAGCGCTCAGCAGCCAGGTTGCTAACAGGAGCGGCACTCAGGGAGCACACAACTCCTCTGTTGTGCCAGCTCCACTGGCTGCCAGTTTGCTACCGGGCACAATTTAAAGTGCTGGCCTATAAAGCCCTAAACAGTTCTGGCCCTACTTACCTCTCCGAACGCATCTCCTCCTATGAACTGACCAGGACACTAAGATCGTCTGGGGAGGCCCTGCTCTCGGTCCCGCCTGCATCACAGGCACACCTGGTGGGGACGAGAGACAGGGCCTTCTCAGTGGTGGCCCCTCGGCTGTGGAATGCCCTTCCTGCAGACATCAGATTGGCCCCCTTGCTGTTGGCGTTTCGGAGGAAGGTGAAGACCTGGCTATTCGAACAAGCGTTTGACTAAACAGTGAAATTGAACATAGGAATACGGAACAATGGATAATGAGAGTGGATTCTGATTTTATTGTTGAGGCATTACGATTGTTATACTGTTGTTAATTGTTGATGTTATAATCTATTTTAATTGCATTATACTGTTTTGTGATATTTTGCATTGTTGAGTCGCCTAAGGGCTGAGAAAAGCGGTATAGAAATAAAGTAAATAAATAAATAAAGTGGACTACAATTCTGAACTGGAAGAACTCTTCTAAACTGAATGTTTATAACTCTCTTTAATTGCTGTTTCAATTGTGACTGTGTATTTTATTGTATTTGTTTGGCATCTAATGGCTTCTTGTTGTAAAGCCGCCCTGAGTCCTCCTCCAGGGGTGAGAAGGATGGGGTACAAATGCTCAAAATAATAAATAAAGAATAAAGTGACGCTATATGAACAAAGAGTCTGGACCCAAGAACCCCCCTGTTAAGCCTGTCAGCTTGGGCTTTGATGTGCGAGTGAATACTCCTAAGCAATTCTTGCAAAGGCATAAGGATGCATCCAGCCAAACAAAGAAACAAACTGGGAGCTCAACCAACAGAGGAGCAGCTGCTGGAGGATTAAGGCTTCCCCTCCTGAATGCTCCTCTGAAATATGACAGATTTGAAGTGCCTTGTTCACAAAGATTCAGTTTGGACCTGATCAAGTTATTTTGAAATATAGTCCAGGTCAACGTGGAAGGCTGCAGTCGCAACCTGGGTTGATTTGGGTCTAAAACAGTCTAAAAGGTAAAGGTAAAGTTTTTCCCTTGACATTAAGTCTAGTCGTGTCCGACTCTGGGGGGTGGTGCTCATCTCCATTTCTAAGCCAAAGAGCCAGCATTGTCCGTTGACGCCTCTGAGATCATGTGGCCAGCATGACTGCATGGAGCGCCGTTACCTTCCCACCAGAGCGATACCTATTGTTCTGCTCGATTTGCATGTTTTTGAACTGCTAAATTGGCAGAAGCAGGAGGTCACCCTACTCCCCGAATTCAAACCACCAACCTTTCGATCTGTAAGTTCAGCAGCTCAGCAGTTTAACCCGCTGCTCCACTGGGAACTCCTCTAAAACAGTCTAGGTTTTAAAAATCCAAATACTTGCTTTCCACTTATTACAACTGAGGGTCAACAAATGCCTTTTATCAGAACTTTATCAGATATTTTCAGGCATAGTAACGCCTTCTTAGGAGTTATTACTTACCAGATTGCAGATAAAGTAGGTGGTAAAAATTCATGCTGTGCAGCCAGATCTCTAAAAGCAGACAGATGTTTTAAAAATGCCTTTGGTAGACATTTGGGGATACAAGACAACATGGCAGGTTGTGTGATCTGCCCCTTGACTGACCTCTCCTGTTGTTAGACTTCAGAGTTGCCCTCAAGTCACCTAGAGTTGTGCTGGCATCTTTGCTTCCAAAGACCTTTGAAAGGTCCTCAAGCCAAATACAAAGCAGTGCTTCCAAAGCCCAAGAGCCACCAACTCTTTCTTCTCCCTTCAATATTTGAATGCTTTAATAAGACTAGGAAAGCAGCTAAGTGGCAAAATTACAAACTAGCATGCCTTAAATAATGTTTTTGCAATATGGAAGTGTTGGGGAGGAGTCACCTTACAGCAGCTCTCGGATTAGCCTCTTGATACTGAAACGTGACATGTGCATGAGCCCAGCTCATGAGAACACATGAGAGAAGTAGCGTATGAACTTACAGTAGAGTCTTGCTTATCCAACCTTTGCTCATCCAACATTCTGTATTATCCAATGCAGTCTGCCTCCCGCCCGGATTCACAGCTGTTTCAATATTTTGTGATGTTTTGGTGCTAAATTCGTAAATACAGCAATTACTACATAACGTTACTGTGTATTGAACTGCTTTTTCTGTTGATTTGTTGTAAAACATGATGTCTTGGTGCTTGATTTGTAAAATCATAACATAGTTTGACGTTTAATAGGCTTTTCCTTAATCCCTCCTTATTATCCAACATTTTCGCTTATCCAACATTCTGCCAGCCCGTTTATGCTGGATAGTGAGACTCTACTATACTTATAATGCCTGGTTTCATCAGATTTACCACAGTTTCAAGGTTCTGTGCAAGTTCTGATAGAGCAGGTCAGTGTTTGCAGCTATGACAACTCAGCAGGGTCTCCCTGTCCAGACTGATAAATCTCTGACTATGAAATAGTCAGTAGTGTATGTTGAGGATGAGATTCCACACTAGGAAAGGCCAATCCCACACATATAAATTTCACAGAAACATGCTGCTAGTTGCTAATGGAGACAGTGCTGGGTAGCCGGCCTTCAATCTGACCTGCACAGCAGTTCTTATTTGCTCTTCGAGCCTAGTTTCAGGTTCCCCCTTATTTAGAGTTTCAAATTTGTTAGAAATTAAGAGAGAACAGTTGGTCATGTTTTTCCTAAGCTACACTTTCTCAATAAGACATGTTTTATGCATAACCCCTCACAAAGCACTGCTGGTAAACATATGGAAATATGTGTACATTTTCATATAAATAATATTGACAAATACAGCTGCAGACACATAATTAAGATACAGCACACAGGATTTCTCTGCTGGCATTTAAGGAGGAGGAGATGGAAAACAAAAGGTGTTTTTAACATGGATCAGACTTCAAGTCCTTTCTGGAGTCACTCAGACAGAAAACTTTTTTGCCTCCTGTTTGCTTGATTTCAGCTTCCCAGAAAGCGGCTGCAATAAGAATACAAGAGATAGTTTGGTTCCCTTTAGTTTCTTTATCAGGGGTGGTAGTATCTTCTTGTTCTTTGGAAGTTGAAATGTGTACCTAGCAAAGGTGAATGAAACTATTGGGAACTGAAGTTCAGAGTCATAGAATCATAGAATCAAAGAGTTGGAAGAGACCTCATGGGCCATCCAGTCCAACCCCTGCCAAGAAGCAGGAATATTGCATTCAAATCACCCCTGACAGATGGCCATCCAGCCTCTGTTTAAAAGCTTCCAAAGAAGGAGCTCCACCACACTCCGGGCCAGAGAGTTCCAGTTCTTCCTAATGTTCAGATGGAATTCCTCTCTTGTAGTTTGAAGCCATTGTTCCGCGTCCTAGTCTCCAGAAAGCAGAAAACAAGCTTGCTCCCTCCTCCCTGTGGCTTCCTCTCACATATTTATACATGGCTATCATATCTCCTCTCAGCCTTCTCTTCTTCGGGCTAAACATGCCCAGCTCCTTAAGCCGCTCCTCATAGGGCTTGTTCTCCAGACCCTTGATCATTTTAGTCGCCCTCCTCTGGACACATTCCAGCTTGTCAATATCTCTCTTGAATTGTGGTGCCCAGAATTGGACACAATATTCCAGGTGTGGTCTAACCAAAGCGGAATAGAGGGGTAGCATTACTTCCCTAGATCTGAACACTATGCTCCTCTTGATGCAGGACAAAATCCCATTGGCTTTTTTTGCCGCCACATCACATTGTTGGCTCATGTTTAACTTGTTGTCCACGACAGCAGTTTGGAGACGTCTAGATGCATGGTTGTTCTGCAGAAAAACACTGAGAACTGAGCCAGGAGAATCCATGTTGATTCATTCTGTTTGGGGAGACTGGCTCTTTTCATTGGTTAAAATGAGCATCAGTATTTTGCTGTTTTGGGCATAGCAGCCATGTTGTGGAATAGTTTTCCCTTGGAGGTCCAGTTGGCACCAGTGTTAATCTCATTTTGGCTCAAGGATATTAAATCCTTGCTCATCTCGTTTTCCCGTGCAAAAACAAACCACTCGTTGTTTCCCTCTCCCTGCCTCCAAAATCGCAAGGTATTTTCTATTACTTTTAAGATTACTTTTGGATTTGCAGGAAGGATTTTCACACAAATTGTGGCAATTGTGGATATAAAGCTACCATTTGTACGCACTTAAAAACTGAAGAATTGCATGGAGTACTCCCAATGTTTTTGATTAGTTGGGCAGCCCTGCTCCATTTGCTCTCTCCCTCTCTCGCTGTGTGTGTGATTTGGCTTCACAAAGAAAAGGCATTTTTCAGTTTCTTGGATTGAAAAAAAAATCTGTTGCATCTTTATGCTGAAGGGAAGAAATCTTGTCAGCTTTACCAAGCATATTGTATTAAGCAATGAATGAAACTTATCCAAGTAGCCTTGGAAATCTGTAAGGATGGTGATCCAACTACAGGACATGATGGATTCATTCCAAGAGTTGGTCAGTCTCTCTATGGCAGTGCTTCTCAACCTGGGGGTTGGGACCTCTGGAGGGGGGGGGGGTGTGAGGGGGTTTCAGAGGGGTTGCCAAAGACCACCAGAAAACAGATTTCTGATAGTTTTAGGAACACCTTTTGCAGAGAAGACTGAAGATCTTTCTGCCTGTCCTCCTCTTCCTTTTTGGAAACAGACGGTGAATCCTCACACCAAAACCCCTCCTCCATTGTGATTGGCCGGTCTTTCAGCCAACCGGGGGGGGGGGGGGGGGGTGTGTTCTGAGACTTCAAGCAGCGAGGAGAGAGCAGGCATGCTTGATGCATGGCAGCATGATGCGCATGTATGGGTAAGGGAGAGCATGTGAGTCTGAAGGGAGGCTCACACCAGCGAGTCCCTTCAAGGCAGGGGGGTTCTGTGTGGGAAGTTTGGCCCAATTCTGTTGTTGGTGGGGTTCAGAATGCTCTTTGATTGGAGGTGAACTATAAATCCCAGCAACTACAACTCCCAAATGACAAAATCAACCCCCTCCCCCACACACAACAGTATTCAAATTTGGGTGTATCGGGTATTTGTGCCAAATTTGGTCCAGTGAATGTAAATACGTCCTGCATATCAAATATTTACATTACAATTCGTACCAGTGGCAAAATTACAGTGATGAAGTAGCAATGAAAATAAGTTTCTGCTTGGGGTCACCACAACATGAGGAACTGTACGAGAAGTCGTGGCATTAGGAAGCTTGAGAAACACAGCTCTATGGTCTTTCTAGTTCCTATCTAAGAGAGTAAGGGTACCCTTTTCCTTAGAGTAGAAATGGCAAGAGACTTGGCTCTGTCTATTGACCTGAAGAGAAGAAGCAAACTATTAAAATTAAATGGAATCAGAGAGACCCCTGGGACTGCTGGAAAACAAGAACTTACAGTAAGAATAGCATTTTTCAGCCACCTCAATTTGATTATAAATGGAAATTGCTACCATAAAATGCCATATTTAAAATGTTCCTGGAAATATTATTTTATTGAGGGCCAATAGCGCAGATAATTCTATAGCATCTTCTAAGCGTCATCTTATTTCCTATGAAGAATGTGCTTGAACATACTAGAATGGGTGCGGGATGTCTTTTGTCTGCCTTAGTGCATAATTTTTTTTAAAAAGAATGTATTTCCATGCTCTTAAGACTTTAAATTAAACAGATGTTCTTTTAACTTGTCTTTTTGGAGTGTCGCTTGATAAGTAAATTATGGCAAAGTTAGTGCAAAACTGAACGCTGATGCTTTTCCAATGTCTCGTGTTCGGTGTAATTGAACATGAGGACTGAAGACAAGGTTTCAAGCCAAAGCACTTTAAAGAGCTTGTTTAATTGCCTGTAAAAGGAGAATTAAGTAAGGTTGAGCTGCTAAATTTACAATTCTGTTAAATGCGTAAACCAATCTTCTGCGTGTCAGTGTGACTTCAAGTTGCGACTGTGAGATTAATAGATCTAATTGTAGTATTGTTGCAAAGCAACTCCACTTAATACTGGCAAACATGCTTAGAATGTGTAGTGCATATCCCACTCAGAGTTTCACGTCCTGCATCAGCTTCTAAACAGAAGGATCGTCCCCAAGGTCTATGTTTTAACGCAATTGCAATGCTGAAGGTTTGCTGCCAACATTATTTTCTCAACAATATATGGATCAGTCCAGCCAAATGTGGAGCAGTGTTTTCCCATCATGCCATCAGCAAGAGAGCATCAGTGTTCACCGGCAGTTCAAGGAGGCATTACAAGACAAAAAATGAGATTGTATGTGCTACTTCCATTATAAAGTCTTCTATATCTATGCCATGGAGGTTTCTTGTGCTCTTGGATTAACAGTAAATGAGACCTGTGTGGTCTACAGAGGTCTGTGAGTGATGTTTTCAAGACTGATGGAAATTTCATTCAGATATAGATGTAGATTTACAGGTAAATGTAGAAGGTCAACAAGCAAATTCAGTCTGGAAATGTAACTCAAGTCTACCAATCATTTGGTGTTGTTGTGTGCCTACAAATCATTCTGACTTATGACAACCAAAGGTGATCCTATCACAGGTCTTCTTAGCAAGGTTTTCATTGCCTTCCTCTGAGGCTGAAAGGGTATGATTTCCCCAAATCACCCAGCCAGATTCCATGGCTGAATAGGGATTCAAACCCTACTCTCCAAAGTCATAGTCCAATGGTCACACCACTATACTGCAGCAATCAGGCACCATTCATATCTAACAGACAGTACAAAATAGAAAATGTGGACACATGTTGCAAAACAATGGAGGGAAATGATCATAAATAGAAGAGGAATAATCAGGAAGAGGTTTGTGAATCTTTCAAGAAATTCAATAATTTCAGTACATTCAACGACACCATTCCCTTAGAGCTGAAATTTACTGGTTTTGAGATAGGAAGTTATGTCCCTGCAGGTATAATGTATGCATATAAGGTATGTTTGACTATCAGCATGGCTTATCTTTCTTCCAGACACTAATTTGTATTGAGTGCATTTTAAATGATTAAGTTAAGCTAGTTCCTGCAGCACCCAAATGATTATCCAATGTGATTATTACTATAGTTGATTAGAAAACACGTATCTTTCCTGTCATAGTGTCAATGGTGATCAATTGAGTTAGCACTGGTGGTAAAGGTATCAAAGCCAAGTTGCTAGAAGGAAAGCTCTGGGCATGGAAAGTAAATTATTTATAATATATGTTAGTACCAAGAGGCAAACACAGAAAACAGTCTGCACCCTAAGTAGGTTCCAGAAGAAACCCCAGGTCAAGGGAGTATAGTGTCTATGTACCTGTTTCCTGTGATTATGCTAACTCAAGGATGGTTCAATATAGAATAGATGAAGATGGAGAACCAGTATAGTTTGAGTATCACACTACAAGGTTTGATTTTCCGTTCATCTGTGGAAATCCACAAGGTGACCTTGGGCTCTCAGCCTCAGAATTCCCCTTGATCAGGGTACCATAAATTGGAAGCAAGTGAAGGTTCACAGCAACTCCGACACAGATGAAGAACATGAATGACATCATGTTATGTGGCATTATTGCACTGAAGTTAAGCAACATGCTGAACAAGAGGTCTTGGTTATCAATGTATTGTCGAAGGCTTTCATGGCCGGAATCACTGGGTTGTTGTAGGTTTTTTCAGGCTATATGGCCATGGTCTAGAGGCATTCGCTCCTGACGTTTCGCCTGCATCTGTGGCAAGTATCCTCAGAGGTAGTGATGCTTGCCATAGATGCACGCAAAAGGTCAGGAGAGAATGCCTCTAGACCATGGCCATATAGCTTGAAAAAACCTACAACAACCCGGTCTTGGTTATGATTTTCTCAGAGGTGAATTTGTTTTAGCTTTGAAGATCATTCCCCACCAGAATTTTAGATTAGCCATTTGAAGTTAGTCTTTGAATGGGATTACCATTTTAGTGAAATGATCATTTGAGTTGCATTTTTGTCTGCATCTTTTCGTAACTACCGGGTGATTATCATGTCAATCTCATTCATAACACAGACCCCATTGGGGCCATGCTCTGAACCTTGAATGAGTTTCAGGACATAAAATAGAAGAACTTCTTGGCACATCCATAGTTAAGCTGTTGAATGAAGTGCCACAAGATGTGATGATACAAACATGGCCTTAAGAAGGGATGATACAAATTCTTTTATTCTAGGGGTGATGCTGTATGCTGCACACCGAATACAATTTATTTATTTATTTATTTATTTATTTATTTATTCAGCTTTTATATTCCGCCCTTCTCACCCTGCAGGGGACTCAGGGTGGATTACAGTGTACACATATATGGCAAACATTCAATGCCAATTTTTGACATCCAACATATACAGACATAGACAGAGGCTATTTAACTTTTTCTGGCCGCCAGGGGAGCTGTCGCTTATATTGTCCATCTGCGACACTGATTAAGTACTTCCGCATTCCCCGCATGCTTTTGCTGGAGTCTTTTTTTATGGCCTCATAAATTAGTTAATTTAGCCTCCTCACACTTTAAGGTGGTACCTTATTTTCCTACTTGACAGATGCAACTGTCTTTCAGGTTGCAAAGGTTGACAACAGGCTACACAATGGTTGGAAACCCACTCCAACCCGGGCTGGCTTTGAACTCATGACCTTTTTGGTCAGAGTGGTCTTAATGCAGCTGACACTCAGCCAGCTGCACCACAATCCCAATGTGTCTCTGAATATTATTTGCTTGGGAATATGAGAAATAGGGCGATACGATTGCATGCGTGCATGGCTTACGGGTTTCCTGTAAGCATTTAGTCGGATACTGTGACGATTGACAGTTTAGCTAGATTGGCCTTTGGTCTGACCCATCACAGCTGTCTGATGTGCTTGGAACGGCAGCTGTATGCATCTGGACTTTGCATACTCCTATTGATTGTAATGCGGCAGAAGACACCTTTAAGTTCATTAAGTGCCTGTAATTCATATCCTGCCATCTGGAGCATTTTGCTCTAGGCTTTATTGGGTCTCTCACACTACCTCCTGCAATAACATAAACAGGGGTTAGGATGACATCCCAAACTCTGCTATGGCTGAGCTTTTCTGCATCAGACACTTTGCCTCCTTAAGCTTTTCCTCTTCTCTACTAACTCTCTTCCGTTTAGTCTTTCTGAATAACATGAGCTGCAGAAAAACAGTCATAATGGCTGTTTTGCTCTTTTCAAGAGGGAAGTGGGGGCACATTGTGCAAGCCATCTCAAATGTATCTGAAACCTGGCAGGCTCATTGTACATCATCTGCCTGTAATGCCGTACTTACCCTGATGTCCGTTTATTGCCTGTTTCAGTGCTGCATAAATTTGTTTTATTATTCCAAAATGCACCTGATGTGTATAATTTTTTAATCTTTGTGAGGGCCTTGGATCGCATTGATCAAATCCTAAATTGTCAAATGGTTTATCTCTCTTTAAGACACTAATTCGCATTGATCGAATTCTAAATGATCAGGTTGAGCTAGTTCCTGCAGTACACAAATTACATTAAAACAACATTACCAGACTCTGCTGCCTTTTTCTAATGCGGGTGTTATATTATCTTCTCTTGCATGAGACCCAGGATGATTATATTAGAAAGATGTCTTGTTCATAATAAAACCTTTACATGGGCAAGACGAATTAAAATACAAGTATTACAGGAAGAGCTTGGCTTTGGGCAAAAGGATTTTGGTTTTTATTGAGAAATTATTTTGCATTTCTCTTGAATTCTACTTTTTTTCTCGCATCATTGAAAACTGGAAACAGAAACCTGGGTAGTTTTGGAGGTTATATTTTCTTCTCTTATGATACTCATTCTGATGTATTTATTTTAGTCAGGGATTATTACTATTATTATCATTGTTTATATAGAACCATCAAATGTATATGCTGTGTTTTGGTCTCGTTTACTTTCTTATATACTGAGCTGAAGAGCATGGAAACCAGAACTCTTGAAAAACATGGTTGCCTGAATTTTAACTGGCACACTTGGGTTTGTTCATGTAATATAATCTTAGAGGAACTGCACTGCTGCCTTGTTCATCTTGAGGTTCAATTCAAGGTACTTGTATTGATTTTCAAAATGATGAAAGGCTTGGGAGTCAAACACTTGAAAGTATATCCCTTCTTGTTCTCCAGTCCTTCTGTTTTGACATTTTCTGCTGAAGTTCTTTCCCAAGTACCTTCTCTATCAGAAGTGTGTTGTTTACCAGCAGAGGAGAGGACCCTTTCCAGAGTAGTGACCTATTTATGGAATGCTTCTCCTGAAATATTTGTTATCGTTGGCTGTCAATTCACTGTCGACTTATGGCAACCCTATGAAAGAAAGACCAGGTTTGTTCTTAAGTTGAATGTATATGTGAGTTGGAACAGATACATTTTTAAAGTGTTACCAGCCCCTCCCTCACTCCCTTTTTAGAAGCTTTGGATAGCATAGTGGTGTTTGCTTTGATGTTCAGGAAATTTCACCTCACTTTCTGTTCCTGTGATAACTGGATTTTGAAAAAAATTGGCTTGTTGTGGAAACAAAGATTGGTGATAAAGCTGCAGAGGGGACACGTTTTCTCCATGCTAATTCTTTCAGGTGTGGATTTCCCTGTCTGGGCCAGTGTTTCTCCACCTTCCTAATGCTGCGACCCTTTAATACTGTTCCTCATGTTGTGGTGAACCCCAACTAGAAAATTATTTTCGTTGCTACTTCATAACTGTCATTTTCACACTGTTATGAATTGTCATGTAAATATCTGATGTGCAGGATGTATTTTCATTTACTGGACCAAATTTGGCACAAATACCCAATACACCCAAATTTGAATACTGTTGGGATGCTGGGGGTGGGGGGTGTTTGATTTTGTCATTTGGGAGTTGTAGTTGCTGGGATTTATAGTTAACATACAAACAAAGAGCATTCTGAAGTCTACCAATGATGGAATTGAACCCAGCTTGGTTTGATGGGCATTGACATTGAGTTTTAGAGTTGTAGTTCACCTACATCCAGAGAACACTGTGGGCTCAACCAATGATAGATCTGGACCAAACTTGGCACAAATACTCAATATGCCCAAAAACTGGTGGACTTTGGGGAAAATAAACCTTGACATTTTGGTAATTGTAGTTTCTAGGATTTATAGTTCACCTACAATCAAAGAGCATTCTGAACCCCTCCAATGATAGAATTGGGCCAAATTTCCCACACAGAACCCCCATGCCTTGAAAGGGTGGCACAAGCCTCCCTCCCACCTCACACACTCTCCCTTGCTAGCACATGTGCACCACACTGCCATGTGCTGAGCATGCCTGTTCTCCCCTCCCTGCTTGGTCTCAGAAACAGCCCTCCCCTTGACTGAGAGGTCAGCCAATCACAGCAGAGGAAGACTTTTAGTGGGAAGAGAAGGACAGACTTTACCAAAGGGGTTCCTAAGATCATCAGTAATATATGTTTTCTTATGGTCTTAGGAGACCCCTCTGAAACCCTCTCATGACCCCTCGGGCTTTATTTGCTCTTCAGGTGATTTGTTTGCCTTTTTGGCAATCTATGATATCTTTAGAACTCTTCACATTTGAGATGAGTTGATTTTCGTATTTTTCAGCTCTAAAACCATATGTGGAAATCAATATTATGGCCTTCCTTGCATTTACATTACAAAACTTTAGCACCAGTTTAGGACATGTACACATACACAGACCTTACATATAAATATATACAAGACCTTTTAATTTGACAAATTCCTCAGCCTCCTCAGTATTTTTGCTGCTTTGTTTTATTGTTAATGCTGTGTTTTATTACATAATATAGAATTTTAGTATATAGTAAAGCGATACATAATTAATATATTCCTCATATTTGCTGTTTATAGCTCCTAAATCCATTAAATACAATAAGTAGCTCTCTTAAATTCTGTGGTTCCTTTTGCAGGGGAGGGGGAGGTTGCTTAGATTTTGCAGAAGCTCTGTTCCATGTCTTAAACCTTTTGAACAGTGATTGCTTTATTACTGACAGCTTTAGTTTTCCCTCCAGCAACATAGACATTTTCTTTTCTTCCTTTGATCAATACAATCCATTAGGAATGTAGAGTATCCAACACAGCTATATGAAATATTAATTAAGCACATTTTAGTTCAATAAATGTGTACTTTGAATACATTGAAATGGGATTTGGAAGGAGAAAGAACAACAACAGTTATTTAAATACACATTTACATGTTCGCATGAGAGTAGTGCATATTCATGCTGTAACTGGAAAATGCTCAGGCAAAATAAGCCAGGAGCCCCGCCAGATCCTGTAAAGCATCCATATAACCTTAGATCCTGTTTCCAACTGGGACCAGATCATAGCATGAAGCCAATACAACTCCCCTGTTGCTGAATACTATCAGCAACTCAAATTCAGAGACATTCTGTAAGTGAATACAAGTTGTTTTGTAGACTTCTCCTCATCCATGTATTCAACTTATCTAATCAGAACTAGTGGCCATGACCACATTTTGTGAAAGTGAACTTGATAAAACTAATTTGTCTTTCGTATATCTGCTGCTCATCAATTTCAATTAGTAACCGTAATAACTTCAGTATTACAGAGGAAGGGAAAAACAGCTTCTTTGTCCATTTCTTGCATGTCTTGGAAGCTTCAACAGGGACAAATGCAAGACACTCCGCTTAGGCAGAAAAAATGAAATGCAAAGATATAGAATGTGGGACGCCTGGCTTGAGAGCAGTACATGTGAAAAAGATCTTGGAGTCCTCGTGGACAAGTTAAACATGAGCCAACAATGTGATGTGGCAGCAAAAAAAGCCAATGGGATTTTGGCCTGCATTAATAGGAGCATAGTGTCTAGATCTAGGGAAGTAATGCTACCCCTCTATTCTGCTTTGGTTAGACCACACCTGGAATATTGTGTCCAATTCTGGGCACCACAAGAGAGATATTGACAAGCTGGAATGTGTCCAGAGGAGGGCGACTGAAATGATCAAGGGTCTGGAGAACAAGTCTTACGAAGAGCGGCTTAAGGAGCTGGGCATGTTTAGCCTGAGGAAGAGAAGGCTGAAGGAGATATGATAGCCATGTATAAATATGTGAGAGGAAGCCACAGGGAGGAGGGAGCAAGCTTGTTTTCTGCTTCCTGGAGACTAGGACGCAAGGGAACAATGGCTTCAAACTACAAGAGAGGAGATTCCATCTGAACATGAGGAAGAACTTCCTGACTGTGAGAGCCGTTCAGCAGTGGAACTCTCTGCCCCGGAGTGTGGTGGAGGCTCCTTCTTTGGAAGCTTTTAAACAGAGGCTGGATGGCCATCTGTCAGGGGTGATGTGAATGCAATATTCCTGCTTCTTGGCATGGGGTTGGACTGGATGGCCCATGAGGTCTCTTCCAACTCTTTGATTCTATGATTCTGTGATTCAACTCATGCATTGTATAAAGAAAGGTGCTACTAGTCTCTGATGATGGAATGGATCTCCAAGCTTTATCTTGTTCTCAATTGGAATTGTTCCCCACCACTGTCTTCAAAGATCTGTGACTTTTTTATATTGTTTGAGGAACATCCCAGGATGTGTTTAGAAGAGAAGATTGAGAGGCAATATGATTGCTATCTTTAAATATGTGAAAGGAAGCCATGTGGAAGAGGAAGCATGCTTGTTTTTGGCTGCTCCAGAGACTAGAATATAGATTCAATTTACAAAAAAAGGAAATTCATCCTAACCATTAGGAATTTTAAGAGCTGTTTGACAGTGGAATAAACTACCTTAGAAGGTAGTAGATTCTTCTTTGGAGATTGTAAACACTTAAGAGTATTTTAGTTATGGACTCAGCATAGCAGAGGTTTGGATTAGATGGTCTTTGCAGACCTTTCCAACTCTGTTATTTTGTGATTCTTTCACAGTCATCAGTACAAGAAAGCTGGATTTGAAACAGAGGCTGATTTCATAGTCTTCTCATGCCATGATAGTATACACTGCTGATCAGTTGATGGGAACTAAATGAGAATTTGCTCCTCTCTTCTACCTTCCCACTCCTGTTACCCCATTATTGGTTTCATATTGCCCACCTTTTCCAGCTCATTGAATCAGAAACAATCCCCAACCCAAGTTTTGGAACTGCATTATTATTATTATTATTATTATTATTATTATTAAACTTTATTTGTACCCTGCTAGCATCTCCCGAAGGACTCGATGCGGCTTACAAAGGCCAAGGCCTCAATACACAACATAACAATACACTTAAAGCAAATTAAAAACAATTAAAGCAGTATTAAACAACAAAGAACCACAAGCAATAAACAATACATCAAACAAGATAAAAACTGGGCCGGGCCAGAGTAAAGGGTACAGGATTTAAATGTGCTGATGTGACAGGTGATATGTAAGGATTATAGGGCAGTGCAATGTGCAGTGTGCGGCAGTCTTAATTCTAATAAAGTGCATCTGGGACTTGGTATTGGAGATTTCCTAATCGGGAAAGGCACATCGGAACAGCCAGGTCTTCAAGTATTGCATGTCTCAATAGTGGTGGGCATAAGAGAAGGTATTTATTTATTTATTTATTTATTTATTTAGTGTATCAGAAGTGAACCAAGGGTACAGTTGTATTGTATTTAAAAAGCACAAAGTTTAAAAACTTGGCATTATATTAAATGTCCTTTGACCAGTATCTGGTCACTTGGAGCACCTCTGGTGTTGCTATAAGAAGGTCCTCCATTGTACATGTGGCAGAGCTCAGGTTGCATTGTAGTAGGTGATCTATGATTTGTTTTTCTCCGCACTCGTATGTTGCAGACTTTGTAGCCCCATTTCTTAAGGTTGGCTCTGCATCTCGTTGTGCCAGAGCACAGCCTGTTCAGCGCCTTTCAACTCACCCAGCCTTCTGTGTGCCCAGGGCATTCAATGTCAGTCATGGCTTGAGGTCCTCACTTGCTGAGATGTTCCTGCAAGCATCTCTGTAGATCTTAGAAAATTATTTCTTGGTTTAAGGTGTTGGCGATTGCACCATCACCGCTCAAGCAGGGATAAGAGGAGGCAACACATTCTCACCACCCCCATCCATTGGCACATATTCTCCAGGTTAATTCTCCAACACAAATTGTAAGACAAAATGGAGGCTCTGAACATAACGTGGTTGGGGAGGGGGGAGAGTAAGATAAATCATGGTTTTGTAGAAGAGACAATTGTAAACAGAACATTAGGAAGTTTTATTTGCTATATTTATATACTGCCTTTCTAACCCCTGGGGGGACTCAAGGTGGTTTACAACTCAAGGTTATTCAGCTTAACTGACCCAAGAATCCTTTGAAAGAGGAGGAATAGGTTTGAGAGGGATAACTTTGCAAAAGAGAAAATTGAATAGGTTGAATCTAACAAGCACACAAATGTCAAGAAACATTTGGGAAGTGTGTTTAATTTTTTTATATAAAAGTAGGACAAAAAAACTGTCAATGTATTTGGCTTAAGGGAATGGTTGAGCAAAATTATAAAAGAGAAAATCAAGAAGATATCTGGAGAGGTAAAATACTGTAAAGACAGAGGGAGAACACTTGTGTGGGAAGAACTCTTCATTAACGTCTAAGTGTAGCAGTACGTGTGCCCTGGAATATGCAGAGGGTCTTTCTGAAATCCTTCTCCTATCAATCTAAGAACTAAAATTACTTAGCGACACCACTTTTAACATAGATTTCTGAGAACTAAGGTTTCATCGCTCGAATTGTGAGATCATCTCTGTGTATCTGAGTAGAATTAGGGGCATGGTTAGAGCTCCCTCTCTTATTCTGAGATCATGGTAGGCATCCCAGAAGAACTCCCTTGTGTCAGTACAATTACACTCACACAAGCCATTTTGTGCCTGAGGGTATTTTCATTCCAGATGGGAGCCTGTGCCAACACAGTTATGCTGAAAGAACATGGGAAGAAAGCCTGTTCCGTAAGACAAGTACAGACAGGCTGACAAGCCCTAAGATATGTATTCATTAAGACGGTAAAGGCTTCGTCTGCAGGGAATATTTTCTGCATACACCTCGCTGAAATATATGGGACAGAAATGAAGACGTATTCCCTGTTTGTTTCCTTGGAGTTAGCATATCAGAGCACTCTCCTCAATTGAAACTCCTGCTTCCAATCCTCACTTCCCGTTATTAAGTAAAATGATGGAATGAGCAGAAACTCTGATGCATAATTGATGTGCTTGATCAATGTCTCCCAAGCCTGAATCCCCAGATGTTGGGTGGCCGTGGTGCCCATTACCAATACAATTGGCTGTGTTCCTTGGGAGACCACTGGGGACTCAGACCAGTGGCTTTTTGCAATCATGGATCTAGATCAGAGATTGAGAAAATGAAGCCCATGGATATCATGTGGCCCCGTGACAATTGTTGTGATCTCCTCCCCACAACATGCCTCCAGGATGAAAAACCCAGACTTTGGAAGCAACCATTGTTGGTTTTGTGGAGATTGACCTTCCAACATCTGGGCGGGGGCTCTCCAGCCCCTAATAGTTCCCTTTCCTAGACTTGTAGGTGGCAGCATCATAGAGTCTGAGGACATTTTCCACCTATCTGGACAGACTTCAGGTACCGGTGGCTCTTTGCACTCACTTCTTCTTTTTGAAACATAACTTGGGGCTTCTTGGGTTGGTTGGCTGGTCCAAAATAACTCTGCCTTGTTTAGAGGGGTATGTGATAGATTTTTTTATTCCAAGCCATACAATCTGAAGATTCCCGAGCATGTGCAAATGTTTTTTGGGTATATGCTGTGGATTCTACAGCAGTTGTTTTCAGACTCATGAACTTAGAAGACTCTTTTTGTACTGGCTTGTCACAGAATCTTTATGAAGATCTGGGTCATCTTCTACAATACACTGTTTGTTCCATTACATGATTGGGCAAAATATGATTTCCTGATTGAATGTGCCCCTCAGATCTATTTTATTGACCCTTAGGGTTCTCCAGTGGTAGAAAGAAATGGCCTCAAATTTTCTAGAGGACATGGGACCAATTTTTCTCACATATATAATACACTGGACTCTTTAGGCTCAGGAGATGCCTTTTTGTAAAGCGGAAATGAATGGAGGTTAATTCATGGTCACTTTCTGTTGTAAAAAAGCAGGTTCTAAAATAATATCTTCCATGTTTTCTGTGGGATACCAGTGTAGCCTTTTGCCTTCCACCAGTTTCCCACCAGTGTGCTGTTGGCACTCCTTGCATTGCTGTGTGATTTCAGGGTCTACAATATGACATAACTTACTCCATGGTATTCCCTGTAGTAATCTACGGATGTGAGAGCTGGACCTTAGGGAAGGCTGAGCAAAGGAAGATAGATGCTTTTGAACTGTGGTGTTGGAGGAAAGTTCTGAGAGTGCCTTGGACTGCGAGAAGATCCAACCAGTCCATCCTCCAGGAAATAAAACCCGACTGCTCATTGGAGGGAAGGATACTAGAGACAAAGTTGAAGTACTTTGGCCACATCATAGGGAGACAGCAAAGCCTAGAGAAGACAATTATGCTGGGGAAAGTGGAAGGTAAAAGGAAGAGGGGCCGACCAAGGGCAAGATGGATGGATGGCATCCTTGAAGTGACTGGAATGACCTTGAAGGAGCTGGGGGTGGTGACGGCTGACAGGGAGCTCTGGCGTGGGCTGGTCCATGAGGTCACGAAGAGTCGGAGACGACTGAACGAATGGACAACAACAACTCTTTCCCAAGATTGTGTATGATCAGTCATGGTTGCCAACCCATCTATCAGAGAAAGCTGTCCATTATTTTCAATTGTCCCATTGAGGAACCTCCTCCTAAGAGCCATCACTTGTTGTGAGCCCTCATGTCATTTCTGACCCAAAGGGAAATCTATCACTAGGTTTTCTTGGCAGGGGGTTTGCCTTTGCCTTCCTCTGTGGCTGAGAGAATATGATATTGCCAAAGGTCATCCAGTTGGTTTCAGTGGCTAAAACAGGGGTAGAAGCCCTGCTCTCCAGAGTCATAGTCCAATGCCCAGAGCACTAAACCACACTGGTTCACATCGCCATAGTAAACCAAAGAAATTTAAGCCCGCTGTAACTCATGCTAATCATCAGTGACTGAAATATTGACCTGAGACTCCGCTGCCTTCACTTAGTGATCATTAGAAGAAATTGTACAGTATTGATCATCTTAGATCATAGTGTAGCCTGGCATAAATGGATGTAGTATTGACAATGCAAGTGTCAGGGGAACCTGTTAACGAATGTTTCCATTTGTTCCTTATGCAGGGAAATGGGTAACCTGCTCTTTCTTTTCCAAATACATGGAGGCTATTACATGACATCCTGTGAAGATGTGGGGCAAGAGTCATTGTTTAAGTTTATATCCTTGGACCTTCTTGTCTGACCTCAGCCTTGCAGTCCAAGTTTAGTCTCACATTTGGTAGCAGCATAGAAGCAAACTCAATTTAGACAAGAGACAAGGAGACAAAGAGTCATAGCAATCCATAGGCTCACAACCTCCCATTTTATTTTCAACTTTTGGTGGTGTTGAACATTTACTACCTTTCCCTGATGGAAAGTCTGCAGCTTAAACCTTGATACATGTATGAGACTGGTACAGTCTCATCATGTATGAGACTGGTACAGCATATGTCTATAGTGTTTCTCCTTGAAAATTTCTAGAAAATCAGAACTAGCACATCATGTTACCATATTTCCTCACTAAGAGCTAGCATTGAATTGTTCACGTGGAGCTGCAGACCTGTGTAGGATCTCATTCATCATTTCACTCTCTAAAGTAAATACAGGAAGATACTTGGATTATTCTCAAACATGACAAGTTGAGGATAACACCTCTTTCTTTTTTTGCTTACTCTTCAATATTTGAACACAAAGAATCCTCAATACCTCTGAGGATGCTTGCCATAGATGCAGGCGAAACGTCAGGAGAGAATGCCTCTAGACCATGGCCATATAGCCCGAAAAAACCTATAACAGCCCAAAGAATCCTTGTGTTTGTACCATGCATATAAAAAGGAGGCATGCAGAAATTCTTTATGATAGCTGATAGGGATTATAAAATTGTTTCTTCCTAGATACTGGCTGAAGCCTATGTGTGATCATTGCCCTATAAATCTTCTGTGTGTTGATGTCTGAATCCTGAAGACAGGCTAGCTAGTTCAAAGGTATAATTCTGTTGCAGGTTCCTCCAGTTTTGAAGGTTTAAATGGTTGCTCTTGGACTTGTTCTGGAGATTGCAAATATTGATAGTGTCCAAGTCCTAGTAGGAGTAGGACATGAGAGAAGCCTCCCACAAGGATGGTAAAAACGTCAAAAACATCCAGGCATCCCCTGGGCAATGTCCTTGCAGGCAGCCAGTTCTATCACACCAGAAGCGACTTGCAGTTTCTCAAGTTGCTCCTGACATGAAAAAAGTAGGAGTATTGGGTTAATGTTGTGTTTTATGGAAATCATACCTTGATTTTTTCAAAGACCCCAATTAGTTAGCAAGTGTGAACATATTACAGATGTTCCTCAGTTAACAAAGTCAACGGGTTCTTGAACACGGTTCTTGAACCTGACACTGAAAGCCTGTGTTTCTCTTGTATTTTTTCACCATCCTCCCAATGTTTCTACACAACTTCTAGCTAGAAAGAACTCATTCGAGAAATCAAAAGACTTCATTAACTGACATATGTCTGTATGTTGATCTTAACTTTTATGATATCATTAAAGCATCTCTCTGTTTACTAGGAAAAGAAGGAACAATTCACACGTTATGCTGAGCCAAATCTAGGTTTGATTCGGAACATGTGAACTGTGCCCCAAAAACAAATTTTATGGTATACACAGTTTGCATATTAAAACATATGCTCAAATAATCTCAAGCGTGTTCCTTAAGAAACGGGAAATGAACATGACCTTTCATAGCTTATGGGAAAGAGAAGCATAGTGTTCTACTAGAGCTGCATTATTTGTGGTTGAGGCTCGTAGCCAACATTAAGGTGGATGGACTTGGTTTCAGGCAGAAAAACTCCAGCAGTTTCCATGCGTGTTCTTGTGGATAGATGAACTCATTTGCAGTAGAGCCGATGCAACATCTAGTGAGTGAATGAAATGCTCTCTCTCTTTTTTTCTCTTTCCCCACATCAGTGGCCAACAGTTAAATTGGCATGTTTCTTATTTTTGTGTATCCGTAATCAACCAAGTTCCCTGAAAATTGATAGATGTGCTCATTAAGGGCAGCTCTTGCTGCCGGCTGCACTTTCGCGAGCCTCTGCCTCCAATGGAAAGGCGCAGTTTCCGCTTGTGCTGGCAAGTGATACTCTGCCGTGATACATCTGGCTTCCAGCTCCCTTTCAGAGACTCTAAAGCCTCTTGTTTTCATGTTTTGAACACGCTTTGTTGGGAATTTACATGAGTACAAGTTGCCCATTTCCCAATTACAGGATGGAAACAAGGTGGGAGGCTAAAAGCTGCAATCAATCTCATGCGCCTTGTTTCCTTGCATAGATGATTCCCGCAAGCACACTCCTCTTCTCACCCCCCACCTTAGAAACTAGAGCCGTTGTACAGGTTTTTGAACATCTGTGTTCATTTGAACACGTCCCGGTGGCATCACCTGTTTGTATGAAAAGGAATGTATCTGTGCAGAGATGATGAGATGGGTGCTTTGTTTCGTTTAAAGTAGCGTGCCACCTGTTCCTGGTTAGAAAGAAGAAGAATAGGCTGCCAGTCACCATTACGCATGAAATAAAAGATGGGGAGTGATGTATACTGCCCGCCCCATCCTTTTGGCCCACCAGGATTGCCAAGAGGGGTAACGGAGGGAAGTCGATAAGTTAGGAATTCAGATCTCCTTCAGCCGCTTCTCTTACTCTTGAGTGATGCAAAGGGAGGGAGGAGGTCAGCGCTACTAACCTCCGTTCTCCCAGCAGAGGTTTTGAACAAGATGAAGTGATCAAAGCAGGATGCCAGCCCATCGTCACAGCCTCATTACTTTGCAAGCTGCATGCACAGATGCTGCCGTCCCTGAATTGTGGGCATGGGCTGATTTACATTCCATCACAGCTCATTTGCTGTTGGTGCAGCTCATAATTAAGTGGTTCCTTCTTCTTTTCTTAAAGTAAAAAAAAATGAGCAAAGTGAATACTCGATAGAAGGTCTCTAGTGCCAGCATCTTTTGGAGATCTGGGTCAACATACAGCTTGAAAAAGCAATTGGCCATGATACCCACAATCCCCCGGCTAGCATGGCTGCTACAGATGCTAGCTGGTTGATTCTGGGAGTTGTAGCCCCAGAGTCCTAACTTTTCAAAACTTTGGTTCAAGATGATGATGTCAGCCCAAGAAGCCATGGATGACAGCAACCAAACGGAATGGCTAGAGCTAACAAACGTGTATTGAGTTTGGACAAGGACACACTGAGGAAGACACCTGATCACTGCTCCCAATTTTAGAATGGAAAGGGTTTTTTTTTTCCTGTAGAAAGCATGAAAGCATACATCAAGGTATTTTCTGGAAGAAAAATTGGGCTGTCATGGGCAGAGTGTGTTGTGTGTAGCGATGTGTGTAATGTTTGCTAGTGGTTGGCTTTACAGGTGTCTGTGCATCCTAAATGAACACTTTATTTCATGGCATTTTTAAATTTTCTAGTTTTTAAACTGACATGGTGGCCAAGAATAAAACTCACAAGGACAAGGTGGAAATGACAGGGTGTTGATTAGCATAAGTAGGCTGACATCCTCTTAGTTGCATAGGCATATGTATCTACCTGTGTCTTTTTTTTTCGGCATTGCATAGCTTGGTATTCCCTTCTTTCCTCTGCTGGATCTATTTCTCCCCAACCAAACATCCTCTGAAGTCTCTCCCTGCATAACCTTTTGTCTGTGTTTCTGTAGCCCAGTGGTTCTCAACCTGTGGATCCCAGGTGTTTTGGCCTACAACTCCCAGAAATTCCAGCCAGTTTAACAGCTGTTAACGATTTCTGGAAGTTGGAAGACCAAAACATCTGGGGACCCACAGGTTGAGAAGCACTGTCTTCCCCTCATAGGAAAGCTTGATTCCACAACTCCCCCTAAAATGAGCCCTTCTCCATAAATTACCTGCTTCTCTCTTTTATCTCGCCCGAGTTTTTAATTAGTTTTAATCACTTTGTCTTTTAATCACTACATGTAGCCCACCCATTGTTACTGTGCCTGTGCATATTGTAATTTGTATATTGTTATGTATTCACTTGTTTTATGTTACTGTTTATTGTTTGCGTTTTTGGTTTGTGTTTTTGGTTTTTCTTTATTGTAATTGTTGTTTGGGCTTGGCCTCATGTAAGCCGCTCCGATTCTCCATCGGGGAGATGGTGGTGGGGTATAAATAAAGATTATTATTATTATTATTATTATTATTATTATTATTATTAGCTGATAAACTGGCTGGGATTTCTGGGAGTTGTAGGCCAAAACACCTGGGGACCCACAGGTTGAGAACCACTTCTGTAGCCCAACGCATAATGATTACAACTGTTCTGAAACCTCCAGAGGACACCTGTGGATCATGGTGCTGATGTAAGCATTTTGCCTCTGGCTATGGGAGCATATCCAGATGCTTCTCTGATCCTGCCACTCTCAAGAAGTACACAAATGACCATGGGTAGATATATAGTGTGATAAGTTGGGAGAGGTACATGTTGCAACTAAGATTAGGTCTGCATGTGGAACTCCATTCTATGAAGAACCATAAAGGATTTCAGCTATAATATCTGACTTAATGATTGTTTTATAGTCTGCTAAAGGATATACCTTGTCACATTGTTTGATGGATCGTACGGGCAATGATGGTTGGGTAAATATAGAGATGGTTGACAGGGGAGGTTGTGGACAAGTTCACATTTTTAGTTCTTCTTCTCTCTGCCCTGGTGAGGTACTAAGAATTTAAGCAGCTGTGTCATGTAGTGTGTAGCTACTGTGCCATATTCTTGGGACTTTTGATCCTAATAAGACTCACAACAATTCTATAAGTAAAGTTGTTATTACCCCTCTATTACACTCTGGGCTCTGAGGTTGAAACAAGGTGGGTCCAGGGCCCCAACAGAATCCATCATCACAGAGATAAAACTTGATCTTTAATTTCATGTTCCGTGTCTCCTAGTGCCATGCTCAGCACTCTCTCCACTGGGTCACTCTGACTGTGAGGAATAATTGCTCACCAGCCTTTGCCTGCAATCGTGGCATATACTTCTGTGCGCGCATAGTCTCTCTCCCAAAGCCTTCTAGATAAAATTAGATTGTGTCTCTGTTTTTCTAATTGCCAATATTACAAATTCCATCTGGGATCCCTCTTCCTCCTCAGTACTTTATATTACCCTCATCAATCTCCCAAAGACTCGTGCAGATAGAATTTATCCAGCAATCATCTTTGTTCCAGAGACAGAGCAGATTCCAGACATCGTCCCCTGTCTGCATCTTGCAAGGCTTTGTGGAGCAGATAAATTTCCATGCACAAATTATATGGGGCACATGTCACAACACTACCCTTCCCCAAACACAAAGACAAAAAATGCTGGTGCTGTGGACTCTTTCATGATTGAAAATTTAAACATTGATAGGTGGAATCCTTCTGTATTTTATTGTTGGTTCCTTCTTATGGTGACACCAAAGCAAGCCCATCACATGGTTTCTGAGCTTAAGGGTGTGTGCCTTTGATGGGAGATCACCAATGTATACCCAGTGCTGTAGGCTAAATTTCAGAGGAAGGAACTGGCAAAATCACCTTTGAGTGAGTGTTCCTTGCCTAAGAGAACCATATGAAACTCATGGTATTGTAATCAATCGAGAGGTGACTTGAAGACACACAGAAACAATCTTAGAATTGTACTTTCTACCAAAGTTTGAGAGCAATCAAATATTGGCAACTGACACACACGCCCCTCTACATTACTGGGTATCTTTCTGTAAACAAGAGACAAGGTGGGAGACAGAGTCTTACATAGGAACTGGTAGCAGGGGAGAAATTTGAATTTGGTCAACAGGCTTCTCCTGTTTCCCATGAAAGGCTGAATTAAAAATGCACCCCCCCCCCCCCCCCCGGCACCCCTTGACTTCTGCATACCCTAGGAAAATTTCCTAAAACATTGTATAGGAAGGTAAAAACAGACCCAGCTAGATTTCTTTTCTCCTTCTTTCCTTCCATCCATCCATCCCAACTTTCCACCACTCCAAGCAGTGGTAGAGCTGCAGTAAATTAATTAATTAATGTTTGTTTGTTTATTATATTAAATATAGCTGCTCTCATTGTCCAATCATTATATAACATCATTCTCATTTGGTTGCGATCAGTCTTAAGCATTTTTGTCTAAGACTGTGGCTACTTCTGGTGGTAAAACAGCATCATTCCTTAGACACCTGAGAAGAGAAAGACTGATGTAACCGTCTTTTTGCTTCCTCCATTACATTATTATTTCTCTCGTTTTTTTTAAAAAAAAAACTCCCAACTTTCCTTGAATTACATATTTTAATCAGGGGCTATTGTCCCCTTTCCTCCTTTGAAACAAAAGGCCCGTCACCGGTTCCGCAATTCAATCTCTCAGCCACCTTGCTACAAACACCTCTCTATTAATTGAGATGACTTTTAAAAATGATTGGACGAGTCCATGTGGGTCTATCAAAAGCTATTAAACATGACAGCTAAATAAAGTCTCCATATCCAGAGGCAGAAACAGGAAGGGAGATATGTTAATATGCTTGTACCGGCTGGAAACCAAATACTAGACTGGATGTGGTTTTTGGGTCAGATCCTGGAAAAGGATTATTACTTCTCTTTTGAAGGGGAAGTATAGTGGATGATAAAACCACAGGGATGGAGAGCAACTTGGAATGGGGCATGCATTACAGTCTAAACATCAGTGGCTGTTTTGTGATGGTCTGACAGTTCCTCATATCTTTCAATCATCTAAGCTGAATCCCTCTTTCCTTTTCAGGTGCTCATAATGCACCCGAAAAGCACAACCATAAGCTGGTTGTGCTTTGAATGGTGTTAAGCATTGTCATTGAATCATATGCTTTGAATTTCCATTTTCTTTATTTTTTTTTTAAAAAAACCTCTACTTTATCTCTCTCTCAATCACAAGTTTTTCCAGTCTACATTGAGATAGGACGGGACCAACTTCTTCTTCATGTCATTTCCTAATTGCTTCCTCTCAAATGTATTTGAGATTTGTTGTCAGATGAAGAATTGCGCACTATGTGCAGCAAAATTCAGAAGATTTTCCACTGACAAAATGATATAGGGCAGGAGTTCTTATCTAGGGGTTCATGGAAACTTTGAGAATCCATGGAAAGATTTCAGGGCTTTCATGAGCTTGTTCTGAAAGAAAAATCAATTATTATCTTTATTTTCTCTGGCCTCTACCTGAAATCTACCATTTCATTCTCTTATGAATATATGCATAGCATTCTTTTTATATCACATTAGAATCATTGCATATCTTGAAAAATCACTTACTCTCATCCATATTGTTACCGAGCTGTTAGACCTAATGCTATATCACACGTGAACACAGTCCTGCTATATTCATGCCCATGTTGAATGCCCTAAAGCTATCTGCTGCTACATTCTGTGAACTAAAAAACATAAAGAACCTCTGTTATAGGGTGAGAATGAACAACAACAACAACGACAACAATGCTCCTTTCCCTATTGCTCCTTGATTTAAGTTAAAAATTAAATCTAGAACTGCCCATTTAAAATCTTCTTGTAGTTGTTACATAACTTGGTGTTAACCGAAACAGAGAGTGTTTGAGGACAGGGACATCCGTAGGGAGACCAAGGTGCTTGTTTATAAAGCTATTGTCCTCCCAACCCTGCTATATGCCTGCGAAACGTGGACTGTCTGCAGACGTCACATGCAACTCCTAGAACGATTCCATCAGCACTGCCTCCGGAAAATCCTGCAAATCTCCTGGGAAGACAGGTGACCAAATGTCAGCATGCTGGAAGAAGCAAAGACCACCAGCATTGAAGCGATAGTCCTCCGCCATCAACTCTGCTGGACCGGTCACGTTGTCCGGATGCGTGACCACTGTCTCCCAAAGCAGTTGCTCTACTCTGAACTCAAGAATGGAAAACGGGATGTTGGTGGACAGGAAAAGAGATTTAAAGATGGGCTCAAAGCCAACCTTAAAATCTCTGGCATAGACACTGAGAACTGGGAAGCCCTGGCCCTTGAGCACTCCAGCTGGAGATCAGCTGTGACCAGCAATGCTGCAGAATTTGAAGATGCACGAATGGAGGGTGAAAGAGAGAAACGTGCCAAGAGGAAGGCGTATCAAGCCAACCCTGACCGAGACCGCCTTCCGCCTGGAAACCAATGCCCTCACTGTGGGAGAAGATGCAGATCAAGAATAGGGCTCCACAGTCACCAACGGACCCACCAGAACACTGATCCTGAAGACTATCCTACTTGGCCAACGAGTGATCACCTAAGTAAGTAAGTAAGTAAGTAAGTAAGTAAGTAAGTGGTGTTAACCAGAATTAATAGCAACACCATCACAAGGATTTCTTGGCAAGCTTTATTTGGAGGAGGTGTGCCATTAATTTCTTCTAGAGCTAAGATAATAACTTGCTCAAAGTCACTCAGTGAGTTTCCATAGCTGAACAGGGATTTGGACTCGCTGCTGGCCTGAACCTCCCAGCAGCCTTGAGGCCACCATAGCCAATTGTGAAGAATGCTGTGAAATGCAATTAAACATACTGGTGGTGTTGTGTGCCTTGGGGCGATTTCTGACTTATGGAGACCCCAAAGTGAACCTATCACAGGGTACTTAGAGACTGTGAGTGTGTGACTTGTCCAAGGTCACCAAATGGTCTTCATGGCAGAGTAAGGATTCAAACCCTGGTCTCCAGAGTCATGACCTAACGCTCAAACCTCTATGCCATCTGAGGCACCACAATTCTCCTCCCTGGTAAATATGGGCAGAAAAAAACTGGGCAATGGAGTAGGAAATCTACATGTGAAGGGATCACGGAGAGAACAGACAATCCAGAGAGGGCATTCCTAATTGTGAAGTCACCATTTGTTGGACAGGCTGCTGGGATGTCTGGATTTAAACCTGCACATTTCAGACACACCAGCTGAGCTTTATTTATTGAAAAGACCGGAGAACCATCTCTCTGAGAAGAGCTGCATCTGGACATGGATCAAGGCTCCTGGGACAGCGGCGCTACAAAGGGTTGCCGGACCGCTGCCAGCGCTTGAGGCCCTGTGTCCTTGTTGACAAGACGGGAGTCGGTTTTGCAGCAAGGTCGTTGTATTTTGTGCTGCTGTGGCGCAGCAGATTGGGAATTCTGTGCAAATTGAGGTTTTTAATTATTTATGGAAATGACTAATGCAATCAGTGCAGGAGCTCTGGTTATTAATTTTGAAAATGAAATTCAGTTTATTTTGTGCTGTACCAACAACTTTTTCTCTTCAATATGCTGCAGCTATTTTGACTGGCAATGATCTAGCAGCCTTATTGATGTCGCCAGGTGCCAAACAGGAGGGAAGTGGGAACCTGGCAGAAGACTTTGATTTGTGGTCCTGCAGAGGAGGGGGAGGGGATGTGTCTCTTAGTTTTTCCTTATGAGAAGGTAACAGTGGATGGTTCATTCCCATTAATCTGCTACAAATAAAATACCTATGTCATAACCAGAAGACATTGCTTAAACCACTCAAGTTCAAGTTGAATCTCCTTTCCTATAGTTTGAACCCATGGCTCCATTGAGTCCTAGTCTCCAGAACCACAGAAAACAAGCCTGATCCCTCTTCCTTGTGACATTCTTTCAAATATCTTGTCCAGTTTCACACTGAACTGGACCTGATTCTCATGGATATCCATTGTTGTTGTGGCAACGTGTTGCTTCTAACCTTTGATTTCAGGTGTCTAGTTCCTAGTCCAAAGGTTCTGCCTAACTGTGTGCTTGACTTAATCCTCTATTTTCACTCCACTCAAAAGCTGTTAACCAACCATAAGGAACACCTTTCTTCCTTAAGGCCCAGCTTACTTGTCCGAACGCATCTGCCTCTACGTCCCACCTCGTAATTTAAGATCATCTGGGGGGCCCTGGTCTCGCTCCCACCAACATCGCAAATGCGCCTGGTGGGGACGAGAGACAGGGCCTTCTTAGCTGTGGCTCCCCGCATGTGGAATGTGCTTCCAAAGGAGATAAGAACGGCCTCATCCCTCCTGGCTTTCAGGAAGAAAGTGAAATTGTGGTTGTGGGACCAGGCTTTCGGACAGCAGACTTAATTACCACTTTGGTTGGAAACTGACTGGAATGACGATACAGCTGATGATATTGTATTATTGTTTTAATTAATGTTTATGTACTGTTTTAATTAATGCTTTATGTATTTTAATTGTGTTGTATTATTGTAAAAATTTTATATGAAACGGCATCGAATCGTTGCCTAATATAAGCTGTCCTGAGTCCCCCTTCGGGGGTAGAGAAGAGACAGAGTAAAAATACCGGAAATAATAATAATTTATACACATATTTTACTACACTGCAGTAGGTTATATGTTTCATGCAACCTGCTGTCCATCTCAACCCACTGACCTTATCTCCTTGTCTTTGTTTTCCCTTCATATCCTATCCATTCCCTTGATCATCTTTGACTACCTGTCTGAAAAGTTGCCATAAAGAAAATTCAGCTTGTTTTCCGTTAACTTAAAGGAGAGGTCCTGAACCAATGGATTCAGACTAAAGTTTAGAAAGAATCATCTGGTGAGAAGACCTATTCAACAGTAGAATAGCTAACCGGTGGTGGATCTTCTTTAAAAGATTGAATGGGATGCTTTCACAATGGATTTCTGTACTGGGTGTGTGTGTGTGTGGGGGGGGGGGCGGTCTACAAGGCCATAAACACTTTACGGGAGGAACCATGTATTCCAGTGGTTCCCAATTTTTGGTTCTTCAGGTGTAAAGACTTCAGTACCCAAATTGTGGTCTATCTGATGTCAAGCTGGCTGAAGCTTTTGGGAATTGAAGTTCACACCACTTGGTGAGCCAACATTTCTGTAGTATAGAAAGCATATTATTGGTCCTCGGGCACACTCTCATTTTGCACAACAGATGAGTTTGTTGGCTAAGTGCAAGTGATTGCCATTGTGAAGGGAAGTATAAATGTGATGGGTTATTCCATGGAGCTGTTGCACTCCAAGCCAGGAAAACACCTCTGTCCTTAACCACCACACTCCAGACTAAGTTAAATCAGCAAAGCAGTTTATTGAAGATTATATAAAAAACAGTTCAGCAAAAGTAGTAAAACTTCAAAGTCCATAAGCAAAAATAGTCCACAAGGTTCAAGATACAAGAGTATTCAAGAATCCCAAAATAGCCAGACATCTAGCATAGGAATACAAACGAAACCAGGAAATACAAGGCAGCATAGAATCCAATACAAGAATACAGGAACAATTCTTCAAAGTTGGAAGCAAGATACATGAACAAGAGCATGGAACTGTAATTCCCTTGGCCAGAGCTGTTGCCTCAAATATCAATGTTGACCAGACTGCTGAGCAAAACTCCCGGACTCCCTAATATACCCAAAAAAATCATGTCTTTTCACATGAGATTAGATAGGGGCCTCTTTTCTAATAAGTGCTGTGACCATATTCTTTGTTGATCAGCTCGAAGTCTACTAAAACTAGGTCTCCTATCAACAAACCCATTACCATTGTCTTGAAGCTCATTATTCTTGGCACCTGGAGTTTCAGTCTCTGAACTCCTTTCTCTAGAGATCAGCTCCACTGCGTCCTCTGGAATGTGGCCTTGACTAGCTGGAGACACAGATTGCTCAGTTTCAGGACTTAAAATCTCAGGCCCAGTATCCCCATTCTCAGGCCCAGAATCCCTAATATCAGACACTGCTATGGGCTGAACTACAACACGAGCCCTCGTTACAGTTTCAGACTACCACCATTTTCAGTCCTCTATATGCAAAATTCCCAGCAATCCAACATTTTCACGTGGCTTGATCTTCCATCAACTTGAAGTCTTTTTGCTGCTATTCACTAAAGTTGTGATCTCTTGCCTCTTTGGATCCTCTCCTGATAATTTCCTGCCCATGTTTATAACTGGATCTAAAAAAATAACTAGGACTAGAAATGATACTAAAGACTTTTCATTCTCAAGAAATTAATGCAAATATAGCTATTTCCTGCCAAGGATTCTGTATTTTATTTCTCTATTTAAAATATTTATACCTTGCCCTTCAGCCAAAAAGCCTCCCGGAGCAACTTACACATCATTATAATTCAAATCATAGCCGTGTTAATCTGGATCGGGATGCAAAGGGATTTTGTAGAAACATTTGAGTCTAACAAAGATGGTACAATATCCTTTTGGCCATGGTGCTTTGAGCAAGGGAACATCTGCACTACTGTTGCATAGACTCACTCATTGCCGCTTGTAAATCAGATATTTAGCTAATGTGCTCATCTTGGTACTCAACTAAGCTGAGAAACTTCTTCTAACTCTGTGTGATGCCTTGGATTCAGGCAATAACAGTGTCACCACTTGGAAATCATTCCTTGAGAATGTAACTTGGATTATAATATTGTTTTCTGCACCCTGAGTTTGATGGCCTTTTCCTCTTTTATATGACCTCTCATCATCTCTCTTTCTCTCTCTCTTTTTAACTAGTCATTGGATCGATAATGCATTTCAGTCTGCCAAACACAGGCAACAAAATCCAGTTACGTTTGTGTCTGAGTTAATATGCACACACATGCACAATAACAATACGTTTGCCTTATTGCAGCAGATTGGATCAATGATCCATCAAGTCCAAAGCCCCACTTCCATCAAAGGCTAATGTCTAATGCTTCAGTGGAAATGAATGCCATGTAACGATTCTGTAATTCACCCAGCTAGTTTTCCAAACCTCTTAAGTTTGGTAGGAATTGTCAACAACAACTGACAACTGCTGGTCCTTGATACAATTATTCTTTATACTGTCCATGGCTTTCTTTGCTCACATTGCTGTTAAATCTTGCTTTTGTTAAATCTCATGACACATCTAATGCAACAGACCTACAAGGTTGGCCAGCCAGCTGAATACTCTAAAGCAGTGGTCCCCAACCTTTTTTAACTCATTGAGAGTTATCTAGTTTTCTTACTTTTATTCAACTTTTCATTTCTTATTCTTTCATTTCATTCATTTTTTATTTATTTTATTTTCCTGGAGTGTCCATGGGAAGTGTATACAGGGCCCTTAGGGCTCTCCGGAGCACAGGTTGGGAACCACTCCCCTAAGGGCAAAGAATAAGGGAAATTTTTGTCAAGAAGCATAGCATGCAAAGAACTCAAATATGTTTTCATCAAGTGCAGCAAATGTAAACAAAACAAGAGTTTGCTCTCAAAGCAAGATGTTGCAGATTTTCTTCAATAATTAGTTGATGAATGGCAGGAGTGGGGACTTTAGGTAGTATAATACTATTATTTCATCTGGTTGTGGAGATTTCTGTCTTTATCACTTGCCATTTTTCCTCCTTGGAAGAAATTGTTGTTTTCATTTATTCTCTTTATGTTATACACTGCAGTATACCATCTAAATGACTTTTATTCTCTTTTTCTCCAGACCCTTAGCTATTTTGGCTGGTTTGTTGTAGGTTTTTTCGGGCTATATGGCCATGGTCTAGAGGCATTCCCTCCTGATGTTTCGCCTGCATCTATGGCAAGCATCCTCACTACCTCTGAAGATGCTTGACATAGATGCAGGCGAAACGTCAGGAGAGAATGCCTCTAGACCATGGCCATATAGCCCGAAAAAACCTACAACAACCCAGTGATTCCAGCCATGAAAGCCTTCTACAATATATTTTGGCTGGTGTTTTGTGGGATTAGGACTCAAACTCCATAGGGCATAGGTATTCCAGTCCCAGGACTCAGCACCTATGAGGAATATTAGAAACATAGAGTTGGAAGAGATCTCTTGGGCCATCTAGTTTGAAGCCATTGCTCCGCGTGCTAGTGTCCAGAGCATCAGAAAACAAGCTTGCTCCCTCTTCCCAATGACTTTCCCATATTTATACATGGCTATCTTGTGTCTTCTCAGCCTTCTCTTCTACGGGCTAAACTCGCCCAGCTCTTTCAGCTGCTCCTCATAGGGCTTGTTCCCCATACCCTTGATCATTTTAGTCGTCCTCCTCTGGACACATTCCAGCTTGTCATCATCTCCCTTAAATTGCTCACAGACCAGGTAGGTCAGGGGGCTGAGAAAGAGCACAAGATCACATACCTGTTGTGATCATCATGTGCCCAATTTGGTCTTGACCATTGCCAAGTAGTCTGGGTTTCTGTTCCGTGCTAATGAGTACAGAAGGCTAATAGAATCGAATTCCTGCCATGCTGAAAGTGATGTGAATGAATGCTAGAAACCAGATAGTGTTAAAAAAATTGACCCATCTTTGCACAGGAGACGTTCAAAGTCTCCCAAGCTGAAATCTGAAAGCATGTGCACTTCTTCATCTCTGGCCCTTTCACCTCTTCCTCTGCATCCCTTCTCATCCAGTGACCATCTTGAACAACAGCATTTACTAAATCACCAAAGGCCCATACTTGGAGGATGAAGTATGAGATGAAATACAGTGTTCTTTCAGGAGGTCATATCACAGAACCCATCTTGCTGAGTTCCTGAACCTCTGTGTTACAAAGTCAGCTCTTCCCTGTGTGCCCCTTTGCCTATGTTCAACTGGTATCAAATCTATGTAGCTTTCTCCATAAAAATGTGGTGGTGAAGCTTAAGCTCGTTATATCAGTTTTAATTTGACCTGAGAAAAGGATATACATTTCATACTGCCATGAGCCCATCTCGTTGAGTGTTATCTCCTGTGATGAGCACTGCCTTCCTGGAGCCTGTCTCCATTTGAGGTTTTCTCTTGTATCTGAGATACTTCAGCAAGAGGCCAAATTGTATTTTGTATCTCCTGCCTCACAAAGCTCTACTACGTAGAGTAAAAAAGTCAAACCTTATATACACATCATTGCCTTTGTATTCTTAAGCAAATTGCAAACCAGTGATGGTTGCATATGTTCTACACACAAATTGAAACAAAAAATGTTTTTTTTTTAATCATTGTCCCATCCTTTCCTGGCTTGTTCTTGTGACTGGCACATTTGAACATGGTGTTGAGTTGATCTACAATGCCCAAGCCCTCACTTCCATTCCTTTCCTTATGTTTTAGGATGCCCAGAGTCTTGAGTTCTGGGTTCTCTTCTCCAATCCTCGGGGGGAAGGGAAGATACTAACTTGAAAAAAATTGATATATTCTCCTTTGTTAGACTTTTAAAAATTTGTGACATACCCAGAGTGTGTCATGCATCACCCTGGAATAGTTGGAGATTGCTCCTCTTCATGTGTCATGCATAATTAAATTTGCACTGGTTTCAGATTTTGGGTACTGACATTTCAGAGCCTGGGATCGAACAAACTTGGCAATTCTTGTGTTTGTACCTTCTGCATGTGCCCACCCCCACCCCATTCTCCCACCACACTGCATGTTATGAATATGGCTTCTGTTCAGTGGGTCTGCTGTCCATGGAAGCTTATGCCAAAATCAAACATGTTAGTCTTCTGGATGTCACAAAATGCCTTTGTTGTGTTTGCTGTGACAGACAAGCCCCCCTTCCTTCCCCTGGAAATGATAGTGGCTCCTTCCAGATAACATGCAACAAATCAAAGGGCTGTGAAAGATTTCAGTCAGACAATACAGCCAGGCGCTTTCATGCCCTGAGACCCCATAGAGTTTAAATACAAAAGCTGTCAAGATCCTGTCCAACCCTGAAGTAGTTGCAGGTTGCTCCGCTTTGTGAAATCCTCCATATAAATCAGTCTCCTCCTCTGTAGTGATTTAGTAAGATTTATGGGCCTTCTTAAGGTGATAGATGCCATCGTAAGTCAGATGTGGTTTATTTGTTCTTTTGTCAAAAACCAGGCATTGTTCCTATGAATACATGCTCCAAACAAGTTAAACTAATAGATATGACAAGTTCCTTATCAGTGGCTTAATTGGCCATTGATTCTATGCCTCAGCAGTTGTATATTTTATTATTTTGAGGACAGGGGGCATTTTCTTGTAGTTTATTAAGTCTTCTATATTCAGATGGGTAACTTTCACAGACAGGCAATCAAAGGTAGTGTTGAATAGTTTTATGGCTAGTGGAAGAAGTGATCCCATAATTAATAAATACACAAGCAGAATTTTGGCTATTGTTCGGGAAACCTTGGTGAAATGCCATGAAAACATAGCCGATCCAGTATAAGAATGTTTCACCATACCCAAATCTTGATTGTTCGAATGAGGACATTTTTTTTGCTCTCTAATCTAGCCTTATGGTGACATCATAAAGTCAAAGTTGGTTGGTTGTGTGACGTGCCACTGAGATTCCTGATTTAGTGGGATTTCCTATAATTTTTGAAAACCTCTTCATAAGGAAGTACATATTTGAAACAGCCAATGTGAGTAAAAGAAGCATCAAATTGGAACATATCGTGGAGGGAAACTACTATATTTCATCACAAAGTAGATGCCATCACATAATAGTCCCCGTCCCCCGGTTTTGGGGGTCTCCGTTTACCGGCAGCCAAAACCGGTGGGAGATAGAAGGCAGCCCCATATTTCACCACATAATACCCACACAGCCCTTTTTTGAAGGAGAAAGGGGGGTGCGACTATTATATGGTGAAATACAGTAGTTCAGTCCAGTATCTGCAATGCAAGGTGCCACTTGAAATGTGACTTGTTATTGTTGTGTGCCTTCAAGTGTTTCTGACTTATGGTAATCTTAAAGTGAAGCTATTGTGGTGTTTTCTAGGGCTGAGAGTGTGTGACTCATGATTGTCACTCAGTGGGTTTCAATAGTTGAAGGGGGACTTGAACCCTAGTCTCCAGAGTTATCACACTGGCCCTCTGCTACCCTCTGTTGAAACACAACAGACCACCATTTCTTGAGGTACTCTTACAATAAAGAGATAACTCTCAACATTTAGCCAAGATGTTTACCCCCATAACTTTCACGTATTAGTCTTTTCTTGGAGCAATGTAGAACACATTTGCACTCTCCTCTGATGGATAGCCCTTCATACATGTGCATGTATATGTCTTCATTACCTGCAGACTTACAGCAGCCACACAAATTTTAAGGGTTCCTTCAGGCGAGGAATACTCAAAGGTGGTTTTGCTCTTTTCCGGACTGAACACATCGAGCTCTTTGCAGCATTCTCCAAACAGTCCTCTGGAAATGTTCCAATTTTTCCCATTTTCTTTAAAATATGGCACCCAGAAATGGACATAGCACTCTAGACTTTGTTTGAACAGTAAAGAATACAGTGGAGCAAAATAGTGTGCAGAAGTATGACATGCATTGTCTGTTTAACCTCTCTCTCAAACTCCCTGCATTTTGTTCTTGTGGATTTTTTCAGGCTATATGGCCATATTCTAGAGGCATTTCTCCTGACGTTTCGCCTGCATCTATGGCAAGCATCCTCAGAGGATGCTTGCCATAGATGCAGGCAAAACGTCAGGAGAAATGCCTCTAGAACATGGCCATATAGCCCGAAAAAACCCACAAGAACCTAGTGATTCCAGCCATGAAAGCCTTCGACAATCCCTGCATTTTGCACAACCCTCCTTATAGCTTACTAGTCTTTCAGACCAATCTTACAGTTCTCATTCACAGATCACGGATTTTTTTCATCATTAAGCATGTGTTTATATTGCAGAATGAATGCAGTTTAGCATCACTTTGATTGTCAAGACTCAGTGCTATTAAATCTCGGGAGTTTTACAAGGCCTTTAACCTTCTCTGCCAAAGGGTGCTGGTCCCTCACCAACCTACAAATCCCAGGATGACATAGCATTGAGCAATTCGGTTTGTGTCAAACTCCATTCATTCCATGGTGCAGTTGCACCCCAAGTGAATGAAATTCAGAGGGGTAGCTGCTTTGAACATCTCTCTAAGCATCTTTTTTCTTTGGACTGAGAGGATGTCATGATGTATGTGAATTTCCATTGAAGCAAAGCAGTGACCGAAGAGGAAGGGGAAGCTTGAGTACCTTTCATTACAAATATTGGGGGGGGGGGGGGGGGGGGAGAGAGAAGAAGGGTTTCACTCTCTGTTTGTGTGCGTCTTTTTAAAAATCAATACCCAAATAAAATGATGCACACAGACCTCAAGTAATCTTGAAGACCCATTAAAGCCCCAGGCTCATTCCCGTGCTTCACATTATTAGGGAAAGGCTCACGAACTGTGACACAAGCCTTTTCCATAGCGGGGCACATTTATGAAGATTGATAACAGGCAGGGCTCCGTGTTAACTTTTATTGTCAAACAGGCTGCAGGAGAAAATGCCTGCTATTGGCTTTTGCTTTGATTTATGGAAAGATTGCCAAGTGAAAAAAGCATTGCATAAAATAACTCTGCTGGCAGCAGAGTTATAAAATGGCCCTATATGGAGACCAAACAATAACTAACCATAATTATGTTCATTATCTTCTCCTTGAGCTCTTTGCTTTTTAATGGGGTACTCTCAATACCTACCAAACATAGGCTGCAATGTTGCAGCCACCGGTGTAGGTAAGCGTCTGTTGCCTGTGTGCTTAACCTTTTCCTTTGTTGAAAGAAAAGGAATTCTTCCTAGTAAGAGCCAAAGAATGTATTCTGTTGGTGGGTCATTTGATGATGGCATCAGAAGGGGTAAATTAAGAACAAGAGAAGACTCGTTCTATAGGGTTGGCTCAAAATCTACTTCCTATCCATTTTATGGCATATTTGTAGGAGGCCAATTTGAGAGGTGATTTCAACTAATTTTGGGAAGGCAAAATGGGGCTTTTTTGGACTTAGAGCTAGTGTGGAGTAGTGGTTTGAATGCTGAACTAGTTTCTGAAGATCAGGCTATGAAGACCCACTAGGTGACCTTGGGCAAATCATACCTGGCTTTAGAGGAAGGCAATGGGAGAACACCTCTGAAAAAATGTTGCCAAGAAAACCTTGTGATAAAGTCACCAAAATCAGAAATTACTTGAAGTCACAGAACAACTAAAGATGGGGAAAAAGCTGACTGAACTGACTGGCAGTTGAGATTGCTCCATAGTTTTTATTTCTTTTTTGGTCAACTAAAGAATAAAATCAGGAGACATCACTTGACCTAATTCTGAAGCCAGCAAGGACCATTATAATTCTTCCTAGCTATCACTAGGAGATTTCTGGTAAACGATAGATAGATAGATAGATAGATAGATAGATAGATAGATAGATAGATAGATAGATAGATAGAACACCTGCCAAGGTAGGGAGCATCACAACTGGAAAGAAGATGGATCTCCTTTTCCTTCACCCCCTACCACCATATCACCATTTTAGAGGGATAGTTCTTTGCTATCTGATTTCCAGACTTTGCTTCTGATTTCCAGACTGTAGCCAGGAAATCAGAAGACGCTTACTTCTTGGGAGGAGAGCAATGTCCAGTCTCGATAAAATAGTGAAGAGTAGAGACATCAGACTGGCAACAAAGATCCGCCTAGTCAAAGCCATGGTATTCCCTGTAGTCACCTACTGATGTGAGAGCTGGACCTTAGGGAAGGCTGAGCGAAGGAAGATCGATGCTTTTGAACTGTGGTGTTGGAGGAAAGTTCTGAGAGTGCCTTGGACTGCGAGAAGATCCAACCAGTCCATCCTCCAGGAAATAAAGCCCGACTGCTCACAGGAGGGAAGGATACTAGAGACAAAGTTGAAGTACTTTGGCCACATCATGAGGAGACAGGAAAGCCTAGAGAAGACAATTATGCTGGGGGAAAAGTGGAAGGCAAAAGGAAGAGGGGCCGACCAAGGGCAAGATGGATGGATGGCATCCTTGAAGTGACTGGACTGACCTTGAAGGAGCTGGGGGTGGTGACGGCCGACAGGGAGCTCTGGCGTGGGCTGGTCCATGAGGTCACGAAGAGTCGGAGACGACTGAACGAATGAACAACAAGTTCTTTGCTAAGAACTTTACTTCGGCCTAGAGATCCAAGCTAATTGAAAAGTAGAGAATGTTTTTGTGGGAAAGAGAGAGGAATTCCATACTTCTTTTCATGAATTGCTGAGGTCCTGGTTCTGTATAAGCAGAGAGTCTGGAATAGCATTTCCCGTCCTTGCATCATCCTTGCAGTTGTTGATCATGAGGGCCACAGAGTTTGAATCTGGAACTTGGTTGGCTGAGAAATGGTCCAAACCTAGTATTAGTATCGTAGGACTTTTGTTTCCTAGCTTTGTCTGGTCAGTAGAACTTTCTTCCACCGGCTTCATTTCAGACTCCACTTGAGGCCAGATGTCTAGCAAATGGTGTATGATCAGTTATCGGGATTTACTTTTTCATGGAATTTTAGAATATATAGAATTCCAGATAATTATTCACCTAGGCATTGATCAGACCTAACCTCCTTAGCATCACTTGATGGCTGGATATCTTATAGAATCTATATTCTATGGAGGAGACCACAGGGGCCATCCAGTCCAACCCTTTGCCATGCATAGTGGGTCTTCATGTCCTGATCTTCAAGACATCATATTCCACAGTTAGACGGCTCTTACCATCAGGAAACTCTTGGTAATGTTCAGGTGGTATCTTTTTTCTCCCAGTTTAGTCTGTTGCTCCATTGTGTCCTAGTCTCCAGAGCATCAGAAAACATGTTTTCCCCCTCCTGAGTGGAACATCCTTTCATATATTTAGAATCATAGAATCATAGAGTTGGAAGACACCTCATGGGCCATCCAGTCAAATCCCCTGCCAAGAATCAGGAAAATTGCATTCAAAGCACCCCCGACAAATGGCCATCCAGCCTCTGTTTAAAAGCTTCCAAAGAAGGAGCCTCCACTACACTCCGGGGCAGAGAGTTCCACTGCTGAACAGCTCTCACAGCCAGGAAGTTCTTCCTAATGTTCAAATGGAATCTTCTTTCCTGTAGTTTGAAGCCATCATTCTGTATCCTAGTCTCCAGGGCAGCAGAAAACAAGCTTGCTCCTTCCTCCCTATGACTTCCTCTCACGTAGCTGTCATAGCCAGACATGGCTCTCATGTCCCATCTCGGCTTTCTCTCCTCCGAGCTAAACATATGCAGCTCCCTCAGCCTTTTCTCATAGGGCTTTGATCATTTTGGTTGCTCTTTTCTGGACAAGCTCTAGTTGATCCATATCCTTCTTGAATTGTGATGCCCAGACCTGGACACAATATTCCAGATGAGGTCTTACCAAAGCAATATAGAATGGGACTAGGATTATGGGAGAGACAGTTTGATGTTGAATTATTGCTAAGATTATTCTAGGCCATAGAAGGAGTGAACCCATATGTCCCGATTCTGCAATGCTGAATGTCCAAAGTGAAATAAACTAAACCCATGACCTACACAAGCCAACTACACGACAGTCCAGCAACCCTGTAAATGTTTTAATACCACTCTGTTCAGAAGAGCTACATAACTCACTCCTGGCTCAGTAGACCTGGGAGTCATACAGCCATCTCAGACCCCCAGTAATATAATCTTTATAGCACCTCACTCTACCACAGGAACTGTGCTTTCCTTTTATATCAGTAATATATACTGTACCACTCCATCCTTAAATGGAGACAGCTTCCCTCTTTCTCTATAAGGTCAGCTATGACGCTCTGCATCAAACATCTTTTAGGTGCACAGTGCTGAATTTCAGGATCACTATTCCCTGAATGTCTGATAAATATAAAAACACCTCCTTCTCCCAAATACACAACTCTTCACTGAGATCAACAAGAATTAGTAGCTTTTGATCATCTTTCGGAGAACAAAATATTCTGTGCACAAGTACCACATTGAACAAAGAGCCTTGTGCCTTAACATTTAGAAACTCCTGCCAAGTAGTAAAGCTAAAAAGAGTCCAGTTGGGGAAAAGAGAGAGGAAGAATGAACAGAGTAAAATGTTTGTGCACTAGCACATGATGTGTTCATGCTGAGTGATGGTTTCTATACCCATCAATGCTTGAGATATATCTCCACATGCTTGCTTTTGTTCTATTGTGCTGACTTATTTCAAGTTGTAAATGTTTCTCCCATTTCTGGTATGCTGTTGTGTTGAATTTCCAAAACAGCAAAGGGTTTCTATCATATTACTTATCTATCTATCTATCTATCTATCTATCTATCTATCTATCTATCTATTTATTTGTGTCACAAATAAATAAATAAATAATAAATAAAATATTAGTCTCTAAAATTCTGAACTAAGAGTTTTTCGTTTCATTCTATTACTGGTTTTGTACTTTGTATTTGGTGTGTTTTTTTATAATTATGTGTTTTTATCTATGTATCTTACTGTGGGTATTTTATGTTCATATGTTTCGACTCTATTGTACTCCTTGAGCTGTTAGGAGAGAGGGTAATAAATAAAATTATTATTATTATTATTATTATGAAAATTGTATTCTTAGAGTTGAATTACATATCTAGAAAAACCATTACACCCACCTGAACATGCCACTTAAAATTAAGGCAGGAAACTACGTGTATAAAATTCCCTACATGATGAAAACAAATGTCCTATTTCCATATAGAAAATCAGTATGTTGAAGAGCAAGACAAGCACGTAGTTTCATCTGGGCATGTGAAATGGATCCATATTATATGTGATTGTACAGTGACTACCTGAAGTTGCAGAACACAGCAAATAAATAACAACAACAGCCAGGGCATTTCAGGGTCATTTTTTTTTAGAAAGAACAGAGGTACGAGAATATTTAAAAGTATGGTGGGATATGAGTCTGTGCATATGAGGGACTGGAAGCATCAGTGAGAAAGCCATAGGCAGTTGACCTGTTTGTAATAGTTCTGTAGTTATATCATTGGGACCAACTATCACAAGCATGTGGACAATTTCAACAGAAAGGAGGAAACCATGAAAATGAACAAAATCTGGTTACCAGTTGTAGAGAAGTGTTTATTATAAAGGGTTTATTGAACTGTGTTTAAACTGTATTTATGTTTTACATGCGTGGCCATGGCCTAGCTGTGAGAGATAGGTTGCCATGGTGACAAGGCAGAGGAGAAGGTGGGCGGAGCTTAAGGAGAAAAAGGTTTGAAAGTAACAGTTAATGGGTAGTCAGGAGGATGAGCCCCTGAGAAGAGGAGCGGAGTCAGTTAGGGCTCTGTGTGGTGAAGCAGTATAGATTCAGTTAGTTCTTAGCATTTGTGAATATTTCTTCAGCAAGGGAGCTGAAGGTGAAACCTTGTTAGATTGCTTGTGTTAAAAAGAATCTAACAAAGGGGGTTTTAGGGATCCCAGTAGTGAAAGACTGGAGATCGGTGGTTTGATACGGTATAGGACAAACAGAGTGAATATTCACAACAGGGAACACTGAAATAATAAAGTACTTCACTGAAGAAGGAGT
>NW_026847549.1:7891543-8028309 GCF_025583915.1 Anolis sagrei ordinatus
CAAAGTTGCCTCACAACGCAGATAGGGATAAATAGAGACTTCAATTCCAACGTCTCTATATATATATATAATAGTGGCAGTGTAATCAAGCAATTTTGGGACTTCCTTATAATTTAGGTTGAAATTAGGTGGATTAACATACATATTTATTTAATTTTGGTAATCCCATTTAGGTGGGATTACGCTTCCTTACACCAGTATTTAAAAAAACTTTAAAATCAGGACAGTAAAGAAAGAACAACAAACAACAGGGGAATTGGATTGTTGTAGGTTTTTTCGGGTTATATGGCCATGTTCTAGAGACATTATCTCCCGACGTTTCGCCTGCATCTATGGCAAGCATCCTCAGAGGTAGTGAGGTCTGTTGGAACTAGGGAAAGGGGTTTATATATCTGTGGAATGACCAGGGTGGGACAAAGGACTTGTCTGCTGGACAAGGGTCCAGCAGGGGAATTCCTGATGTGAAACAATCAGAACCAACTAACACCTCCCAACAAAGGATTCCCTCAGGCAGGAAGCATCCAGGTTTGATGCTGCAGGGCCATTAAATGCTAATCAAGGTAGCCAATTGCAACATTCACACTTGCCTCAAGCTGGCAAGAGTTCTTTCTCTCACCCTGGACAGTCCACAGTTATATAAACCTCACTTGCCTAGTTTCCAACAGACTCCTCAACCTGTGAAGATGCCTGCCATAGATGTGTGCGAAATGTCAGGGAGAATGTTTCTGGAACATGGCCATACATCCCGGAAAACTCACAGCAACCCATTGGCCATATTCACATAATAATAAGCCAGAATGCAGAGTGCTCTGGCTTCTTTGGTCAGCGGTATCAACAAACCAGGAACTGTGAGTTTAACTTGTTACCCAGCCAGGGTTCTTGGCTTGTTGCACCCCTTAAAAGTCAGAATCAGAAACCAGATTTCATCCTTTGTTTTGAGGAACATGCCTGGAGTTCAGTTCCTGGCTGGTTTAGTTCCAGGAGTAATCTGGCTTCAGCCACTAATTCATAAAGGATAAGATAGGGATCTCCAGAATTCTGGATTACTATAGTGCAGAAAAGCATCTGTATATAACTGGCTTTTATAGTTTAGGAAGACATTGGCAAAACGTAAGTTGCTAGCTTTGCATGTTTGATTTTTGTTCTTTTTTTTAGTCTGATAGTAAATCATCCTATTTGGGAGGTTGATGTGAAATGTCTAGCAGAGCTACAAGAAGATATTAATGAACAGATTTTAAATTAGATTTTGGGAAATGTGCAAAGAGAAGTCTACGTCTTCCATTTGGTGTGGCCCGACAGCCCCGTGGGAGCAGCTTTGTTCCAAACGGGAGTATTGTGTGTAGTAATATAATCGGCCTATACGTTTTTTAAAACCACCTTCAGAGTTTAATTGGAGGAAAAAAATGCCTTGGTCAATCAGAATTTAATTTTCAGTCCAGCAAATCACATTGCCCGTGCATTAGAAAACTGTTTTCGATTGACAAGCGGGTTATTAAAGCAATACAGCAAGTGCTCTATGATACTGAGCCTTTCCGTAATCCCTTATGAAAACCTTTTACAAAGTATGATTGAAAGAATTTCTGCTCTTATAGAAATGCTGGAAGAATATTTTTCAAGGCCCCCAAGTTTTAATATTTCCAGTTGTAAAATCTTTGTTTAAGAAGTTAAAGGCACAAAAGCTGGGAAATGGTTCTCCACTTTAATATGGGAATTAGAGAAAGACCAGAGTGTCTCGCCTGGCTTGAAATGTTGGAGAAGACAGACTAATTCTTTGTTTTTTCACTGCATTTTGGAAAATATTGTGACACCTTGGAACCTGCTTTATCAGTCAAGAGCATTAGAAGATGTGGTCTGTTTTACAAGATGGGTAAAATCCTGGCTTCCTCACTACAGGCAATGGGCAGCCTCCTGACCATGGTGCTGTGCCTTCCTATGCAACCACAAAAGAGTTTTGTTATAGGATATATTATCAATTCAGATGAAAATGTGGAAAACCTCAACAGCCTTGATCAGTTTTACACAAGGACTGAATATAAGACTATAAAACTCAGGATTGTCTGCAGTAGGAACCAGACAGTGGCAGATTGCTTTGAGATTCATCAATGCATAATCCAGTGGGGGAAATATCTCCTAGAGCAGTGGTTCTCAACCTGTGGGTCCCCAGATGTTTTGGCCTTCATCTCCCAGAAATCCTAACAGCTGGTAAACTGGCTGGGATTTCTGGGAGTTGTAGGCCAAAACATCTGGAGACCCACAGGTTGAGAACCACTGTCCTAACTTGATAACTGTTCCCAACTAATGAGTTGGCAAGTTTATTCGATGCTTAGACCAACTGTCCTAGATGCAGGAGATAATGGAAATCACTGTCTAAGTAGAGCTGGAGGTGAACTTGATGATACATTCAGCCTGCATTCTCTTCTTATATCTCTTCTTATATCTAGACCAGACTATATGACCATACACAGTGAGACCTCATAGAATTGAATTCATTTGCAAATACCATATACACTTCATACGCAGAACCCCAAGTTATGTAAGGTTTGGACCCTTTGGCAAGAGGGAGGTGGGATGTAAATGAAATGAATGAATAAATGAACGGGGTCCTCTTAGTCATAACCATTGTGCCACATTAATGTTTACATACTACCAAAACGGAGTAAGAAAAAATAGGTTGACATACGTACGCCCCATGGTTTTGTGAGTGATTGTGTGTTTGTATACATATAAATATGTGTACCCACCGCCAGTACACCGAACTTGGAGGACAATCTTACTTGGACAACGAGGGATTGCCTAAGTAATTAAGTAAGTAAGTTATGACTAAGCAAGCAATAAGAACGGACAAAAAAACGGTCATTACAAATAGATGGAAGGTCTACTTCAACTAGATGAAAAATGGAGGAGCCAATGATCACATCAAAGAAAAAATACAAAGACTTTACCAGTGACTGGATCTGCAGGATTAGTAGAAATATACTGTGGTTGAAGAGGAAGGGAGAGAGAGAAAATATATAATATACACCAGTGTAAATTAGCATGATGCCATTAATATGAGAAGAAAGGAAAGCTTAGAGAAGACAATTAATGCTGGGGAAAATGGAAGGAAAAAGGAAGAGGGGCCGACTAAGGGCAAGATGGAAGGATGGGATCCTTGAAGTGACTGGATTGACCTTGAAGGAGCTGGGGGTGGTGACGGCTGACAGGGAGCTCTGGCGTGGGCTGGTCCATGAGGTCACAAAGAGTCGGAAGCGACTGAACGAATGAACAACAACAACAACATTAATATTTGTTAAATTTCTTGGGATTTATGCTTGTAACACTTGGAATATGGTTTGCTGGTTTGTGTTTATAGCAATACATACATACATATACATATACATATATATGGAACCCAATTCATGCTGGGATCATCTCCTACCCTTTTATTTATACTGTTTTCTGTTTTGTCTCTCTTGCGTGCCACTTTGATACCTTGTGACTGAGCCAGAAGTGGTTTACCTTTTACTGTGGTTTTTTTTTATGAAACACTTCCAATGTGGAGATTTTGTCTCAGGTGTGTTTCTGGAAATAACATTCCCTGGTTATCCAGGATGGGGTCTGAAATAATTCTTTTTTTGCCCAGGGAAAGGATTGGTGCCAAGAAACAGAAGTATCAAGTTAGTCCTAGCTACTAGAAGGGAACTGCTGGGGAAAAATAATGAAATGAAATTCTTTAACAATGAAAAAGTCCCATCGAAAGGCCAGAGTTTTATGGCTCAAGAAAACTGAATTTCAAAGAGCGGAGCATTTTCTTCTCTGAGCACCTGTGGGTAATACTAAAGGAGTCACAGCCTTACGGGATTAGATTTCACAGCAGGTTCCTGTTCTCTTCATCATACAGAAAGGTTGCCTGGCATATTGGAATAGCTTTTCAGCATCCTTTTGGGTTGAGCCTTTCTTTCTCTGAATGGTTCTAAATAAGGATCTTTTCCCTAGAGAACCTGGAAATGCAAGGAACAACATCAAAAAAGATGTCTGTGTAGCAATGTTACTTGTTCAAGTTATTTTCTTTCAGGGCTCTTTTTCAAAATGAAGTTTTCTTTCACATTGTTCGTTATACTGTCTTTACCACCATCCCATCCAGCATAATAATTAAAATGGGATGACAGTTGATGATATGATTAATGATCTGTTGACTTAAGCAATAAGTCTGCATGGTTTCTTGTGTAAAAATGGTCAAAATTTCTCCTTCTTCAGTTCTTTTCTGTCAATGCCATGACATGGGAACCTTATCATTATCTCCCCTGTAGGGTACTACTTACTTACTTTCTTAGGCGATCTCTCATAGCCCGAGGATGATGGTCCTCCAAGTCCAGTGTCTTGGTGGTGGGTTCGTAGGTGGCTGTGGAGCCCTATTCTTAATCTACATGTTCTCCTGCATTGAGGACATAGGTTTCCAGTTGGAAGGTGATCCTGTTCAGGGTTGGCTTGACGCGCCTTCCTCTTGGCATACTTCTCCCTATCGCCCTCCATTTGTGTCTCTTCAAATTCTGCAACATTGCTGGTCACAGCTGACCTCCAGTTAGAGCACTCAAGGGCCAGTTGCTTTCTCAGTTCTCAAGAGTCTATGATACAGTGTTTAAGATTGGCTTTAAGCCCATCTTTCAATCTCTTTTCCTGGCCACCAACATTACGTTTCCCATTCTTGAGTTGGGAGTAGAGTAACTGCTTTGGTAGGCAATGATTAGGCATTTGGACAATGTGACACAAAGAGTACTTCATCTCATCTTCCATAGCTAAAGCACAGTGAAAGAACAAGTCTTTCAAAGTGGGTTGTTGTAGGTTTTTTTGCGCTATATAGCCATGGTCTAGAGGCATTCTCTGCTGATGTTCGCCTGCAGCTATGGCAAGCATCCTCAGAGGTAGTGAGGTGTGTTGGAACTAGGAAAAAGAGTTTATATATCTGTGGAATGACCAGGGTGGAACAAAAGACTCTTGTCTGTTGGGGCTAGATGTTTCAACTGACCACCTTGATTAGCATATAATGGCCTGACAGTGCCTGTTGAGAGGTGATTAGATGTCCTTGTTTGTTTCCTCTGTTGTTGTGCTATTGTAATTTTTGAGTTTTTAATACTGGTAACCAGATTTTGTTCATTTTCTGTTCATTTTCTGTTGAAATTGTCCACATGCTTGTGTAATTCAGTGGCTTCTCTGTGTAGTCTGACATAGTGGTTGTGAGAGTGGTCCAGCATTTCTGTGTTCTCAAATAATATGGTATATCCAGGTTGATTCATCAGGTGCTCTGCTATGGCTGATTTCTCTGACTGAAGTAGTCTGCAGTGCCTTTCATGTTCCTTGATTCGTGTTTGGGCAATGCTGCATTTGGTGGTGCTCTTTCAAAGTGGTTGATGGAGCTATCCATTGACAAGATACAGACTGGCTTTCATACCTTTCTGCTCAATCAGTGGAGATGTTGTGGTCTTCCCCAGTCTTTCATGATGCGTTTCCAGCCATATCATCAGTAGTGACTTATTTTGATTTCTCTTATAAGGAGGAGAGAAGAGAAATAGAGAGAACAAAAAGAAGTCTCTCCCAGGCATGTCTTCTCCTTGATGCTATGTGTGCCTATATATCAGCTTGTTCAAAGTGGTTGGTGGAGCTGTCCATTGGCAAGATACAGACTGGCTTTCATCCCTTTCTGCTCAATCAGTGGGGGTGTTGCGGTCTGCCCCAGTCTTTCATTATGCATTTCCAACCATAGCATCAGTAGTGACTTATTTTGACTTCTCTTATAAGGAGGAGAGAAGAGAAAGAGGGAGAACAAAAAGAAGTCTCTCCCAGGCATGTCTTCTCCTTGATGCTATGTGTGCCTATATATCAGCTTGTTTCTTGCAACAAGTCTGTAGATATAATGTCCTTGGCATCCTCTTTGCAACATCTCCTGAACTGGAAGGTGTTTTCCCTGCTTATATTGTGTGGCTAGCTAATGTTAGCCCGTTAATGTTATTTGGCCTTTTCCCAAAAGTATAAACAACACATAAGGAGAGCAGAGCTAATGGGATCGTTCAATATGTGGGCAGGGTTTCTTTCTAGTAGGCAAATCCACTGCATTGTCTGCAAAAGGAAGTGATCCTGTTTACACAGCAAGACTGATCAGTACTTAGCTGACTCAGGCTTCCTTTAGGCAGAACCCAATTGTATATATGCTCTGGGGCTTTGCTCTGAGGCTGGGTAAAATCCTGCCTCCATCAAAAATAAAGTAAACAGAATTAAACAATACAGATCTGCGAAAAGCAGTAATTCGTACAAATGATCAAAGCTCCTAGTCCTGTGTGTGGGAGAGTTCTTCCATACGCTTTCATTTCTATTTTTAAGACAGACTTCTGTGATAAAACAGATCAATATCAGTTAAGCAATTTTGTATTTTCCCATCTGTGGGACAAATTTTCCATGCTTTCTTTTTTTGGGGAGGAGGTTAAATCAGAATGGTTGATACCAGTCATAGAATCATAGAATCCTAGAGTTGGAAGAGACCTCATGGGCCATCCAGTCCAACCCCATTCTGCCAAGAAGCAGGAATATTGCATTCAAATCACCCCTGGCAGATGGCCATCCAGCCTCTGTTTAAAAGCTTCCAAAGAAGGAGCCTCCACCACACTCCAGGGCAGAGAGTTCCACTGCTAAATGGCTCTCACAGTCAAGAAGTTCTTCCTCATGTTCAGATGGAATCTCCTTTCTTGTACTTTGAAGCCATTGCTTCGCGTCCTAGTCTCCAGGGAAGCAGAAAACAAGCTTGCTCCCTCCTCCCTGTGGCATCCTCTCACCTATTTATACATGGCTATCATATCTCCTCTCAACCTTCTCTTCTTCAGGCTAAACATGCCCAGCTCCTTAAGCCGCTCCTCATATTGTTTGTTCTCCAGACCCTTGATCATTTAATATGTGAAGTCAAGCAACTTTTGTATAGTTCTGCCTTGAAGATTCGTATAACTAAGAAATGTAGGCTTAGTTGCAATTGGGAGAACTAATAAAAATAGGCAATGTAGATAGGAACTGAATGTGATTGTTTATTCCTGCATGGCAGGAAATGTAGCTCTTGTGTGATTGGGACCTGTCTGGTCTTCACATAATTTTTGTCACTAGGATTTTTGTAGGTCTGATATCAGTCTGATCATTTCCATGGTTGGGGATCTTCACACAATACAAGTGGGAATCATTTCCAAATACCTAACAAGACCATAATAAATAAACATGCCTCAAACAAGGGGTGTAAGTGATGTGTCATATTTTAAACAATGCTAATTTCAATAAAATGTAATCAACAAAAATGCAGGCTTGACTAGAATTCCAACAAACCATGACATACGTTGAAAATGCGTATAGCAAACATCTGAACTCAATCTTAACATGTTGAAATGAGACACAGATAGAAACAAGGTCTGCATGTTTTAATGCATGATAGCAGAGTCTATCCATGACAGCACGAGTAATCATATCCAGGAACATTTGTTGGTCTTGTTCAGTTGTTTTGTTGGTCTCTTTCAGTGGAGCTATTTTAATATTCTTTTAATATTCTTGGCCACATAATGAGAAGACAGGAAAGCTTGGAGAAGACAGTGATGCTGGGGAAAATGGAAGGAAAGGAAGAGGGGCAGACCAAGGGCAAGGTGGATGGGTGGTATCCTTGGAGTGACTGGCTTGACTTTGAAGGAATTGGGGGTGGCCACGGCCAACAGGGAGCTCTGGCCTGGGCTGGTCCAGGAGGTCACGAAGAGTCGGAAGTGACTGAACGAATAAACAACAACAAATTTTAATATTCAACACCAGTTTCCAATAGCATGGAATAGCTTTATTAACTTTGTATGCTAATGTTTTCCAAGGCAGTTAATATTGTTTGAAATATTACAGATTGCTTCTGCTGTTTCCTTTGGTTCATGTTATTTATTTATTGTCTTATAAATATCTTGCCATAATGTTTTGTTTCTGATGATCTTCACTCTTCAAACATGAAACAGCTAGTACATTTGAAATCCCTGTTTTCTACAAAGATTATTTTGCTATACCACCTTCATGTTTTTTTCCTACAGTTCTAACAATATCACTAGAAATGTGTGTGTGTGTGTGTGTGTGTGTGTGTGTGTGTGTGAAAAAAGTGGCACTGCCCCTGCTCATTGAGGACTACACAAACTTTTACAAAAAGGGCAAAGTCACCCAGCTGAATTACCTCATCGGAACAGTTTAGGAGCAATTCTAAGTTTAAAGTAATTGCATGGCTTATGGTGAATTTCTGAAGAAACCTTATTAGTAGTCTGCTGCGGAGCTTCCATTAGGTTTCATTAGTGGTAGTGAATCATGAGAGCAGTGAGTCATAAGTCATACAAAGCCTATGCATGTCGCTTCCCTTCAAGCTTTATTTGGAGCTGATGCAGCTGCGAAGCTGCAGACCTCATGTTTATCACTCAGAAAAACTCAAGCATCATGTCTTGCATTGTGTCACAATAAACTTCCCGAGATGCTGTTTGAAAGGGAGATACTCGACTTCTTCAGTCCTCCCTTATCACTTGCCAGTTCAAAATGATTTGGAGATGAGTGGGTTCCCTCAGAAACTGAGATGCCTGCAAATTCTACAACAAAATCTCTCCAAGGAAGCAATCAGACCATGAGAGTTTCTGTACGCTGGTTCCCAATAACCCACAAAAGCAGATAGATGAAATGTCTCTTGACCAAGAGCTGATCGATAAACTTGCCTTCACTCTTGGGGATCAGCCGTGCCAAGAAAGTTTGTACTGGAGCACTCCTGCAAACATAATAGGTGAGCACATTGATGCAGGTGTAATTGCTTCTTTTAGGTCAAGTTCTGAAGATCAGAAGTTAGTGGGAAGCGATCGACATCGCTGTAAAAGACCACACCACCACAGTTGTGAAAGTCAAAGGCACAGTTCCCTGGCTAAATATTGTGCCGTGAAGATCAATACCAGGGAGCATATAGAAGCACATTTTGGACTACATCTCCTTGCTGAATCATATCCTGTACACAAATTGGTGCAAAGATATTCAGCCTAGTTTGTACCCTCACTTGACAATGGTTGTACCCAAATCTAGCTTAGAAGTCTGTGGCTTTTAAACTTTTAGTCGTGATGCATTTTCAAAGTGATGTAGAGCATCGAAAGCAGCCTTATGAGCCATTGAGACTACAGTAGAGTCTTGCTTATCCAGCCTTTGCTCATCTAACATTCTGTTAACAGGAAGACATTGGTTATTATATGGTTTTAATGGTTTTTGTATTATTGTATATACTCGAGTATAAGCCTAGTTTTTCAGCCCCTTTTTTAGGCTGAAAAAGCTCCCCTCAGCTTGTACTCGAGCCAAGGTTATTTATTCTTTTACTCTGTTATTAGTATTATTTTATTACATTTATTATTTTACTCTATTATTATATTTACATTATTTTGCTCTATTATTATTCTATTTATTATTTTGCTCTAATATTATATTTACAGTATTTTACTCTATTATTATTATTATTATTATTACATTTACAGTATTTTACCCTATTATTGCTACATTTATTATTTTACTCTATTATTACTGTTTTTATTGCATTTTCATTATTTTACTCTATTTTTATTATATTTATTATTTTAATAATAAGTACATTTACATTGAAGGAGGTTAGAATAATGGTTTAATAAGAGTTGGACAGTCTTATCTTAAATTATAGTTTTATGTAAATATTCAGAAACATTTAGCCTATTGATGCCTCAATTAATGTAATTTTATTGGTATCTATTTTTATTTTGAAATTCACCCATAGTGGATGCATTTTCCACCCTCGGTTTATACTCGAGTCAATACCTTTTCCCAGTTTTTTGTGATAAAATGGTGCCTCGGCTTATATTCTGGTTGGCTTATACTCGGGTATATATGGTATATTTATTTTATATTGATTTTATAATGCTGTTTTAAATGTTTTAATTGTATATTGTGGATTTTTATGGCATCAAATTGCTGCCAATTTGTAATCTGCCTTGAGTTGCCTTTGGGCTTGAGAAAGCCAAGATAGAAATATCGTAAATAAATAAATAGATAATATTATCCAAAGCTGTCTGCCTCCTGCCCAAATCCACAGTTGTTTCAATGCATTGCAATATTTTGGTGCTAAATTCGTAAATACAGGAATTACTACATAACATCACCATGTATTGAATTGCTTTTTCTGTCGATTTGTTGTAAAACATGATGATTTGGTGCTTAATTTGTAAAATCATAACATAATTTGACATTTAATAGGCTTTTCCGTAATTCCTCCTTATTATGCAACATTTTCGCTTGCCCAAGGTTCTGCCAGCTTGTTTATGTTGGGTAAGCGAGAGTCTACTGTATTTATCCATATAACTCTGTAATTTAAAACAAAAAACACACTATCAGTTTCTCTTTAAATCCCATTTCTTGTTTTTGAATGGAAGGTGTCTGGAATTGAACCAAAGACCTTTCACAAGTAATTGCGCATAGCATTCAGCTGCGGACTGCTCTTCATGTAAAAGCACTTGTTGACAGCAATGACAGCAGTGGGAATCTATTGAAGTCTATACTTCCAATGACTGTAGAATATGGCTATTAGATAAGATTTTAAATTTAGCTTCAGATGTTTCACTGTGACATGGTAATCGGAATCTAGGCTATGGATTGTCTTGTGTCATTGTGTTGAGCACTGCAAAATAAAGGAGATTTTTCCAGCCAACATCTGCTTTCTTTTTGCTTCTGCATCTCTCAAGATTGTCAAGAAGCAAGCCCCCCTGAGGAGCACTTGAGTGCTTTGCATCTCACTTTCATCCTTTTAGTTAAAATATCACTCTTCTTAGGCCAATCCAGAATAAAGAGCAGAGATATATTTGTTGGAGGACTCACTCTTTGATGAATATTTTTCTCTGCCCTTTTTGAATGGAAAAAACCAATGCTGTCTGGAAATTACATTTGATTTTCCAAGGAAATCTTTATCAGGGAAATCTTTTCGTTCATAACTTGATGTTCTAAACAGATAGATGAAAAATATTTAGAAAGTGATGAGGTTTTCAACCATTGGTTTTTAGGAACCAAGCTTGTCTTTCCTCAATTCCTTCTGGGTGATGGAGATACGGATACTGGAGACAAGTGCCCCACAGTAGCAAACAATAGTATGATTTCTCTGCTGTGGCATTGTTGTTGTTCATTCGTTCAGTCATTTTCGACTCTTCGTGACCTCATGGACCAGCCCACGCCAGAGCTCCCTGTCAGCCGTCACCACCCCCAGCTCCTTCAAAGTCAATCCGGTCACTTCAAGGATCCCATCCATCCATCTTGCCCTTGGTCGGCCCCTCTTCCTTTTTTACTTCCATTTTCCCCAGCATTATTGTCTTCTCTAAGCTTTCCTGCCTTCTCATGATGGCCAAAGTACTTCATCTATGGCATTACAGCTGTGGCTTTAATGACATCATATCACACAAGGGTGGTAGACCATACGAAAATGCCTGAAAAGTGAGATATAGGATATGTATCTATAACATAGTTGTAGCAGAGATTGTGGACCAATCTCTATTTTATCGAGATTGGTCCACAGGATGGAGCCACACTAGGTCCACCTTTAACTTGTGTGGCTCCATCCTATGTGGCTCCATCGATAAAATAGTGAAGAGTAGAGACATCACACTGGCAATGAAGATGAGGAAAGCTCGGAGAAGACAGTGATGCTGGGGAAAATGGAAGGAAAAAGGAAGAGGGGCAAACCAAGGACAAGATGCATGGATGGATGGTATTCTTGAAGTCACTGGCTTGACTTTGAAGGAGCTGGGGCTGGCCATGGCCCACAGGGAGCTCTGGCGTGGGTTGGTCCATGAGGTCACGAAGAGTCGGAAGTGACTGAGTGAATAAACAACAACATCCTGTGGAATCCTGAGATTTGTCATTTGGTGAAAGACTTAAAATTGTCTGCTTAGCCTCTAGTCCAGTCCCCCAACAGTAAAATTCAAAATCCATAAAAATAATTATAGCTTTATTTACCAACTGAAATGCACAAAATACATTTTAGCCTATAAAACCCAAAACGGCACCGGCCCAGTTTACCTGTCCGAACGTATCTCCCTCTACGAACTTCCAAGGATGATAAGATCATCCGGGGAGGCCCTGCTCTTGGTCCCATCACCATTGCAAGTGTGACTGGTGGAGAAGAGAGAGGGCCTTCTCCATGGTGGCTCCTCGGCTGTGGAACTCCCTTCTCAATGACATCAGATTGGCCCCCTCCCTCCTGATCTTTTGTAAAAAAACTCAAAACCTTGCTATGGGGTCAAGCCTTTGAGCAATAAATTGGAATAATCTGGTAATGGTCTGGCCTGGACGATGTTTTAAACCAGCAAAATTAACTGCTTTAAAGTGATAGTTTTATAATGGTGTTATTGTGTTCAGTTATATTGTGATTTTTAATGTATTGTATCGATACCGTGGGTTGCCTGCTGTAAGCCGTCCTGAGACCCTCCCCAGAGGTGAGAAGGACAGGATATAAATGCCTTAAATAAATAAAATAATATTGTGTAGTGTAGATACTCTCAGGGTTGTTGTAATGATTATAAAAAGAAAATACTTATAAAGAATATGTATTAAAATGGTGTTAAGAAGCAACCCAGCTGGCATTGGGGCACAGTGTGTAGAAAAGAGACAAAGTCTCATGATGTTGAAAAGGAAAATGATCTAATTCTTGAAAACAGCCCAATGTGTTTTGGTCTGAAAGTATTTTGTTGCTGTCTTCTGAAGCTGTGAAAACAAAAGGGGACACTCTGTAAGCAAGAGTAATTATATCACGAAAGAAGTCACAATTTGCAAATTGGCTTTCCAGTCTTCTTTGCTCAATAGGGAACTGAATGCTGGGCGGGTTATGCTTTTCCGCATGCGTTCTTTTCTGTGCTCTTATGTATATAAAATGAAATACAAAGTACAGTAATGAATATTTCATTTCTTTATAGCATGTATGTACCTCTTCACCCTACATATGGATGGTAGTCCCCAACTATATTTAACATCTCACTGAAATTTCAAGTAATACAGTACATTAAAATAACGGATAACCTTGCAACAACTCCCTGAAATTGTAAGCCATACAGTACATTAAAATAACTGAGTCTGTGAAATCCTCAAGAAAAAAATGTTAAAATGGAGTGTAATTGCTGTAAAAGCACCAGCAAAACTCCTGTTAGTGAAAATTAATAAGAGAGATAACTACTTGATTTCACAGGAGCCACCTCCCAAAACTGGAGCCCCATTGGTGCAGCGGGTTAAACCGCTGAGCTGCTGAACTTGCTGACTAAAAGGTTTGTGTTTCAAATCCAAGGAGCGGGGTGAGCTCCCGCTGTTAGGCCCAGCTTCTGCCAATCTAGCAGTTTGAAAACATGCAAATGTGAATACATCAATAGATCAATTTGACAGGAAAGTAAAAGTGTTCCATGCAGATATGCCGGCCACATGACCTTGGAGGTGTCTACGGACAATGCCAGCTTAGAAATGGAGATGAGCACGACCCCGCAGAGTCGGACATGACTAGACTCTTACGAACACATCTTGGAAAAATTAGGATTTTTTGGACTCCGTCACCCTAGGAGGTGATGATCCAAAAGTAACTTTTCCAAACTCTGATTATGAGAAATTTGTAGGCCTTTGTTTCAAGATTATATGTGGTTTTGAGGATCCACAAGAAATCCAGGAACATTTCCTGAATGGATACAAGGGTTGTCCTTTATATCCAAAGTATGACAGTCTCAGTTTAATTTCCTTTCTTTCTAGTGCAGGCCTGATCTTGTATTAACACAACTGTGTTGTTGTAGGTTTTTTCGGGCTATATGGCCATGTTCTAAAGGCATTTTTTCTCCTGACGTTTCGCCTACATCTATGGCAAGCATCCTCAGAGGTAATGAGGTCTGTTGGAACTAGGAAAGGGGGTATATATATCTGTGGAATGACCAGGATGGGACAAAGGACTCTTGTCTTCTGGAGCGAGGTGTGAATGTTTCAACTGATCACCTTGATTAGCATTTGATTGCCTGGCAGTGCCTGGAGCAATCTTTTGTTGAGAGGTGATTAGATGTCTTTGTTTGCTTCCTCTCTGTTGTTGTGCTGTTCTAATTTTAGAGTTTTTTTAATACTGCCAGCCAGATTTTGTTCATTTTCATGGTTTCCTCCTTTCTGTTGAAATTGTTCACATGCTTGTGAATTTCAATGGCTTCTCTGTGTAGTCTGACGGTGGTTTTTGGAGTTGTCCAGCATTTCAAGGAACATGAAAGGCACTGCAGACTACTTCAACCAGAGAAGTCAGCCATAGCAGAGAACCTGATGAACCAACCTGGACACAGCACATTGTTTGAGAACACAGAAATGCTGGACCACACCAACAACCACCATGTCAGGCTACACAGAGAAGCCATTGAAATCCACAATTTCAACAGAAAGGAGGAAACCATGAAAATGAACAAAATCTGGCTAGCAGTAAAACTCCAAAATTAGAAGAGCACAACAACAGAGAGGAAACAAATAAGGACATCTAATTACCTCCAGGTACTGCCAGGCAATCAAAATGCTAATCAAGGTGATCATTTGAAACATTCACACCTAGCTCCAGCAGACAAGAGTCCTTTGTCTCACTCTGGTCATTCCACAGATATACAAACCTATTTTCCTAGTTCCAACAGACCTCACTACCTCTGAGGATGCTTGCCATAGATGCAGGCAAAACGTCAGGAGAGAATGCCTCTAGACCATGGCCATATAGCCCGAAAAAACCTACAACAACCCAGTGATTCCTGCCATGAAAGCCTTCGACAATACATTAACACAACTGTATTTTTCTTAACTTTTAATCCTTTTGCTCACCTCTCTATCTCAGAAAATATGTTGTTTCTTCCAGTGACACATAACACAGAGCCTTGGTTTCTTGTAATTTACGGTGAAAGCATCCATATAACGTTATTTTTTCTCCTTCTTTCTCTCTCTCCCATCTCCCCCCCCCCCCCCCAACCATCTTTCCCAACCCCAGGCGATATAAGTCAACCCCAGTGTGTGCGGACCTGCAGAGCAAAATCTTCCAGTGCTATCAGGAGAATTCCCAGCAGACGCTCAGCTGCTCAGCCCTGGCCAGCGAGTACTTCAAGTGTGTCAACCATGCCAAGCAGGTGGGTTCAGAAAAGAAGCCCAAGGGAGCAGAAAGAGGCCTCCGTGTCTCTTTTGAGATCTCTGCGGGCCATCGTGGTCGTCCCCTGTTTTCAATCATTCTGCCACATGCCGTTATTATCTCCACCTTTTTATTGTTGCTTTACTGCCTGCCTGCAGTTTGCTCTGTTTCTGTATTATTTATTACTTCCTATCGCAAACTCTTTATTATTTATTTTCCTTATGATGTGATTTTCATTTATAGATTATCCTCATTTAATTTCCTGTTGCATCTTAATATATAAATCTAGGATATGAACCTAACCTGTTGTAGGGATAGAATTTGGATTCATTCTCCATTTCACAAATGCCCAAATCTTGCCTGTTTGGTTGTTTCTGCCCAGTCTTGAGTTGCAAATATTGATTCTTCCCATTTTGTTAGTTCTGTACTGTATTGCTTGTCATCCTTCCCAGTAGATGTTTGCTTCCTTGGCTCCCTTATACCAGTTCACCTCATCCTGGACTTTCTCACTTGTTCCAGATGTTTGGTCTTCTTAGTCCAGCTACGCAAAGGTTATCCACATGCAGCAGCTTCCCATTAATCTTTCCGTAACGCAAAATCAAAAGTATCGGAAACATAACTAAGAAATGTATCACACCAATCCTATGAATGTGTTTTTCATGCTCCAAAATATCTGCTCACCTGCCCTGTTTTTAAGGTATGTGTTGTTATACACCAGGTTTTTGGAGCCTTTGAACCCACCAAAGCGAAATTAGCCCACTTTGCCAAACAGTAGTTTTGCAGGGGTTTGATAAACAAGCACGCCTGGCGGGGACGAGAGACAGGGCCTTCTCAGTGGTCGCCCCTTGGCTGTGGAACGCCTTTCCTACAGATATCAGATCGGCCCCCTCCTTATTGGCATTTTGGAGGAAAGTGAAAACCTGGTTGTTCGAACAGGCATTCGATTAGGCAGTGTAATTGATTACAGGAAGACGGAATAACAGATGATGAGATTGTATTCTGATTCTATTGAAGAGACACGAATGATTTGTCATATTGATGTGTAATTGTTGTTATGCTATTGTTTTTAAATGTTCTAATGGGTTTGTAATGTGTGCATTGAAATTGCTGCTGTTAGCAGCTTTGAGTCGCCTAGGGGCTGAGAAAAGCGGTATATAAATGAAGTAAATAAATAAATTGTCTACCTGGAAAAATGGGACAGACATAATTGCACACCCAGCAGATGTGCAACATGTAGCTGGTGGGAATGTATTAGAGCAGTGGTTCTCAACCTGGGTTCCCCAGATGTTTTTGGCCTCCAACTCCCAGAAATCCTAACAGCTGGTAAACTGGCTAGGATTTCTGGGAGTTGTAGGCCACAAACATCTGGGGACCCCAGGTTGAGAACCACTGTATTAGAGCTTAATGGACTACTCGTTATCAGTCCTCTCTGCAGTCACACCCCATTTGTAGACTGTGCCTTCACCCAAAGTCCAGTTCACGCTGGCGTTGATTTCAGTCCATCATAAGTTAAAATACAGCTTTTTAAAAAGAGGGTTTGGAACCTAATTGATTTTTCCTCATGTTTTTAAATTGTGTTTAAATAGTCTTTTGAACTATTTTAACATTTTATGTTATTGAATGTTCCTAGTCTGTTCAAATTGGTTTTTTCCCCACTGAAATTCCGAATAGCTTTATTTGTCTAAATTGATTTACCCATGATGTATGGCGGAATTAAAATATTTTAAGAGAGAATAAATAGTTGCTCTTGGAGTGAAGGTAGTTTCCATACTCTGAACTATTGGTCCAGACTGTCTTCCAGAGGAATAAAGGAAATAACATCACAGAATCATAGAATTGGAAAAGACCATAAGGGCCATCTAATTCAACACCTACCATGCAGGAATATTCAGGCAAAGCATTCTTATAAGAAGGTCACCCGAGTTCTGCTTAAAGACCACCAAACTCAAGCAACCTCTGCTTAAAGACCTCTAAACTCAAGCAACCTCTGCTTAAAGACCTCCAAACTCAAGCAAGTTCTGCTTAAAGACCTCCAAACTCAAGCAAGTTCTGCTTAAAGACCTCCAAACTCAAGCAACTTCTGCTTAAAGACCACCAAATTCAAGCCACTCTTTTGGCAGTCTATTCCACTTTCAGAACAAGTCCCAAAGTTCTTCCACACATTTTTGTGGGATTTCTTTTCCCATAATTTTTAATCTACTGGTTCCACTCCTATCCTGTGAAGGAGTAGAGAACAAGCTTGCTTCATCTTCTGTATGACAGCCCTTAGATATTTGAAAATGGTCGCCATCTCACCACTCAATCTTCTCTTCTTCAAGCTACGCAACTCCCTCATTGGGTTTAGTTTGCAGATCTTTGACCGTCTTACTCTCCACTTGTGAGCACATTGACTTTTATCTAAGTTCCAGATGAGGATGGGGGGAAATGAGCTCCTAACTATGTTTTAGTACCCCAGACCAACCCTCAAGACCCCAGATTTTTTAAAAAATCAGATGAAATATCACCTGGAAATGGTCTAAAACAAAGCAAAAACGCCCCAAATTTCAGTTTTTTAAAATAATTGTCCCCAATCCCTGAAATCCCCACCAACAAGCTGTTTTTAGCAAAACCAGAAGTGGTGTGATATGACTTCAGATTGCCAGAAACCCTCCTGGGTGACAAGTAATCACAGAGATGTAAATGGGCCTTCATCCCTGGCACAGTTGCCCCAGTTGTGGCCTAGATGCTTCCCTGTATGGGCAACGGGAGACAGTTAGAAGGAAGCCATTCTCAAAACGTGTGCAGCTTTTCTTTTTCTGATTTCCCATTAATTTTCAGCTGGCCTCTGTTGGGAGAACTTCTCTCTGGAACATGTCCAGTGGCTCTGCATTAATATTGCCAGCAAAGGCAGTTGTGCGTCCGCATGGCTCGCTTAGGGTAGTGCTTTATAAATTATCCTTCTCTTTTTTTTGTTGAAAATCCATTTCTGTGGTTGGCTTCCAGAACTCTTTCTCTCTCAGAAACATCCCCAGTGGACTGGAGGGGCCAGAAGCCACACTCTCGCTTGCATGGCTATCGTTTGCTTGCTTTGCATGTCTTCAAATCCACTGACATGCCAGTTTATAATGGCTGTCAAGGCAGCTGGCCAAATTTACTCTGTGGAGTCTCTCAAGAGAACGCCATAAGCTGGTGCAGAACGGAGAGATGGAAAGGGCCAATTATGGCATCTTTATAGATACATGATTGTTGCTTGTTCTCCTTTGCCTTCTGTGTTTTCTTCTCTTGCTCTCATTTCTGAGTCGCTCACTTTATATTCTGCAGTACACCTTCATCACAGCTCTCTGGCTCTTCTGCATTTGCCGATGGTCAAAAAGGGAGCAGAAGAGAATAGTGTTTTATTTGGTTGACTCTTTAGTTCTGCAGGTTGTGAAGTGAAGCAAGGTTTGTAACTCCATTCTCCCACAATCACACTCCTCATACATTCTCAATAACAAGTTTGCTCTTCCAGAGTTTAGTGGTTCCCCTTGATAAAGGTTTTCAAGACCCACTGGACAATTCTTTGTGGTTGATTGGTTCATAATAATCCAAAGTACAAGCGTTTTTTGGAGGTGTTTTTGACAAGTGCTCGTGTAGCTATAATTCTTATGCGATAGTAGATTCAGGTATTTTCTTTTCAAATCCTGTTTTTATTTGGAAGATGATGTTTTTTTCTCAACATTGAAACAGCATTGGTGTGAAAATGCACTTTTTACCTCAAGGTAACACCTTCCATTGGTACGGAGATTCCTGTGTGACCTGGACTGTCATTTCTGAACCAATGACAAACTGCAATTTCCTTCCTCTGCTTCTGCAAGTTTCATTTTTTTTTCCTGCTCCATTTCTATCCCAAATTCACATTTTGTGCTATAATTGCTGGTGTTGATTTCATTGGCAAATAGGACTGACTATCTGTTGCTTTGCAGCAATAGTGTAACCTTTCCAGAGCTTTTGAAAAGCTTTCTGGGAAAATTATGAAAGCAGTGTGATGTACAGTTGGACTCTTGGTGACTAGGGTTCAAATCCACACTTTACCTTGCAAATCCGCTGGATGATCTTGCAATCTCTCTGTCTAAGAGGAAGGAAATAGTAACATTCCTCTAAATAGGTTTGCCAAAAGAGCCCTACAATGGGGTCCCCATAATTCAGAGCTGAAGGCATATAAGAATGAGGAAAGAAGGAGATAAGACTTCTTCTTTGCTTTGGAAGATATTTCTCTTTTGTAGTAGTATGGGAAGAATCCCCACAAGGAAAGACTTCTCCCATGCTTATTGGTGTGGATCCTTCTTATTAAGCAAGAGCAAGGGTGCTGAGGTTGCCATACGAGGTGGTTCCACAAATGGAAGAATGACCATCTCTGCAAGCCATTAGAATTTATTTATTTATTTAAAACATTTATATTCTGCCTTTCTCACCCCAAAGGGGACTCAGGGCATATATACGGCAAACATTCAATGTGGGGACAAGAATTAATTATATGCATACATAAACATTTGTCGGTGGCACAGTGGGTTAAAGCACTGAGCTGCTGAGCTGTTGATCGAAAGGTCGCAGGTTCGATTCCGGGGAGCGGCGTGAGCTTCCGCTGTCAGCCCTAGCTTCTGCCAACTTAGCAGTTCGAAAACATGCAAATGTGAGTAGATCAATAGGTACCGCTCCGGCGGGAAGGTAACGGCACTCCATGCAGTCATGCCGGCCACATGACCTTGGAGGTGTCTACGGACAACGCTGGCTCTTCGGCTTAGAAATGGAGATGAGCACCACACCCCAGAGTCAGACATGACTGGACTTAATGTCAGGGGACTACCTTTACCTTTTTAAACATTTGTCTCAATATCAAAATACACTGTTTAGAACCATCTTGATCATTTGGGTCTAATCTAATTGGTGTGGTAAGGATTTCTAACGCTGCTTTATTGCCCTGTCCCAAAAGCTTGGTCCCACAGCCAAGTTTTTACCATCCTTCTGAAGGACAGGAGGGAGGGGGCCAATCTGATCTCACCAGGAAGGGAGTCCCATAGCCGGGGGGCCATCACTGTGAAGGCCCTCTCACTCGTCCCCACCATTCACGCCTGTGACAATGGTGAGACGGAGAGCAAGGCCTTCTCAGAGGATCTTGATCTTCGCAGTGGTTCATAGGAGGAGATGCATTCAGACAGGTAAATTGGGTCGGGCTGTTTAGGGCTTTATAGGTCAAAGCCAGCACTTTGAATTGTGCCCAGTAGCAAACTGGCAGCCAGTGGAGTTGGCATAACATGGGAGTTGTATGCTCCCTGTATGCCGCCCCATTATTAACCTGACCACCTCTCGTTGGACTATTTGAAGCTTCCGAGCAGTCTTCAAAGGCAACCCCAAGTAGAGTGCATTGCAATAGTCTATCCTGGATGTAATGAGAGTGGACCACCATGGCCAAGTCTGGCTTCCCAAGGTACGGGCGCACCTGGCACACAAATTTTAATTTTAGGAACGTTGACTGACTTGACTCAGACTCATTCCTGTTCAGGGAGTCAAAAGTAACCATTACTTTTTTGCAGAGATCTTCCATTTGGTTACAGACTTTGGTGTACACATGAAAGTGCCTTGGTTCTTCTGTGACATCCAAGATATTTACCTCTCTGTTTGTAGCTTGGCAGCCTATACATGGCTTCTGGGTTCTCACAGGCCCACTTGAATAGATAATTGTGCTCTGGGTTGATGCAAGGCACAGTCCACACAAAGTGGAAGAAGCTACCAAAACATGGATTCTCCCTCTATAATTCTCCCCTATTCCTGTAATAGAGTTGAATACCCTCAACACACACAAAACTTCAGCACTGCCAAAACAGTTGGAATAAAAGACTGTGATTCATATATTTGCTATCAACAATAATATCATCAGACATTTATTTGTCTGTTAAATTTACTACCTGCTTTTCATTATAAATATAACTCAAAGTAAGGTCACAACAAAGCATAACAAAACCATATAATCTCTTGAGGAAAAACAGGAAAGACATAAACACTTCAAATACCAGTTAATAAGGCACAGTGACCCAGATTCAACTAAAAGCTCACGGCCAGGAACCTGTAATGGCCTGTCACCCAGATAAACAGACTATTGCACAAGCCATGTTACTTTCTCAGCAGTTGGGGGAGGAAGAGGGCAATGGGCAGAGAAAGATGCAGGGCCAGAGCTGCCTATTTATCAAATATTTGGCTTCTGACAAAGTAGAGGTATTCATGGAGCCAGAGCACAGTGAAAGGAGTGACTTTGACAATCCGCTGTAAGACAGAGTCATGGCATTCTCCCATGGTACAAGATAGTCCTCATATCCACAAAATTGATAAACAAAGCTTCACTTATTAGTGTGTTTACTTATTCACTTTCAGCCTCCTCTTCAAGCTACAGCCTCTTCTTGGTAATTCCATTATCCATCTCGGTGAAAATAATAGGGTTCAAAAAAATCTACGATTTCCCATATCCACACAGAAGTCTGGGAACATTTCTCCTATGGGTATGGGGGCCTGGCTGTACTTTGATTCTATGGGCTTCCTATCTCCCTCTTTGATATCAGTCATTTAAGAAATAAGCAGCTTGGAAATGACTATTTTTTTCTTCCTGGCCACTCCACTCATTTCATTTCTTTTATGTCTTCAGTTGACATGAAAAATATTAGGATGATGCACCAATCAAATGTGAATTTCATTGGGTTGTTGTAGGTTTTTTCAGGCTATATGGCCATGTTCTAGAGGCATTCTCTCTGGACGTTTCACCTGCATCTATGGCAAGCATCCTCAGAGGTTGTGAGGATGCTACCTCTGAGGATACTTGCCATAGGTGCAGGCAAAACATCAGGAGAGAATGCCTCTAGAACATGGCCATATAGCCCGAAAAAACCTTCAACAACCCAGTGATTCCAGCCATGAAAGCCTTCGACAATACGTTAATTTCATTGTTAGACAGCAGTGCCCATATGGACAGTTTCTCCTTTAGTTCACTTCATCTTTCATCACAGATGATTACATGGATCTCTGTATATTGAACTTGGGTCCTTCAGAAGAACATCCCAATTAGATCTTAATATCTAGGCAGACAGTATAATTAAAGACATGCCATTGAATATCCAGATCCCAAGCTGTGAAGTTAAAATTGCTGGATGAAACATTAACAACCTTATATATGCGGATGATACCACTTTGATGGCTGAAAGCGGGGAGGAGCAGAGGAACCTTCTAACCAAGGTGAAAGAAGAAAGGGCAAACACTGGGTTGCAGTTAAACATCACAAAAGCCAAGATTATGGCAACAAGACTGATTGAGAACTGGCAAATAGAGGGGGGAAACGTGGAAGCAGGGACAGACTTTGTATTTCTAGATGTGAAGATGAGTGCAGATGCAGACTGCAGCCGGGAAATCAGAAGACGTTTCCTTCTTGGGAGAAGTGCAAAGACCAATCTTGATAAAATAGTGAAGAGTAGAGACATCACATTGGCAGTGAAGATCCACATAATTAAAGCAATGGTATTCCTCATAGTAACCTATGGATGTGAGAGCTGGACTATAAGGAATACTGAGTGAGGGAAGAGAGACACTTTTGAATTGTGGTGCTGGAGGAAAATTCTGAGAGTGCTTTGGACCGCCAGAAGATCCAACCAGTCCATCTTCCAGGAAATAATGCCTGGATGCTCACTGAAGGGAAGAATATTAGAAGCAAAGATGAAGTAATTTGGCCACAGAATAAGAAGACAGAAAAGCTTGGAGAAGACAACAATGCTGGGAAAAATTGATGGAAAAATGAAGAGAGGCCGACCAAGGGCAAGATGGATGGATGGTAGCCTTGAAGTGAGTGGCTTGACCTTGAAGGAGCTGGGGGTGGTGACAGCTGACAGGGAGCTCTGGCCTGGGCTGGTCCAGGAGATCATGAAGAGTTGGATGCGACTGAATGAATCAACCACAACAAATTATTTCATGTACTATATACTGGGAATTTGAGCATCACAGCTTTTCTCATATGAATCTTTTCTTGGAAATTGATATGTAGAACATGGTCAGAAAGTTAGGCTATCTCTCCAAAAAATTCTGGGAATTGTAGTTCAAGAAGTAGGCTAGGGAACCATAATTCCACTAGTGAGAAATTGGGATGGATGGATGAATATAAATAGGTAGATAGACAGATGGATGGATGGATGGTGATAGATAGATCAATTGATCATACAGTGCACATGCATTTACATGCAAACATACATAGAACATTGGTAGATATTGGCCAGAATTCACTTAGCAACATATACACTTGAAAGTTACACTACAACATGCAGATTCAAGCATTCATTGTTGCGCAACATATTCTGCTGGTAGCAATGGAAGACGTGTTGCACAAATTGCTCATCTGTGTCCTGTCTTTACAAATTGCTCATTACTCATTGCCCATCCTTGCTTGTGCAGCCAATACTTTGCATTCTGATGATTCATTGAGGCTGTGCATCTTCTGCTTTTCATTGTGGTTGTGTATCCCATACTTCACATTTAGGGTGTGTACCCTATATGACTGGCAAAAAAGATCCGAATAGTCAAAGCCATGGTATTCCCTGTAGTAACCTATGGATGTGAGAGCTGGACCTTAGGGAAGGCTGAGCGAAGGAAGATCGATGCTTTTGAGCTGTGGTGCTGGAGAAAAGTGCTGAGAGTGCCTTGGACTGCGAGAAGATCCAACCAGTCCATCCTCCAGGAAATAAAGCCCGACTGTTCACTGGAGGGAAGGATACTAGAGACAAAGATGAAGTACTTTGGCCACATCATGAGGAGACAGGAAAGCCTAGAGAAGACAATTATGTTGGGGAAAGTGGAAGGCAAAAGGAAGAGGGGCCGACCAAGGGCAAGATGGATGGATGGCATCCTTGAAGTGACTGGACTGACCTTGAAGGAGCTGGGGGTGGTGATGGCCGACAGGGAGTTCTGGCGTGGGCTGGTCCATGAGGTCACGAAGAGTCGGAGACGACTGAACGAATGAACAACAACAACCCTATATGTTGCATCATGGTTATACATTGCAGTTGTCTTGGTATACTTTGGCACGTGTTGCACAAAGTTGCTATTCTGCATGGGGATTGTATTGTGCTGCATGCTGATATTTATGCTACATTGGGGGAATGTTGGATTGAGGACAATGTCTATTTGCGCATGTACTCTTAAACATATGCTAACTGCCATATAATCATAGTTGTGCCTATATAGGAACCAAGGGACCTTTGAACTGTTGGAATGAATATGCCAGAGGGAGCCATTATTTTATCCCCTCTGTAATGAAGGACATTCTTGTAGTCTTCATGAGCTGTGGGTGGAAATGTATTTCCTTTTTGCTCATGACTGGAGAGCCTGAACAAATAGTTCTTTTCAAGCCTCTCTTAAAATGGCGTTGTAAGATGCGGCGGCGATTAACACAGACAAATGCAAGGCAGAGGATGAATAAGACAGGGAGAGAAATCAGGAATGAAGAAGTCAATCCAAAATTGGCTGCTGAAGAACAAAAATGTGCATCGGGAAACATAGAGACGCAAGCACAGGAGGGAATCCGAATTCCAGGTGGTGACGCTGCCCATCAGAGCGGCGGCAAAGGACTCTTTGTGCGGTTCATAAATTGAATTTATTGACTCCTCTTCCTGCCTCAATTGCAATCGGCTCGGCTTGTCATCTGTGCACTCCTCATTTCGCACTCAGTAATCTCACAGCTTTATCTCTCCCTTAGAAAAACCTTGCGGAGCTGCTAATATTGAGGGCTTTGACACTTGGCCGTATCGTGAGCTAAATCTTTACCTGAAGTTCTCGAGGCAGTTTGATAAGCTGAAGCATTTTATTGATATCTGTGTGTGTGTGCCTGTGCCTGTGTGTCTATCCTATCAAAGGAGAAGTGGAGAGACAAATAGTTGCTTATTGTGGCCATTAGTGGGGAGAACAAGGCATTGACTGCCTTCTTTGAAATCAGCATGGAGCTAGCTGTACTTAAAACAATGGTTTTGAAGTGAGCGGGTGCAAAAGATGATTGATTCTGCAGCTAGTCTGAACATGCAAGGGAGACTGGACACTCGTTATACTCTGCGAGTATAACAAGTTCCATTTCTGAATGCTCCCCTTTGATAGCATGGAGGAAGCCAAACCACAACACGACTTCTAGATGTATTAAGTTTACACATTGGGCAGCATCCAAACATTCTGATCTTCAGCTTACTAATATTCCCCCCACAATTACTGACATCCAGTTGTTATATGTAACTTTTGAAATCTCAGCTCAGCCAGAAAAAACTTACGCAACCCTCTCCATTTCATTGTTTAGTACATCCTCCATCTTTTTTGTTGTGTATGTCTGCAAAATCTTACCATCCAAACTGAACTTCCTCTTCTGAGTATTCCCTACCATGGGATCTCTCCCAATATTTCCTAAAGCACGTGGGACTTAGCTTTCTTCAATTTCAGAATGTGCATCCAGCTCTACTCAACGTTTCTTTTCTTCTGTGTAATGAATCCCCAGATTTACCCTCTTGGTCTGAAGATCAATGGAGTTCTTACATTTTCTGGGAAATAAAACAGCATGTCAAAGGAAGGATTTGTTGGCTCTTACATTCTTGACAGCAGGTATCAAGAGAACGGCTATCTCTCAGGGGAACTTGGCATGACTGGATATGGAAAGTAGATGATTAGGGCTGTGTGATCAATGAAAAAAAGTTTCAAAACTCATTACAAAATTAGGGGGTGTTGGTGCTTCATTTCTAAAGTGTTTATAAAGTGTATTTAGTTAAAATGTTATAACGAGAGTAATGAAATTTTTATACTTTTTCATTATAGTAATAGCTCAAGTGGTGAAACTTCAGGGACTCCTTTTTCCCTCATTTTACAGCTATTTAGGTGAAACTTGCTACAGTGGTCGAACACATTTACCACTGTTAGCCCATCAAATTTCAGAACATTTCACTTATCCACGGGTTTTTTGGAAATTATCAAAAGTTTTTATAAGCAGCATTTTAAAAGAGCTATTTCTTTGAATTTTCTGTATGATGACATAAGATAACAGGGGATAATTCCCCCCAACTTTCAGAAATATTCATACCTTTGGTAATTTTAGGGATTTTTTTTAAAGTTTTTGACAAAAACCTTTTTTTTAAAATAAAAAGCCACAACAGCTATCTCATGAAATGTCTCTCATAGTAACCAATAGAATTTCCATTTGGAGATTTCTTCCCAGCCCACCACAGAGATTTACTTGCTAGAAGTATCAGTTCTCCTCTTTGCAGATTCAGCGATTTATTGGAACTCTGCCAGGCTGCTGCTACAGAGAGACAAATGTGTTTATTTATTTGTTTAAAACATTTATATTCTGCCCTTCTCACCCCAAAGGGCACTCAGGGCAGAGCACAGCATATATACGGCAAACATTCAGTGCCGGGACACAAATTCTTATATACATACATAAACAACTCTCTCCTATCCTGATTGGGTTCTTTCTGATGCTGTGCAGAATCCTGGGAAATGTAGTTCAGGGCAGGACCTTTTGAATTCTCTGGTATAGGTCTTCTCATCTTCCCAAACTGTATTTTTCAGAATTTTGGGCTTTCTTGTTCTCTTTCCCAGCAAACTCTGCTTTCTCCCTGTTGCTTCACTTTCCTAATAGCAAGAGGCCATTAATTTATAGAGGAAAGACAGCCTTTTTGGCTTTGCTTTGCTTCCTTGTGCTGGAAATGAAACTGACTTTGGGAGGCTTCTGAGATTCACAAAATTAAAATGAAAAAATAGTAAGTTTCGATTTTTAAGTTCTTAGCATGGGCCATACCTGCGCATTGGATATCTCATTGTAAGTACAAATTTGATATGACTTATGAAAAAATTGCACACTTCTAATACCGTCTTGGAGTTTTAGCACTCTTGTTAGCAGTGCCTCTCCCTGCTTTCTCAGGAATTCATTTTCTGTTCAAATTCTGTTTGTTTGGGTATTTCATTCATTCACATTGGGAATTATTGGGGCTTGGTGAGGTTTCAGATCATGCATTACATTGAGTCATGCCACTTGGACCAGCTCATGTTGATGCATCTTCTAAATATTTGTCCTTGGGTCCTGCCATTTGATTCTCCATGTGAAACTTCTGCATGGAATACTTTGGCATGAATTTGAGGGATTGTTTTTAACTAAGGGACGTGGCCAACAATTAGCGAGTTTTTCTGAGCAATTAATCCAAAGCGTTGCAGGTGTAGCTGCCATGGCTTTGTAAACACAAAAAGGAACCCCCTGCGTGCCCGACTCAATCTTCCCAGTGTCGTATGGCACATCCTTCACAGTGGAAATGATTTTTTGTTTTATAGTCAGCAGTCTGTGAGTGATCGGCAACCACCTGCAATTTCACCTGGCAAATTCCTAAAGGAGAAAAAAGCAGGGTTCTGTTTTTCAACTTGTGACATTTCCCCCAGTGCCCCTGAAAGACATTATGCTAATTTATGCAGTGTTTAAATTTATACAGTGTTGAATATTAAGAGCCTGGCTACGCATTACATTCATCATGTCAGAAGTATTCCAAGCAAGCTTTGACTGCTCAAATTTCTGAAGTTTCCCTGGAGCCAGGCAAAAGAAGACTCTTGTCATGCCTGAGGAAATCTTGGAAAGTTTTGGATTTCAATTCAGGATGAATTCAGTGCAAAATTCACATATGGTTGTTTTGTGCAGAAAATAGTATTTTACGTACAGGAAATATCTCTAAACTCTGTGTTTCCTACGCAGAACATGCTTCTTTCTTCTAAACAAACTTGCCAATTTTGCACAAAATAAGTCCCAAACAATTGCAGTTTTTGTGCAAAATGACCATGTATGGATTTTGTATAATATAAGCCCTGAACTGCAAAGATGCTCTTTTCATCAGCGTTTCTTCACACTCAAAAAATTATTTTTTCAGTGATTTTTGAGCATTTTCTAATATTCTTCTCATTTTTAGCATATATTGTATATTATATGTATTGATATATATTTTCTTCAAATGCTGATTGTTAGCTAGAAGTTCTGAAGAAGAATAGTCAGTAAAAAGGGAAGGGAAGCAGATAGAGAAATACCTCCCTGACCTCCTGGTTCTCTGTTCCCCAAGCTGGATCTTTCCCCAAGCTGGTACTTCCCAAATTTGTTGGGCTACAGCACCCATTATTGTCTTGTGGGGTCCCGCAGGGCTCAATATTGTCCCCCATGTTATTTAACATCTACATGAAGCCGTTGGGAGAGATCATCCGGAGTTTCGGGGTACGGTGTTATCTGTACGCAGATGACGTCCAACTCTGTCACTCCTTCCCACCTACTACTAAGGAAGCTGTTCAGGTCCTGAAACGTTGCTTGGCCGCTGTATCGGACTGGATGAGGGTGAACAAATTGAAACTGAATCCAGACAAGACAGAGGCACTCCTGGTCAGTCGAAAGGCCGAACAGGGTATAGGGTTACAGCCTGTGTTAGACGGGGTTACACTCCCCCTGAAGACGCAGGTTCACAGCTTGGGTGTGATCCTGGACTCTTCGCTAAGCTTGGAACCCCAAGTCTCGGCAGTGTCCAGGGGAGCATTTGCACAATTAAAACTTGTGCGCCAGTTGCGCCCGTATCTTGGGAAGTCTGACTTGGCCACGGTAGTCCACGCTCTGGTTACATCCCGGATTGATTACTGCAACGCGCTCTACGTGGGGTTGCCCTTGAAGACTGCCCGGAAGCTTCAGATGGTCCAGGGTCGGCAGCCAGGTTGCTAACAGGAGCGGCACTCAGGGAGCACACCACTCCTCTGTTGAGCCAGCTCCACTGGCTGCCAATTCGCTACCGAGCACAATTCAAGGTGCTGGCTTTAGCCTATAAAGCCCTAAACGGTTCTGGCCCCACTTACCTCTCCGAACGCATCTCCACCTATGAACCGACTAGGACATTAAGATCGTCTGGGGAGGCCCTGCTCTCGGTCCCGCCTGCGTCACAGGCGCGCTTGGCGGGGACGAGAGACAGGGCCTTCTCAGTGGTGGCCCCTCGGCTATGGAATGCCTTGCCGGCAGACATCAGACAGGCACCTTCGTTGCTGGCGTTTCGGAAAAAGGTTAAGACCTGGCTTTATGAACAGGCGTTTGGTTGAACAGTGCAATCAATCAAGGAAGACGGTAAATGGAACATAGGAATGGCACAAGGATTATGAGAACGGATCTGATTTCACTGAGGCGTTATGTTGTATGTGTTGACTGTCCTGTTCTGTTTTGTTAACTGTTGTGGATTGATGTTGTTGATCCTGTTTGTCGCACGTGTTGCGTTTTAATTGCACTGACACTGTTAATAATTTGTATCATGTAAACCGCATAGAGTCGCCTGTCTGGGCTGAAATATGCGGTATAGAAATAAAGCACATAAATAAATTATTCCCTAGCCTTTACAAGACTTGTAGTCCAACCACAGACCATTCTGCCTACTTCAAGGAGTGCTTCAGGGTTGTTGTCAGCCAAGGCCCTGGCATCAATATGGATTCTGTTCACACAACAATGGTAGCATATGGTTATGAATAAGGGTCTGCTAGAGAGGTTCTCTGGTATGTCTGCTTTTAAAAGGCATGTGAATAAATGAAATATGTTAATACGGATTTAATATGCAGTGTAAAGGAGGGAATGCCATGGTACTCTGCTGTCATCGGCTGAAGAAAGATGCTCGTCCTCAGCATCATGCTTTTGCATGGTGTAACTCTCTCTGCAAATGGAGATTTGTAAGGAGATCACGCAAGCATGATGTCGCACCGTGCTTGTATAAATGTACACCAGGGTGGGCAAATGCATACCATGGGCTACATGTAGCCCCTACAACCCATGATGTCCACCTTCAGTCATAGAATCATAGAATCAAAGAGTTGGAAGAGACCTCATGGGCCATCCAGTCCAATCCCCTGCCAAGAAACAGGAATATTGCATTCAAAGCACCCCTGACAGATGGCCATCCAGCCTCTGTTTAAAAGCTTCCAAAGAAGGAGCCTCCACCACACTCCGGGGCAGAGAGTTCCACTGCTGAACGGCTCACACACTCAGGAAGTTCTTCCTCATGTCCCGATGGAATCTCATTTCTTGTAGTTTGAAGCCATTGTTCCCTTGCGTCCTAGTCTCCAGGGAAGCAGAAAACAAGCTTGCTCCCTCCTCCCTGTGGCTTCCTCTCACATATTTATACATGGCTATCATATCTCCTTTCAGCCTTCTCTTCTTCAGGCTAAACATGCCCAGCTCCTAGATCTAACAGTATCCCAGTTAGATCTTAATTAGAATGTGTTCAGCAAAGGGTGACCAAAATTATCAAAGATCTGAATGCTAAACCCTTTGAGGAATGGTTTAGGGAGCTTGATATGTTTAGCTTAGACAAAAGAAGACTGAGAGGGGGCAGGATAGTAATAGAAAGAAGGTCATATTGATGAAATTTGTTTCCTGCTGCCCTAGAGACCAGGACATGAAGCAGCATATTCAAATTCCAGGAAAAGAGGTTCCAAACTAAGTATTAGGAAGAACTTCCTGATTTGGCAGTGCAATATATATACCCCAGAGTTTGGTGGACTCTCCTTCTCTAGAGGTTGTTAGCAGAGGTTGGATGACCATCTGTCAGGGGGGCTTTAAATGTATGTTCCTGCATGAGGTGGGACTTGATTCTCCTTGTAGTCTCTACGATTCTAATTGGCAAGCTCACAGGATACACAGGCACAGTGGTTCTGAGAGCAGGCACACAAATGTTAGCTTCAATGCTGGTGGTCATTGCTTCTTCCAGCATGTTGACATTTGTCCACTTGTCTTCCCAAGAGACTTGCAGGATTTTCCGGAGGCAGCACTGATGGAATCGTTCCAGTAGTTGCATGTGACATCTGTAGTCAGTCCACGTCTCGCAGGCATATACTAGGGTTGGGAGGACAATAGCTTTATAAACAAGCGTCTTGGTCTCCCTAGGGATGTCCTGATCCTCCAACACTCTGTGCTTCATTCGGGAAAAAGCTGCACTCGCAGAGCTCAGGCAGTATTGTATTTCGGTGTCAGTGTTGACTTTTGTGGAAAGGTGGCTGCCAAGGTAGCGGAAATTGTCAACATTTTCTAATGTTACACCATTAATCTGTATTTCTGGCATTGGAGAGGGATTGGCTGGTGACTCCCAAAGCAGTTGCTCTACTCCGAACTCAAGAACGGAAAACGAAATGTTGGAGGACAGGAAAAGATATTTAAAGATGGGCTCAAAGCCAACCTTAAAAACTCTGGCAGAGACACTGAGAACTGGGAAGCCCTGGCCCTTGAGCGCTCCAGCTGGAGGTCAGCTGTGACCAGCAGTGCTAAGTAAAATGGTAGCATTTTGTGTCTGGTATTATCTGTGTTTGGTATCTCATGGGATAGAAAATCTTCTGCAGGATTCTGTTGACAGGAACCATCAAAATCTCTTTTTTCCCCATCCTGTGGGGCACTAGCTTCTTGCTTTTGATGTGGAACTGAGGTTGGTTTGAGGTTGAGTCAGAAGCAGAGGAAGGGTTTGATTAATGTCAGTCCTCTCTATGGAGCGGTGTTGGGCTGGATAGCTTTGCAGATCTCTCCATCTCCCCCCCCCCCCTCAAATTTTCTGCCACACAGTAGTATTTACTAGTCTCCCCCACCCCTCCTTTTCTTTCTCTTGCAGAGCATGGCTGGCCGCGGAGGATAAAGACCCCTTTACATCAAGCGTCAATCCATCAACTCCAATTCCAGCAGCAGAACGGGGTGTTTCATTCGAGAGCAACCTGGCAGCCCATTTACAGGGCAGACGAAAAGCGCAAGTAAATCCAGAAGGGCCAAATCGAGATCGTGGACATTTCGACTCAATCAGTGTGGCCAAGACCCGTATCGCATTACACTAGAAATTGCACCTCCAAAGGCAGCTAGTAAAACTCACTTCCCAAAGATTGAAAGAAGGCAAAGCCCAGAACTTCCACTGACCCTAAGTGGTGAGAAAATACCTGCCTCTGATTCTGATGTTTTCTGCACTGCCAGTCACTTCTGTGGATTCGCCTTGGCCGCCTGCTGTGCCCTTCCAAATTCTGTGTTTTCCTTTGCATAATCATGAGTGTAGTTGGTTTAATTTATTGCCAGAATTAGGTTGTGGAAGGGTCATCCGTCTTCTCCCCGCCCCCAACTTCTGCTGGAATCATGTTTCGAAAACCTCGGCTGCATGGGAGTTCCTTGATTGCAAATCATAATTGAAATAAGGCATTTGATTACATTGTAATGGGAACCTGGGATAGTGCTGAGCTTTCCCCAAGTACTGACAATGATGTGCTCTCGGTAAGAGTAATAAAACACATTTTATGAAAGAGTTGGCATGTCGTGTCATTCGGAAAGAAGAGCGGGTTCTGTTGTGCGCCCAGTCGGGAGGTATTCCTGCATGAACTCCACTGAAATAATTGGGAATGCTTCTTGGTTTGTTACCCCCAATTTCAGGCCAGTCTCATCACCTCTGTATCAAACAGTTGGAAAATTAACTACCCTTTCAAGACATCTGTATTCAAAGGGATTTTATAGCATTTATAAACTAAGTGAGAACACAAAGTTGTAAGCATAATGTTTTGTAGACTAACCCATCGATGTGCACAAAGGTTTTACAGTACATTTTATGGCTATTCACATATACCCATAAAGATCTGTTTGCAGGCACTTCACTCCATGCATCTGCGAAAGTAGACTTAGGGTGCATCTACACCAGTGTTTCTCAACCTGGGGGTCAGGACCCCGTGGGGGGGGGTCACGAGGGGGTGTCAGAGGGGTCACCAAAGACCATCAGAAAACACAGTATTTTGTTCATCATAAGGGTTCTGTGTAGGAATTTTTGCCCAATTCTCTCGTTAGTGGGGTTCAGAATACTCTTTGATTGTAGATTAACTAAAAATCCCATCAACTACAATTCCCAAATGTCAAGGTCTATTTTCCACAAACTCCACAATTGTTCACATTTGGACACATTGCGGATTTGTGCCAAGTTTGGTCCAGATCCATCATTGCTTGTGTCCACAGATCTCTCTGGATGTATTTATTTATTTAGAGCTTTTATATACCGGTCTTCTCAAGCTCCGCACAGGGACTCCGGCCAGTTCACAACAAAAGATTAATAAACAATAGTTTAAAATATCACATCACATAATGCACTAATACATAAAATACATTAAAATGCAATCATATAATTACATAAGGCCAGGTCATCAGAATGAAATCACAATTCATCACCATCTGTCCGTGTGGTCAAGAGTTATTGAGTCACTCATCGAATGCTAAATTCCAGAGCCAAGTTTTCACCAGCTTTCTAAAAGTCAGGAGAGAAGGGGCAGTTCTAATCACCAGTGGGAGAGAGTTCCAGAGCCGAGGGGCCACCACTGAGAAGGCCCTGTCCCTCGTCCCCACCAGATGCGATTGCGAGGGTGGTGGGACCGAGAGCAGGGCCCCTCCAGAAGATCTTAATAACCTTGATGGTTCATAGGGGAGAATCCGTTCGGACAGGTAAATTGGGCCGGAGTCGTTTAGGGCTGTAGGTGAACTACAACTCCCAAACTCAAGGTCAATGCCCACCAAACCCTTTCTGTATTTTCTGTTGGCCATGGGAGTTCTGTGTGCAAAGTTTGGTTCGATTCCGTTGTTGGTGGAGTTCAGAATGCTCTTTGATTGTAGGTGAACTATACATCCCAGCAACTACAACTCCCATATGACAAAATCAACCATCTCCCAACCCCACCAGTATTCAAATTTGGACGTATCGGGTATTTGTGCCAAATTTGGTCCAGTGAATGAAAATGCATCCTGCATATCAGATTACGATTCATAACAGCAGCAAAATTACAGTTATGAAATAGCAACAAAAATAATGTTATGGTTGGGGATCACCACAGTATGAGGAACTGTATGAAGGGGTCCCGACATTAGGAAGGTTGAGAAACACTGATCTACACTGTACCAGGGCCCCTGGTAGTGCAGCAGGTTAAACCGCTGAGCTGCTGAACTTGCTGACTGAAAAGTTGGCTGTTCTAATCTGGAGAGTGGGATGAGCTCCCACTGTTAGCCCCAGCTTCTGCCAACCTAACAGTTTGAAAATATGCAAATGTGAGTAGATCGGTAGGTTCTGCATCTGCTGGAAGGTAACAGTGCTCCATGCAGTCATGCTGGCCATATGACCTTGGAGGTGTCTACGGACAATGCCAGCACTTCGGCTTAGAAATGGAGATGAACACCACATCCTAGAGTCAGGGGAAAACCTTTATCTTTACCAGCCACATGACTTTGGAGGTGTCTATGGACAATGCTGGCTCTTCGGCTTAGAAATGGAGATGAGCACCACACCCTAGAGTCAGGGGAAAACCTTTACCTTTACCTTTACCGGCCACATGACTTTGGAGGTGTCTACGGACAATGCCGGCTCTTTGGCTTAGAAGTGGAGATGAGCACCACACCCTAGAGTCAGGGGAAAACCTTTACCGGCCACATGACTTTGGAGGTGTCTATGGACAATGCCGGCTCTTCGGCTTAGAAATGGAGATGGATACCCCCCAGAGTCGGACATGGTGAGACTTAATGTCTTTTACCTTTACTACACTGTGGAATGAATGCAGTCTGACACCAACTTTAACTGCCACAGCTCAATAGGTGTTGTAGTTTGGTGAGACAGTGGCACTGTTTGGCCAAGAAGGCTACAGACCCAGTAAAACTACAACTCGTGAATCCATGTTGAGCCATAGCAGTAAAAATATCCAATACCACATTTCTACCCACACATTATTTTTCTTATATCCCTTGGATCATGCTACATCTTAATTGGCTTAATTTCAAATAGGTAATTTTTATATGGCTAGCTACTTATTTACTTAGGCGATCCCTCGTTTTCCAAGGAGGATTGTCTTCCAATATTCTTGTGGGTCCGTATGTGGCTGTGGAGCCCTATTCTTGCTCTGCATCTTCTTCCGCAGTGAGGGCATTGGTTTCCAGGTGGAAGGCGGTCTCGGTCGGGGTTGGCTTGATGTGCCTTCTTCTTGGCACGTTTCTCTCTTTCGCCCTGCATTCGTGCCTCTTCAAATTCTGCAGCACTGCTGGTCACAGCTGACCTCCAGCTGGGGTGGTCAAGGGCCAGGGCTCCCCAGTTCTCAGTGTCTATGCCACAGTTTTTAAGGTTGGCTTTGAGCCCATCTTTCAATCTCTTTTCCTGTCCACCAACATTCCGTTTTCCGTTCTTGAGTTCGGAGTAGAGCAACTGCTTTGGGAGACGGTGGTCGGACATCCGGACAATGTGGCCGCTCCAGTGGAGTTGATGGCGGAGGACCAAAGTTTCAATGCTGGTGGTCTTTGCTTCTTCCAGCATGCTAACGTTTGTCCGCCTGTTTTCCCAAGAGATTTGCAGGATTTTCCGGAGGCAGCGCTGATAGAATCGTTCTGGGAGTTGCATGTGACGTCTAGACAGTCCACGTCTCACAGGCATATAGCAGGGTTGGGAGGACAATAGCTCTATAAACAAGCACCTTGGTATCCCTACGGATGTACCGGTCCTCAAACATTCTCTGCTTCATTCGAAAAAATGCTGCGCTCGCAGAGCTCAGGCGGTGTTGTATTTCAGTGTTGATGTTGACTTTGGTGGAGAGGTGGCTGCCACGGTAGCGGAAATGATCAACATTTTCTAATGTTACACCATTAAGCTGTATGGCTACTTCTCATAGACAACTCCCTCCCCTTTCAAAAATAATCCAAGGCTTAAGAGTGTGTATCACTTTACAGCAACCGAAAGGGCAATTCTGGCCAGGTACCCGCAGGCTCCTCTTATTTATTTACTTGTTCTAATTTCCTAATTGGCAACTTTTGAACTGCATCACAGCAGACCGTTCTGCGCCCACCTGCAGATCTCATTTGTATTCAGGAGAGCTTTCCATAACCTTCCTCCATTAATTACTGAGATGCTTTGTGATTATAGTTTAATTGATGGTATTGTGTGTGTGCTTTAAGTGGTGCAAAAATTGGAGGTGGGTTCTGAAGTGTGAAAGATGCCACTCGGATTCCAGGGGGAAGAAGCCAGCCCCAGGTATGGGAAACTTGGCACACGCCAGAATGCCCCCGGAAGAGACAACAGGCTCAGGGAAAGAGATGTTTACATGGGGACTTGATGAAGTGTTTACAAACCAGCTCACTTGCACATTCTCCTCCGTGTCGTTCTTTATCATAATAGAGAGGCAAGACGTTGGCAGAACTGTTCTCCTGGCTAAAAATGGATGGCATTTGCTGGGAAGGAAAATAGAATTAGAGAGGCAGGAGGTGGCCCGGTGGGTTTGCAGAAAGAGACGGGTTTCTCAAGAAGGTGAATTGTTTCTCATGTGGATTATTTATGGCTTTTGGACTCAAAAATAGCAGGGAGGCTACTGTTGGTTTTGACATCATTGATTTACCAAACCAAAACCCAACCCTACCTTTGTTTGTGGCCATTCAGAATAATTACTGTGGCCATCTTCCTTTCTGTAGTTATTTTGGCAGCCTTTTGAAAAATCTGTTTCATTCTTCTCTGAATAACTGCAGCCAGTCACAAATCCAAACAAGTTACTAAATGTGATCATCTTACAATGCTTTGTAGGCATGCACATGGAGTGACAGGTTTCTCTTTCTAAGGCAGTGTTTCTCAACCTTCCGAATGCCACGACCCCTTAATACAGTTCCTTATGTTGCAGTGACCCCCAACCATAACATTATTTTCGTTGCTACTTCATAAGTGTTATTTTGCTTCTGGTACGAATCGTAATGTGAACACCTGATATCCAGGATGTATTTTCATTCATTGGACTAAGTTTGACACCAATACCCAATATGCCCAAATTTGAATGCTGGTGGGGTTGGGGTTCATAATGTCATTTGGGAGTTGTAGTTGCTGGGATTTATAGTTCACCTACAATCAAAGAGCGTTCTAATCTCCACCAAGGATGGAATTGAAACAAACTCCACACACAGAATTACCATGCCCAATAGAAAATACTGGAAGGGTTTGATGGGCATTGACCTTGAGTTTTGGAGTTATAGTTCACCTACATCCAGAGAGCGCTATGGTCTCAACAATGATGGATCTGGACCAAACTTGACAGGATACTCAATATGCCCAAATGTGAGCACTGGTGGAATTTGGGGAAAATAGACCGTGATATTTGGGAGTTGTGGTTGCTGAGATTTATGGTTCACCTATAATTAAAGAGCATTCTGAACACCACCAATGATAGAATTGGGCCAAACTTTCCATACAGAACCCCCATGACCAACAGAAAATACTGTATTTTCTGATGGTCTTTGGTGACCCCTCTGACATCCCCTTACGACCCCCTCAGGGGTCCCGACCCCCAGGTTGAGAAACGCTGTTCTAAGGACAGTTTTTGTTAGCAGAAGAATAACTAGTGGAAGTGGGCTTTTGCACAGCTAAGACTTGTGCGCCAGCTGCGACCGTACCTTGCAAAGGTTGATCTGGCCGGGGTGGTCCATGCCTTGGTCACCTCTAGATTGGATTACTGTAATGCGCTCTACGTGGGGCTGCCCTTGAAAACGACTCGGAAATTCCAACTGGTCCAACGGGTGGCGGCCAGGATATTAACTGGCGCTCCTTACAGAGAGAGGTCAACCCTCCTGTTTAAGGAGCTCCATTAGCTGCCATTTACTTACCAAACCCAATTCAAGGTGCAGGTGCTTACCTACAAAGCCCTAAATGGTTTGGGACCTGCCTACCTGCGTGACCGCATCTCCGTTTATGAACCCACGCGCTCCCTTCGTTTATCCGGAGAGGCCCTGCTCGCGATCCCACCTGCGTCGCAGGCGCGTTTGGTGGGGACGAGGGACAGGGCCTTCTCTGTGGTTGCCCCCCGACTTTGGAACAGCCTCCCCAAAGACATTAGACTACCACCCACGTTGGCAGTCTTTAGGAAGAACTTGAAGACCTGGCTGTTCCGATGTGCCTTTCCAGAATAGGATAACCCCCCAGCACTATGTCCCAGAAGCACTTTATTAGAGTTTAAGACTCTCTGCACATTGCACTTGCCCAGAATTCCAACATACCACCTGTCACACCCAGCACTTTTTAACCTGTACCCATCACTGGCCCGGCCCTGGTTTTTATTGCGTAATGGTGTAATGTTTTGTTTAATTTGCTTTGCATCGTATTGTTATTGTTCGTTGTTGTTGTTTTGAGGCCTTGGCCTTTGTAAGCCGCATCGAGTCCTTTGGGAGATGCTAGCGGGGTACAAATAAAGTTTAATAATAATAATAATAATAATAATTAGTTTGAAGCCATTGTTCCACATCCTAGTCTCCAGGGCAGCAGAAAACAAGCCTGCTCCCTCCTTCCTATGACTTCTCCTCACATGTTTATCCCTGGCCTTCATCATGTCTCCTCTCAGCCTTCTCTTCTGCAGGCTAAACATATCCAGCACTCTTATCCGCTCCTCATAGGGCTTGTTCTCCAGACCCTTGATCATTTCAGTAACCCTACTCTAGACACATTCCACCTTAGAGTCAATATCTCCCTTCAATTGCAGTGCCCAGAATTGGACACAATGTGATTCCAGGTGTGTTCTGACCAAGGCAGAATAGAATAGAGGGGTAGCATGACTTCCCTGGATCCAGACACTAGACTCCTATTGATTCAGGCCAAACTCCTATTGGCTTTTTGCCAGCTCTGCATAATTTGTTGTCCATGAGGACTCCAACATCTTTTTAACACATACTGCTGTCAAGCCAGGCATTATCCCCCATTCTGTATCTTATCTCTAATCTGTCAAGATCATTTTGGATTCTGTTCCTGTCTTCTGGAGTATTGGCTATCCCTCCCAATTTGGTGTCATCTGCAAATCTGAGGATCATGCCTTCTAAGCCTTCATCTAAGTCATTAGTAAAGATGATGAACAGGATTGGGCCCTGGACAGAACCCTGCTGATGATGGCCCTCCACTCGTCACTTCTTTCCAGGGTGAAGAGGAAACATTGGGAAGAATCACCCTCTGGGTTGGTTCCCTTGACCGATTACTGATCCACCTAACCGTAGTTTTGACTAGCCCACTTTTTACTGGTTTCCTTACCAGAAGGTCATGGGGGACCTTGTCAAAGGCCTTATTGAAATCCAGATACACTCTACGGTGCTTCCTGCATCTACCTAGCTTGTAACTCTCTTAAAAATTATTCTGGTGTGACTTGTTTTGGATGAATTCATGTTGATTTTTAGCAATGACCGCATTTATTTCTAAGTGTTTGTAGACCACTTTCTTAACGGTCTTTTCCAGAATCTTGCCTGGTATCGACGTGAGGCTGCCAGACGGTAATTATTTGGGTCGTCCTTTCTTCCCTTCTTGAAGATTGGGACCACAATGTATTGTCAAAGGCTTTCATGGCAGGAATCACTGGGTTGTTGTAGGTTTTTCGGGCTGTATGGCCATGTTCTAGGAGCATTCTCTCCTGACATTTTGCCTGCATCTGTGGCAAGCATCCTCAGAGGTTGTGACCATCATGTTTACCATCATGTTTACATGAAATCTCTTGTCCTGCAATGTGAATTCACTGCACCATGTTCTGGTCTTTAAAGCAGCAGAAAACAAGCTTGCCCATCCTCAATGTGGCACCCTTTCTCATATTTACACATGGCCTTCATGTCCCCTCTCAGCCTTCTCTTCTCCAAGTGAAGCAGAGCAAGCTCCAACCCAAGGAATGCTTTACCTAACTAGATCAGGAGTGTCATCCATGGATATGGTTTACTTGGGTTACTTGAGTCCCCTTTCCATCACTTTCTCTTCAGGGATGCTGGATTCCATCAGCCAAAGAACTGTAATGTTTCCTCTACTGCAGACCCTTGCCACTTCATTCAACAGCAATCGTGCTTATCTTACAGCAGTGACATGTGTCAGTTTTCAGCACCAAAGAAAGTCTTGGAGAGCCTGGAATCACAAAAGGTTACAGTTCAGAACCTTCTCCTCTCTTAGTCCATTTCTCTCCTACCTGCTAGTTGATCATAGGAGTTGGATGGCCATCTGTTGGGGATGCTTTGAATTCAGTTTTCCTGCTTCTTGGCAGAATGGGGTCAAACTGGACGGTCCAAGAGGTCTCTTCCAACTCAATGATTCTAACAAAGTCGCCTTGGGAAAGCTACTCTTTGAAATATGGCTAAAATGCAATTGTTATTGTTGCTATTGTTATTATTCCTCTTTTCTGCCTTGATCAAGTCCTTGGTAGACATGAGTGTTTAGTGATGTGCTATTGTTATTATTCCTCTTTTCTCTCTTGATCAAGACCTTGGTAGAGATGCGTTTAGTGACATGTTTACTTTTCTAAGGGCAATTTTACTTCTATTAACAAAATTCAAGAGCTTTGGCAGCATTACTGTCTTTTAGGATGGCTAAAACCAAAAGGACAAAAGGGAGGAGGTTTTCTCCATAACCAATAGAAGAAGGCTTCCAATTAATTTAATTTCATGGAATTTTTCTTGTATTTATCATGTAGGGAATCCTGGATCTCTCATAGGAATTAAATGGGGTCATGCTCTCAAAGAAATGGGACACAAGGGATGGTTTCCTCCCTCCTTGACCATTCAGGATCTTGTTTAGTTCCTCCAAAGCTGCCCTTCCACGTCCTTGTCTTCTTCTGATTCCTTGAACTGAAGTCCTCCATCTCCTCTGGCAGTTTTACAAAGCCAGTGACAGGACTTTCTTGAAGTGCAGGGGGGGGGGGGTATGGGAGAGGGCCCTTCCTTCCACATCTGGTCCTTCATGTGTCAAGATGTCCTTTCCAGAGGTGACGTTGTATTCCAGCAGATGGGAATCCCGGTTGGAGGTGGGGGACGATGCATGACTTTGCCTCTTCCCCTGGCTCCCTTCGTAATATCAAAGGCCCTTTAACAGGGACGGAGCGGCAGACCTCCCAGCCGCCAGACCCACCTCGTAAGCAATTCCGCCGGAATATTAAAGATAATATGCAAATATCTTTTTATTTTTTAATTTGAATCAGAGGTTACCTTCAAAAGGTCCCCCCCCCCCATCCTTTTTTAAAAGTGCTATCTTTGCAAGGTTATTAAAAATCACATAGAATCCTCTGGAGAGACGAGGCCAAGAGGAGAATGCAGCAATGGAAAAGCTAATATTGAATATATATATATATATATAGAGAGAGAGAGAGAGAGAGAGAGGCATGAACAGGTTGCAGCCCATGTTCTCCTCCCTTGAATCTCATTAGTCCGGGTTCAGCATCCCCAATTGAGTACCTCTCACCATGATTGCTGTGAAGTACCATCAGGCAGGTAAGGTGTGACTCTTCTCTTATTTTTGGCTTTGGAGGCACGTCTTTTCTCTGCGAACCCTACAAGATCATTAGCCGTGGTCAAGTATGCTAATCCCGCCAATGCCCTTGTCTCAGGTCAAGTAGCCAGCAAGAACTTTTGAATAATTAACTTTCCAACGGCATTTATTATGTAGTGACGTGTTGGAGAGCAACCAACAATACTTAGTAGGGTCTGGTGACATGGAGTGGGATGCAGGTGAGGCACGGGGTGCTTCCGGAGGTTTTGGCACACTTGGAACATAGGAAGAGACCCCAAGGGCTATCCGGTCCAACCCCCTGCCATACAGGAACACACAATCCAAGCACCCCCAACAGATGGCCATACAGCCCCACTTAAAAACCTTGAGAGACGGCGACTCCACCACACTAAGGCAGCAGAATATTCCACCGCTGAACAGCTCTAACTTGTTGGATCATGCAAGGAACCAGTTAATGTGTGTGTGTCAACTGTAAAATAAGATGCATGAAGCTGATTGGTCGGGCAATGCCCGGGGAAATGGCTGAGCCTGGGACTTTTGGATACTGTTACATTTTTTGTTCAGGCTTGAACTATGCAGGTATGCTTCTACATCCCTACATCCTACATCCAGAGAACACTGTGGACTCAAACAATGATGGTTCTGGACCAAACTTGGCACAAATACTCAATATGCCCAAATACGAACACAGATGAAGTTTGGGGGGAATAGACCTTGACATTCGGGAGTTGTAATTACTGGGATTTAAAGTTCACCTACAATCAAAGAGCATTCTGAACCCCACCAACGAGAGAATTGGAACAAGATTCCAACACAGAACCCCCATAACCAACAGAAAATACATATGGCCACCGAGTCCAATTCCTTTCACCAGGGCAAGAAAAATCAAAGCCCTCCTGACAAAGAGCCATCCGGCCATAGATATAGATATGATTCACACAGAGATATAGTATCATAGATTTGAAAGGGACCCCTAAAGAAGGACAATGATATGTTGTATGTTCCAGAGTAGGCAAACCAGACAATCTCCACATCAACACTGACAAAGAAGCAACAAGAAATACTGTTTACCCACAAGCATAAAGAAATTACATATATTAGAAACCAACACTTTCTCATTACTTTATTTTCCAGCTCATGAGACTGGGCCACAGCAACGCGTGGCAGGGGACAGCTTATAATCTATAAGACACAAGAGAAGAGATCTGAGGAGTAGGCTCAAGGTGCCCACACTGATCAGCATCAATTGAGCATATCTCCATATTAGGAAAAATCTCTAATCAAGAGACATCAATTTCCAACTTTTGGGACAACAAATGCCTAGGTATTGAGTTATGCTCTTGTCTTACCTTATCTTAGAATATTCTATGCTCTGGTCTTTAGAGCGGCCGAAAACAACACTGGTCCGTCTTCCATATGACAGCTTCTCATATGTTTAAGCATAGCTATCATGTCCACTTTACACTATCAACTCTCGAGGCTAAACATACCCAGCTTCCTAAGTTGCTTCTCATAGGACTTGGCTTCCAGACCTTTGACCACTTTTGGTTGCACTTGTCCATATCCTTCTTGAATTATAGGGCCCAGAACTGGACACAGTTTTCCTGGTGAGGTCTGACAAAAGCAGAAGAGGGGAAGTGAGGGGAAGTCATAGGGAGGAGGGAGCAAGCTTGTTTTCTGCTGCCCTAGAGACCAGGACGTGGCTTCAAGAAAGAAAGGAGATTCCACCGGAACATTAGGAAGAGCTTCCTGACCTGTGAGAGCTGTTGAGCAGTGGAACTCTCTGCCCCAGAGTGTGGTGGAGGCTCCTTCTTTGGAGATGTCTAAACAGAAGCTGGGGTGCTTTGAATGCCATTTTCCTGCTTCTTGGCAGAATGGGGTTGGACTGGATGGCCCATGAGGTCTCTTCCAACTTTATGATTCTATGATTTTTCTCTTCACTTGTGGAAGGAACCATCTTGGGTCAAGGAAGTTCAACAGTGAAATACAGAGTCTGGCAGCATCTCCTTCTCTGGAGGTTTTTAAACAGGTTAGATGGATATCTGTCAGAAGGGCGTTAAATATCAGCTTCTGGATGGAAGAATGGGGGTTGTCCGAGTTGGCCCTTGGGGTCTCTTCCAGCTTTATGAGTCTGTGATTCTACAAGGAGGTGCAGGTGGCCAAAGGAAAATTGCAGCTGAGGAGTGAAGAACACCTTTCAGTTCTGAGGTGGCTCAATAACCTTCAGGGTGGATTGCTAGCACAAAAGAAAGCCTGCTCCAAAGATCCCTGGTAATTAGCAATGCAATTAGTTTTGGTAATTAGTTTGATTCCCTTTCAAGCCAATGACTGCTGTGTAAAGACTTTGAACACGCCACTACCGTTCGCCAAAAGCACACGTTGCAAAGCCAAGCAGGTGCTGAGATTAACCCCTTTCGCTCAGAGCCTCAGTGCCATGTTAAAGAAAGCAGCAGCAGCACAGCATTCACTAAGTTTCTGTTCCTCGTTGCTTTCATGATATTAGATAAGCTCCTGAAATTATGTGTCCATCACATAGAATCATAGAGTTGGAAGAGACCTCATGGGTCATCCAGTCCAACCCCATTCTTCCTAGAAGCAGGAAAATTGCATCCAAAGCACTCCCAACAGATGGCCATCCAGCCTCTGTTTAAAAGCTTCCAAAGAAGGAGCCTCCACCAAACTCCGGGGCAGAGAGTTCCACTGCTGAACGGCTCTCACAGTCAGGAAGTACTTCCTCTTGTTCAGATGGAATCTCCTCTCTTGTCGTTTGAAGCCATTGTTCTGCATCCTAGACTCCAGGGCAGTAGAAAACAATTGTAGATGCCCTCCCAAACCAACTTTACCAGGCAAAATGAGCATTGATATCCTTCCCCTCTATTCCGCTTTGGTTAGATCACACCTGGAATACTGTGTCCAATTCTGGGCACCACAATTCAAGAGAGATATTGACAAGCTGGAATGTGTCCAGAGGAGGGCGACTAAAATGATCTAGGGTCTGGAGAACAAGCCCTATGAGGAGCGGCTTAAGGAGCTGGGCATGTTTATGATATGATAGCCATGTATAAATATGTGAGAGGAAGCCACAGGGAGGAGGGAGCAAGCTTGTTTTCTGCTTCCCTGGAGACTAGGACGTGGAACAATGGCTTCAAACTACAAGAGAGAAGATTCCATCTGAACATGAGGAAGAACTTCCTGACTGTGAGAGCCGTTCAGCAGTGGAACTCTCTGCCCCGGAGTGTGGTGGAGGCTCCTTCTTTGGAAGCTTTTAAACAGAGGCTGGATGGCCATCTGTCAGGGGTGCTTTGAATACAATATTCCTGCTTCTTGGCAGAATGGGGTTGGACGGGATGGCCCATGAGGTCTCTTCCAACTCTTTGATTCTAGGATTCTAGGATTCTATGAATACTAATGTTAGGATGTTCCATGTCATTGCATTTCCCATTTCTTTGTATGGTGTGCAGTAAAGAAAAAAGAAGACAGTCCATTCATTGAAATGTGATTTTGGAGAAGAATTCAGGTACCATGGTCTGCTAAATAGGTCAACAAATGGATGAGCCAGGAACTCTCCCTAGAAACCAAGTTGACCCAGGAGCAATTGTGCTACAACTGTTGTATAATGAGAAGAGATGACTCACTAGAAAAGAGAACAATGTTGGGGAAAGTGGAAGACAGGAGGAAAAGAGGAATACTGGTTCTAGAGGGAGATACTTTGAGAAGGAAGCCACAGCCATGTGTCTGTAACACCTGAGGACAGGGAAACGTGAAGGTCTCTCATTCAAAGATGTATTTGTTGAAGATGACTTGATGGCACTTGACAAGGGGCTCTCCGGGCTTCTTTAGGGAGGGATTTCCAAATTCTGAGAGCAGCCATTGAGTAGCTCCTCTCCCTAGTTGTTGTTGTTTACTTGTTCAGTTGCTTCCAACTCTTTGTGACTTCATGGACCATGCCAGGCCAGGGCTCCTTGTCAGCTATGGCCACCCCCATCTCCTTCAGAGTCAACTCAGTCACTTCAAGGATCCCATTCATCCATCTTGCCCTTGGTCGGCCCCCCTTCCTTTTTCCTTCCATTTTCCCCAGCATCATTGTCTTCTCCAAGCTTACCTGTCTTCTCATGATGTGGACAAAGTACTTCATCTTTGCCGCTAATATCCTTCCCTCCAATGAGCAGGCGAGATTTATTTCCTGAAGTATGGACTGGTTGGATCTTCTCGCAGTCCAAGGCACTCTCAGAACTTTCCTCCAACACCACAGTTCAAAAGCATTTCCTGTCTTCTCATGATGTGGCCAAAGTACTTCATCTTTGCCTCTACTATCCTTCCCTCCAGTGAGCAGTCGGGCTTTATTTCCTGGAGGATGGACTGGTTGGATCTTCTCGAGGTCCAAGGCACTCTCAGAACTTTCCTCCAACCTCACAGTTCAGAAGCATCCATCTTCCTTCGCTCAGGCTTCCCTATGGTCCAGCTCTCACATCCGTAGGTGACTATAGGGAATACCATTGCTTTAACTATGGATCTTTGTTGCCAGTGTGATGTCTTTTCTCTTTTATTGAGCTTGGTCATTGCTCTTCTCCCAAGAAGAAAACGTCTTCTGATTTCTTGGCTGCAGTTTGCATCTGCATTCATCATTGCACCTAGAAATACAAAGTCTGTTGCTGCCTCCACGTTTTCTCCCTCTATTTGCCAGTTATCAATCAGTCTGGTTGCCATAATCTTGGGTGGGGGGATGTTGTATTAACTGCAACCCAGCTTTTGCCCTTTCTCATTTCACCTTGGTTAGAAGGCTTCTCAGCTCCTCTTCACTTTCAGTCATCAAAGCGGTATCATCTGCATATCTAAGGTTGTTAATGTTTCTTCCAACACTTTTAACTCCAGCCCTGGATTTGTCAAGCCCCACACATCCATTGTTCCCAACTCTCTGCCCCGGAGCGTGGTGGATGCTCCTTCTTTGGAAACTTTTAAACAGAGGCTGGATGGCCATCTGTCAGGGGTGATTTGAATGCAATATTCCTGCTTCTTGGCAGAATGGGGTTGGACTGGATGGGCCATGAGGTCTCTTCCAACTCTTTGATTCTATGATTCTATGAAATGAGCCTAAGGGGATGGTGAGACTTAAAGATGGACCTTTCCAAATGATTTTAAAGTTCTAATGAGTTCTTCAATGGAATTATAGTCCTTCATATAACCTAGAGTCCCAGATCCAAGACAAATAGGGCCTTATAGGTCAAAACCAACACTTTGTATTGGCACAAAGGAACTGTTGAAACAAGGGAGTTGTGTGGTCGCAAACCCAATTGGCTGCAACTCCTTGGTCAACCTGAAATTTTTGAGCACTTTTCAAAGGCAGCCAAGATAGAATGCATTCTGATTCGAATGGGATGTAACCAAAAGATGAAGTAGAACATTATGATGGAGAACAAGGATGGATAGACTTCACCAAATCCCAAATGCAATTGATTAGCATCAGCCAGCATTCCTCACTATTGCCCTCTGCTTCCTGGGCATGATGGGACATGTCGTCCAACAAGATCTGAAGATGGACATAGTGACCATCCTTGGTGGAGAAGATCTGTTTTTGTTCCTATCCAGGCATTTCCTAGGCTTTCAGGAAATGCAAGAGAGAGGAACTAGTTTAACAATTTGTTTCCATGGAAACACATTTGCCAAGTTTTCTCAAGTCGGAGAATTGAGCCAGTGTATTTTTTTTTATAATAAAACAAATTCATTATTTATTTGTGCCTCCCTCTGTGTGCATTACACTCTGTATCATCAGCTCTCAAGGTGGGATACAGCTAAATAACAATTTAGAATAATTTTTAAAGAATAGGGGGAATTTCAGTGGCCTAACTAAAACTAGTTTCAGCACACCAAACCCATGAACCTAAGATATCAGATCTTAAGTATTTGCATTTTAAAAAAAAGCTACCGTATGCTTTAATTTGGTGCCAAAATGAGGACAGTGCCTACGCCATTTAGTTCTTCAAGGCCCAGTTCCACAATTTGGTGCCTTCATTTGGTGGAGAAGGACATCCAAAAGAATGGTATATTCCCCAAATTGTCCATTTCATAACATTGCACTATGTTCATTAATAACTCCGTATATATCTATATAAATAAAAATGTAATGTTCGTTTGTGGGATTAACAGAACTCGAAAACCAGGGGGTGAATTGACACCAAATTTGGACTCAATGTATGAAGGACATACATTGGGACACCTAACAACCCAATGTATGTCCTTCACTCAATTTTTTTTGATTTTGTCATTTGGGAGTTGTAGTTCTTGGGATTTATAGTTCACCTACAATCAAAGAGCATTCTGAACTCCACCAATGGTGGAATTGAGCCAAAGGTGACACACAGGATTCCCATGATCAACAGAAAATCCAAGAAGGGTTTGGTGGGCATTGACCTTGAGTCTGGGAGTTGTAGTTCACCTAAATCCAGAATCCACTGTGGACTCAAACAATGATGGATCTGGAACAAATTTGGCACAAATATTCCATATGCCCAAATATGAATACAGATGGAGTTTGGAGTTACTGGGATTTATAGTTCACCTACAATCAAAGAGCATTCTGAACTCCACCAATGGTGGAATTGAACCAAAGGTGACACACAGGACTCCCATGATCAACAGAAAATCCTAGAAGGGTTTGGTGGGCATTGACCTTGAGTTTGGGAGTTGTAGTTCACCTAAATCCAGAGACCACTGTGGACTCAAACAATGATGGATCTGGACCAAATTTGGCACAAATATTCCATATGCCCAAATATGAATACAGATGGAGTTTGGAGTTTGTAGTTACTGGGATTTATAGTTCACCTACAATCAAAGAGCATTCTGAACCCCACAAACAACATAATTGGGGTAAATTTCCCACACAGAACCCCCCATGATCAACAGAAAATACTTAAGGCTATCCACTCCAACTCTCTTCACCAGGGCAAGAAAATCTAATCAAAGCCCTCCTGACAAAGAGCCATCCAGCCATAGATATAGATAGAAGAAGGGACTTGGTATGATGAGGGAAATATGGATTTTAATGACCAAATAGGGATTCAGACCCTGGTCTCTAAAATTGTAATCAAAGGTTGAAACAAACTCTGATGTTGCTTGGCAAACACATGCCTCAGTGGGCATCTCAATGGTAGAATTAATGCAGAGTTATTGTAGGTCTTTTAGGCTGTATGGCCATGTTCTAGAAGCATTCTCTCCTGACATTTTGTCTGCATCTATGGCAGGTATCCTCAGAGGTTGTGAGTAGTCACAACCTTTGAGGATGCCTGCCATAGATACAGGTGAAACATCAGAGGTACTCACTACCTCTGAGGATGCCTGCCATAGATACAGGCGAAACATCAGGAGAGAATGCTTCTAGAACATGGTCATACAGCCCAAAAAATCTACAACAACCCCTGTGATTCTGGCCATGAAAGCAGAATTAATGCAGTTTGATATCACTTTAACTGCTGTGGCAGCTTGATAAGTTACCAGCCCTCTTTGGCATTGAGCCATGGTTGTTAAAGAAGTATCGAGCTGCATTAATCCTATAGCATAGATTGGGGTGTCAACAAGGGCCACATCAGTCTTATGGTTGCCTTCAAAGGGCTGTTTGTAATTGTAAGATTGTATAAACATAACCATGTTGCCCTGAAATTGAAAGCCTCATGAGCCATGTAAAATAGAGGGCCAGATTTGGCCCGTGAGCCTTGCCTTTGACATTAGTGGCAAAGATATATCCCCCACTTTTCAATTGGAAAATGTTGAATGGTAAGAAATGGAGATCTTTCAAAGGAAAACTACAGATTTTTCCACCTAGAGAAAGGAAGCTATGCCTAAAAACATATTTAATAGCAGCCTGCAAAGGCGTCGATCGCTGACGAAGCTGCAGGAGGAATCGGCCTCCGGAGCACAGTGGTCAAAGCCTGAACTGAAATTGTCTGCTGTGTCCCCAATTTGCCATCACAATTGGCTAAATCAGTCATGGCTCTCGTGCGCCGAGTGAGTTTATTGCAGATTGGGGGATGCAAAGTGTCTTTGCAGACGACAGATTTGCTGTAAGGAAAAAGGCTGTCTCTTCCTTGGGTTCATCTCCCAGTTTAAGAATGTATCTTAAACGAACATATGACCATGATGACATGATGGCAACAGTCTTGGACAACAATGGCTCCCAAAGTGACCCATTTAAGGTGGAATCAGGTGTCAAACAGGGATGTGTTATTGCCCCAACTTTATTCTCCATCTTCATCGCTATGATACTTCATCTTCTTGATGGGAAGCTTCCCAGTGGAGTGGAAATCATCTATTGGACAGGTGGCAAGCTATTCAACCTCAGCAGACTGAAAGCCAAAACCAAGGTTACAACAACATCTGTTATAGGACTCCAGTATGCTGATGACGACGTCGTCTGTGCGCATTCAAAAGAAGACCTACAAGCCACTCTAAACACCTTCGCAGAAGCATATGAGAAGCTCAGCCTGTCAATGAACATCGAGAAAACCAAAGTGCTGTTCCAGCAGTCACCAGCCATCCCCTCTCCAATGCCAGAAATACAGCTTGATGGTGTAACATTAGAAAATGTTGACCTCTTCCACTACCTTGGCCACCACCTCTCTACCAAAGTCATCATCGACACTGAAATACAACACCGCCTGAGCTCTGCAAGTGCAGCATTTTTCCGAATGAAGCAGAGAGTGTTTGAGGACCGGGACATCCATAGGGATACCTAAGTGCTTGTTTATAAAGCTATTGTCCTCCCAACCCTGCTATACGCCTGTGAGACGTGGACTGTCTACAGACATCATATGCAACTCCTGGAACGATTCCATCAGCACTGCCTCTGGAAAATCCTGCAAATGTCTTGGGAAGACAAGCGGACAAACGTCAGCGTGCTGGAAGAAGCAAAGACCACCAGCATTGAAGAGATGGTCCTCCACCATCAACTCCACTGGACTGGCCACGTTGTCCGGATGCCCGACCACTGTCTCCCAAGGCAGTTGCTCTACTCTGAACTCAAGAATGGAAAACGGAATGTTGGTGGACAGGAAAAGAGATTGAAAGACGGGCTCAAAGCCAATCTTAAAAACTCTGGCATAGACACTGAGAACTGGGAAGCCCTGGCCCTTGAGTGCTCCGGCTGGAGGTCAGCTGTGACCAGCAGTGCTGCAGAATTTGAAGAGGCACACATGGAGGGCGAAAGAGAGAAATGTGCCAAGAGAGAAATGCACATCAAGCCAACCCTGACCGGGACTGCCTTCCACCTGGAAACCAATGCCCCCACTGTGGGAGCAGATACAGATCAGGAATAGGGCTCCTCAGTCACCTACGGACCCACCAGTACACTGATCCTGGAAGACTATCCTACTCGACCAACAAGGGATCGCCTAAGTAAGTAGGTTAAAAGAAAACCTTTGTGAGCATCATCTGCCATAATGTCCTCAAACATAGGTGTTTAAGGAGTCTATTTCTTCTACTCACCACAATATTAAAATCTTGAGTTTGGAAAGTTTTCCGTCTTTTGCCTACAGGTGAACTTTAAATCTGCCAAGTCCCATTTCCCGCCATGAAGCAACTATTTACATCCAGGAACATTACCTTGAGCGTCTTCCAATGTTTTGCGAACGAAAAATGCCACACTTGTTTTGCAGGCTCGTTGCACATGTGAATCACCAAAAATAAGTGAATCTGTTCTATATGGTCTGGTCGGCATACGGTGCTTATCTTTGCGAACGGGAAGCGGATCCAGGGAATGTTAGTCATGTTTTCACATCTGTTGGAGCCATCTCCATCAGAATCGGCTAAAAACTCCACAGAACATAGGACACATTAACACTTCAATCCAACATCCGATTAACATAGATCTCCATGTGCCAATGTTGTTGAACACAACATCCTCACCCCTGTGATTTTTAGTTTCCCCAAGGGCAAGAGGACATTCATATTTTTTTTCATCTTTGTCTCTTCTCCCAATTTGAAGCTTGAATGGAATCATAGACTCATGGATTTGGAAGAGACCTCATGGGCCATTCAGAAACTGAACTGCTTAAAAATCTATGCTGTCTGTATTCAAATTCATGCTTGTACATTTTTGGCATCAGCCATACTTGCATCCTTCCTGGCCGGATTGCAAATAAACCTCTGTGGTTCCCTTCACCTAGTGAGTATGTTCTTCAATCAGGAACTTCAGGCTTTAGCATAAACACTCACCAGGCATGGACCCTCCATATCCGCAGTCCTAAATTCAACCTCACCGAGATGCGCCACTGCAGAATTATACAAAATGAAGTTCAACAGTGACAAATGCAAGATACTCCACTTTGGCAGGAAAAACGGAATGCAAAGATACAGAATGGGGGATGCCTGGCTCGAGAGCAGTACGAGTGAAAAAGATCTTGGAGTCCTCGTGGACAACAAGTTAAACATGAGCCAACAATGTGATGTGGCAGCAAAAAAAGCCAATGGGATTTTGGCCTGCATCAATAGGAGCATAGTGTCTAGATCTAGGGAAGTAATGCTACCCCTCTATTCTGCTTTGGTTAGACCACACCTGGAATATTGTGTCCAATTCTGGGCATCACAATTCAAGAGAGATATTGACAAGCTGGAATGTGTCCAGAGGAGGGCGACTAAAATGATCAAGGGTCTGGAGAACAAGCCCTATGAGGAGCGGCTTAAGGAGCTGGGCATGTTTAGCCTGAAGAAGAGAAGGCTGAGAGGATATGATAGCCATGTATAAATATGTGAGAGGAAGCCACAGGGAGGAGGGAGCAAGCTTGTTTTCTGCTTCCTGGAGACTAGGACGCGGAACAATGGCTTCAAACTACAAGAGAGGAGATGCCATCTGAACATGAGGAAGAACTTCCTGACTGTGAGAGCCGTTCAGCAGTGGAACTCTCTGCCCCGGAGTGTGGTGGAGGCTCCTTCTTTGGAAGCTTTTAAACAGAGGCTGGATGGCCATCTGTCAGGGGTGATTTGAATGCAATATTCCTGCTTCTTGGCAGAATGGGGTTGGACTGGATGGCCCATGAGGTCTCTTCCAACTCTTTGATTCTATGATTCTATGAAAAGAGCAACAGGATGCAACATGTGTCAATTTTCGGAACCTGCCTATCAGCGTGACTGCATCTTCCCCTACGAACCCACGCAATCACTAAGATCTTCTAGGGAGGCTCTTCTCTCGCTCCCACCACCTTCTCAGGTTCAGTAGACTGTAAGTATATTGTTTTAATGTTTAAACTATTACAATTTTTGGTGTTTTGTATTTTATTATGCCGCATCAAATTGTTACCAAATTGGAAGCCGCCCTGAGTACCCCAACCCCCACCCCGGGGTTTCGAAGGACGGGGTAAAAGTGCTCTAAATAAATAAATAAATAAGATACCCAGCATCCCACCTGAAGGAGAAATATTTCTGTATGTTTGGAAACCAAAAGCAAAGTCCATTACCTTAATCCTGGGCCTGAGGATCTGGAATTTAGGCAAGAGCAGTTGTAAAACCTAGCTTCATCATTGAGGTGTTTCCGCTTACCAAAGTGGCATTTTTAGAGACAGAATCCATGGGTGTCTGTGGGGCCCCAGAGAACAGTTTGCACACACCAAAATCCCCAAGACGCTGACTTCTTTCAGCCTTCCTTTGCTTTTTGCATATTAATTAAGAGAGGCAACTTATTCAATTAAATAATTCATGGTGACATTTCCAAAGCATTTGCTGACTCCTGAACCGTCTCTCTTTCTCTCTCTGCATGCAATAACGTGGTGGCAAATACTGAAGTTGAGTTTCTTGTTCTTGAAGAAGAATGAAATGACACCAGCAGCTGTGATTTTTTTTTTCCGTGTCAGGGGTGACTTGAGAAACTGCAAGTCGCTTCTGGTGTGAGAGAATTGGCCATCTGCAAGGACATTGCCCAGGGGATGCTTGGATGCTTTGATGTTTTACCATCCTTGTGGGATGCTTCCCTCATGTCCCCGCATGTGGAGCTGGAGCTGACAGAGGGAGCTCATCCATGCTCTCCCCAGATTCAATAGCCATACAGTCCGGATAATTTAAAACATCCCAGTGATTTCGGTCATGAACGCCTTCGACAATACAATAGGGATACTTCACAAAACAGTGAGTGAATCCAATGGATGTTTTTGGTGATTGGATATGGGGAAAGCACATTGAAACATTAATAATAATAATAATAATAATAATAATAATAATAATAATCACAACAAGAGTCCACAGCAGACACTCTGCTGGCTGTTGTATTGGATCACACGTCGGACATTTCCCAAGTGTCTAGGACTGTGTGATGTATCGGCGAATAATGTGTGCAGATCCCAGTAAGGTGGCCTTCTGCAGCTGGCAGATGGTAATCTTGTCAGTGCCGATTGTGTTTAAGTGCAGGCCAAGGTCTTTAGGCACTGCACCCAGTGTGCCGCTCACCACTGGGACCACCTTGACTGGCTTGTGCCAGAGTCTTTGCAGTTCGATCTTTAAATCCTCATATCATGTCAGCTTTTCTCATTGTTTCTCTTCAATCCTGCTGTCACCTGGGATTGTGGCATCGACAATCCATACTTTCTTTTTTGGCACACTTGTGAGGTCAGGAGTATTGTGCTCCAAAACTCTGTCTGAATTCGGAAGTCCCAGAATATCTTGACATGTTCATTCTCTGTAACTTTTTCTGGGTTGTGATCCCACCAGTTCTTTGTCGCAGGCAGATGGTATTTGTGGCACAAGTTCCAATTAATCATTTGAGCAACGGTGTTGTGCCTCTGCTTGTAGTCTGTCTGCGCAGTCTTCTTGCAGCAGCTGAGGATGTTATCTATTGTTTCATCTGCTTCCTTGCAGTCTACATTTGGGATCTGTCGTCGACTTTTCAATTCTGGCTTTGATGGCATTGGTTCTAATAGCTTGTTCTTGGGCTGCCAGAATCAGGCCCTCCGTCTCCTTTTTCTATTATTATTATTATTATTATTATTATTATTATTATTATTATTATTATTATTATTATTATTTTCCCAACTCTCCTCAAGGTTCAAGGTGAGGTACAACATAATTAAAATACATAGATTAAAAAATAAGACTATAAAAGCACATAAGTATATTTGTTTGATTGCATGCTGCAAGTGGGTGCTAGAAATAATATACGAAAGCTGACTGGCACAACCTGGGGATCACAACCAGACACAGTGGAGACATCTGCCCTTGTGCTTTGCTACTCTGCTACTGAGTACGCATGCCCAGTGTGGAATACATCTCACCACGTTATAACAGTGGATGTGGCTCTTAATGAGACATGCCGCATTATTACAGGATGTTTACGCCCTACACCTCTGGAGAAATTATATTGTTTAGCCAGTATTGCACCACCTGACATCTGCCGGGAAGTAGCAGACAATAATGAAAGGACCAAAGCAGTAACATCTCCATCCCATCCTCTGTTCAAATATCAGTCAGCATGCCAATGCCTTAAATCAAGAAACAGCTTCCTAAGATCTACGGAGATACTTGCTCAGCAAGCAAGAGTCCAAAAGTGGCAGGCTAAAACCCGGAACCTCAATCTGTGGCTGAGACCAGATGAGAGACTTCCTCTTGGGCACACAGAAGACTGGGTGACTTGGAAGGCGCTAAACAGGCTGTGCTCTGGCACCACAAGATGCAGAGCCAACCTTAAGAAATGGGGCCACCAAGTGAAGTCCATGACATGTGAACTTGGAGAAGAGCAAAACACAGACCACCTACTACAATGCAACATGAGCCTGGCCACATGCACATGGAGGAACTTCTCACAGCAACACTAGAGGCATTCCCAAGTGGCCAAAAAGACATTTAGCATCATGCCAAGTTTTTAGCTTTGTTTGTGGTATTTTTATACATTATAACTGTATTCTCAATTTGCTTCTGACATCTCTATAAATAAAAATGTAATGTTCGCTTGTGGGATTAACATAACTCAAAAACCGCTGGACGAATTGACACCAAATTTGGGCACAATACACCTCCCAGGCCAACGAGTGACCGTCACTCATAAAAACACTGAAAATCACAGCAGAAGAGACTTAAAAATCGAAAAAATGAAAAATACATTACAACGCATGTGCATTTATTTATTGTGTCATCAGCAACCAGACATTTGTATTACATTTTTAACAAAAACAAACAAACAGACAGACAAAACACAGAATTTGCAAGCTTGGTAGTTCATTAGATGTCCTTTGACCAGTATCTGACCACTTGGAGTGCTTCTGGTGTTGCTGCAAGAAGGTCCTCCCTTGTGCATGTGGCAGGGCTCAGGTTGCATTGCAGCAGGTGGTCAGTGGTTTGCTCCTCTCCACACTCGCATGTCGTGGATTCCACTTTGTAGCCCCATTTCTTGAGGTTGGCTCTGCATCTTGTGGTGCCAGAGCACAGTCTGTTCAGTGCCTTCCAAGTCGCCCAGCTTTCTGTGTGCCCAGGGGGAGTCTCTCATTTGGTGCCAGCCATTGGTTGAGGTTCTGGGTTTGAGCCTGCCACTTTTGGACTCTCGCTTGCTGAGGTGTTCTAGCGAGTGTCTCTGTAGATCTTAAAAAACGATTTCTTGATTTAAGTCATTGACATGCTCGCTGATACCCAAACAAGGGATGAGCTGGAGATGTCTCTGCCTTGGTCCTTTTACTATTGGCTGCTACTTCCCGGCGGATGTCAGGTGGTGCAATACCGGCTAGACAGTGTAATTTCTCCAGTGGTGTAGGGTGCAGACACCCTGTGATAATGCGGCATGTCTCATTAAGAGCCACATCCACTGTTTTAGCGTGGTGAGATGTGTTCCACACTGGGCATGCATACTCAGCAGCAGAGTAGCATAGCGCAAGAGCAGATGTCTTCACTGTGTCTGGTTGTGATCCCCATGTTGTGCCAGTCAGCTTTCGTATGATATTGTTTCTAGCGCCCACTTTTTGCTTGATGTTCAGGCAGTGCTTCTTGTAGGTCAGAGCATGGTCCAGAGTGACTCCCAGGTATTTGGGTGTGCTGCAATGCTCCAGTGGGATTCCTTCCCAGGTGATCCTCAGAGCTCAGGATGCTTCTCTGTTCTTAAGGTGAAAGGGGGACATGAGAGAAGCCTCCTTGCAGGATGGCAAGCCATTCGGGTGTTCCCTGGGCAACGTCTTTGTAGACGGCTGATTCTCTCGCTCCAGAAGCGACCAGAAACGCATGTGCAAAGCCACATATATAAACACAAACACACATATATACACATAGACACAATTATATATACACACAAAACACATATACACAGACTTGGCCACAGCAACGCTTGGCAGGGGACGGCTAGTAATAAATAAATATAAATAAATAAGCACATATATCAAAAGAAGGAAGCATAAGATTAAAATACTTTAACATAACTCATACCAATAAAATGCCAATATAAAATTCATCGTTTACCATCGTCTGGGGTGAAATGGATTTCACTAACAAATTTCTCCAACGGCTCATGACATAATGCAAGAATACGGAAATAATTCTACCATCTACAAACACAAAACACAGGGAAGTATTTAAAATAGGATTTACTGCTTTCTGTATGACTGGCTTTTCATGTAATATTGATACTGTTCTTCCATTTAACAAACTTGATATAAAAGGGGAGGGGAAACTTACTACGTACTTCTACTCCTAATGTAAAACATGGATGATTCATTCAGAGAACCTGCCAGTGTTGTCTTTTTATCTCTCTCCTGCAGGAATTTTGAACTCTAGTAATGTTAATTCCTTTTGTATAAGAGTAACTGCATCTCTCATATTCTTCATACGTATACATTTTGGCATCCATTGCAGTACACAACATCCCTTCTGCAGATCTGTCATGTATTATGTTCTACAGTTGATGGTGGTTGGTGATGGAAGGGTTAATGTAAGCCAGTGTTTCTCAACCTGGGGGTCGGGACCCCTGGAGGGGTCGCGAGGGGGTGTCAGAGGGGTCACCAAAGACCACCAGAAAACACAGTATTTTCTGTTGGTCATGGAGGTTCTGGTGGAAAGTTTGGCCCAATTCAATCGTTGGTAGGATTCAGAATGCTCCTTGATTGTAGGTGAACTATAAATCCCAGCAACTGCAACTCCCAAATGTCAAGGTCTATTTTCCCCAAGCTCCACCAGTGTTTACATTTGGGCATATTGAGAATTTGTGCCAAGTTTGGTCCAGATCCATCATTGTTTTGAGTCCACAGTGCTCTCTGGATGTAGGTGAACTACAACTCCCAAAACTCAAGGTCAATGCCCACCAAACCCTTCCAGTATTTTCGGTTGGTTATGGCAGTTCTGTGTGCCAAGTTTGATTCAATTCCATCGTTGGTGGAGTTCAGAATGCTCTTTGTAGATGAACTATAAATCCCAGCAATTACAACTCCCACAGGACAAAATCAATATCCTCCCCCAATCCCACCAGTATTCAAATTTAGGTGTATTAGGTATTTGTGCCAAATTTGGTCCAGTGTATGAAAATACATCCTGCATATCAGATATTTACATTACTATTCATAACAGCAGCAAAATTACAGTTATGAAGTAGCAATGAAACTAATTTTATGGTTGGGGGTCATCACATCATGAGGAACTGTATTAAGGGGTCATGGCATTAGGGAGGTTGAGAACCACTGATGTAAGCCTTAGTTCTAGAGGGTTGAGTAATCTGTAAGTAAGAGTTCATGGGTGAAAGCAATTAAGGGTGCAGGTATTGCAAGAGATGAGTTGCAATTGGGTGTTTCTGGATATAAGGAGTGAACCTTGGAACAGATCTTTGGGAGAAAAGTATTGTCTTATCTTGGTGGTAGATGCTGCTGGTTTCCCCCCACGTTTGTGGATTTTCGGTGTCCTGACCTGTCTCCTGAACCTTTGGAATCCTGGAACCTTGAATCTTTGGACTGACTTTTGACTACGGTATAGACTCTTGATCCTTGGATTTTGTTTATTAAACTCTTGGCGTTTGACCACTGGACTGGAACTTTTGACTGTGGTTGTTGGAACCCAGACGCCTTAAAGAGCCAGACTCAAGAGTATGTCCAAAAGTAGAGTTTATTTAAACAAAGTAAAAGAGACTCAGAGACACTTAACTCAGTGTCTCTGGTCAAAACTCAAAAGTATCTCCAGACTGCCAATCCCCACCACCAGAAAACCCCACAAACGTGTCACTAGACATTGGCTCTGCACATACATCTTGTACCTCTTGTACCTTAGTCCAGTCCAATGTGTCATCCTCACATTGGACTGGACTAACCCAGTCCAATGTCTAACCCATCACTCCCAGAGAACCCTGCAAATGACTCTTCATCTGTGGGAGCAGTAAGTATATCCCCTGATCTTCTTCCTTTGTCGCTCCTCATCCGATTCTTGCTCCCGAGTAACTCTCTTAGTTCCCCTATTCACACCCACTGTATCTCCTTCCTCTCCCTCACTCATTGACCCTTCATTATCAGTGAACCCTTCTAATGAGTCTTCATCGGTTGGTGCCATAAGTATATCCCGAATCCTTTTCCTTTGTTGTCCCTCATCTGACTCCTGTTCACGAGCACTCCTTTCTCCCCTTCTGACACCCATACTACCACTTGCAACGTTACTTACAGGCTCTACTACAACAGAGGTGTTATCTTGAACCTGCACCAGTGTTTGCTGACAGTTTTGTTTTATATTCTGTGGCTGAGTGCAATCTTTATGTTTAACGTTTTGGACTATTAAAACAGACAGAAAGTAAGTGCTGTTTTAATTAAACTACTTGATGCAAACTGGGTGTTTGTTTGGTTCATCTCTACCTGAATAAGGCAGAGCCCTGGCATCGTGACAAGATCGAATAAAGCTTCCAGGTTAGACCACACCTGGAATATTGTGTCCAATTCTGGTCACCACAATTCAAGAGAGATATTGACAAGCTGGAATGTGTCCAGAGGAGGGCGACCAAAAGGATCAAGGGTCTGGAGAACAAGCCCTATGAGGAGCGGCTTAAGGAGCTGGGCATGTTTAGCCTGAAGAAGAGAAGGCTGAGAGGAGATATGATAGCCATGTATAAATATGTGAGAGGAAGCCACAGGGAGGAGGGAGCAAGCTTGTTTTCTGCTTCCCTGGAGACTAGGACGCGGAACAATGGCTTCAAACTACAAGAGAGGAGATTCCATCTGAACACGAGGAAGAACTTCCTGGCTGTGAGAGCCATTCAGCAGTGGAACTCTCTGCTGGAGTGTGGTGGAGGCTCCTTCTTTGGAAGCTTTCAAAACAGAGGCTGGATGGCCATCTGCCAGGGGTGATTTGAATGCAATATTCCTGCTTCTTGGCAGGGGGTTGGACTGGATGGCCTTAAGAGGTCTCTTCCAACTCTTTGATTCTATGATTCTTGATTCCTGGACTTTGTTTATTGAACTCTTGGCGTTTGACCACTGGACTGGACCTTTTGACTGCGGTGTTACCTTGAACCTGCAACAGTGTTTGCTGAAAGTTTTGTTTTATATTCTGTGGCTGGGTGCAATCTTTATGTTTAATGTTTTGGACTATTAAAACAGCCAGAGAGTAAGTGCTGTTTTAATTAAACTGCTTGATGCAAACTGGGTGTTTGTTTGGTTCATCTCTACCTGAATAAGGCGGAGCACTGGCATTGTGACAAGATTGAATAAAGCTTCTGTCATTTGCCTTTGAACTGGTGAAGTCCTGATATCTCATGGATACTGAGGGCTCGCCAGGTGGCCCTCAGTATCCGTGGGCTTTAGAAAACTGAAATTTTCGACTTGAATTGCACTGGAGAACCTAGAGACTTCTGGAAAGGTCGTCTTGCAGCAAGAGTCCAGCCAGGGCGGGCAGAATTCGTATCCAAGAGTCACATCTCTTATGTCTTCCCATCTTCAAGTCTCTCCCTGGCCTTTCTCACCACTCTCTTGTCTTTCCCAAAGTCACTGGCATCATTACACACATCTGACCATGGCAAGGTTTTCAAGCAAACCTAATTACTCTTGACTCGGTGCCTTCTCTCGTTCTTTGACCTCTGTGGCATCCTCTTGGTCTCAGCCTCCCGGGATAAAAGCACCGCTGCCACTTCCCCCATTTGATCTGACCCACTTGGGTCATTAGCAAAGGCCGCTGTTTCCCAGCGAACCCATTAGAATGATTAAGATCAAAAACACAGAAGCGACGCAGTTAGAAATAGCTTGGCATGGAGAGTCTCGGTTCGAAAAGCCTCCCAAAGAAATCAAAACAACACAAGTTAACCCAGATCTTCGACATATATTAGGACTTTGAGAAATGTAAACATGTAAGACTTGAAAGCTGATCTTTATTTATGTATTTATTTTTATTTACAGTATTTATATTCCGCCCTTCTCACCCCACGGGGGACTCAGGGAGGATTACAATGCACACATACATGGCAAACATTCAATGCCATTTAGACATACAACATATATAGACGGGCACAGAGGCAATTTAACATTCCAGCTTTTCTGGCTTAATGAGGATATGCTCGGTTCTGGCCACAGGGGGAGCTGCCGCTTCATCGTCCACTTGTGACACCGGGTTGGAGTACTTCCTTATTCTTTTGCACGCTGCTGGAAGGTTTTATGGCATTGTAACCTTTCCCCAAAACACTCCAGGATAGTAAATGGGGAAAGCACGCTGCTGGACAGTTTTATGGCGTTGTAAGCTGTCCCCCAAACACTCCAGGCTAAAACATGGGGAAAGGTGACTGTTTGGATGGTCACTTCCAGAATCCCCTAACTAGCTATGCTGGAAGTTCCAGTCCAAAGAAGACAACCTTTCCTTAGCCCAGAAGGATTGCCAAGGTATCCCAGTTGCAAGTTCTGCTTGGGAAATAAATGATGTTAAGAGATGATAAACTGTTGTTGTAGGTTTTTCCGGGCTATATGACCATGTTCTGGAGGCAATTTTTCTCCTGACGTTTCGCCTGCATCTATGGCAAGCATCCTCAGAGGTAGTGAGGTCTGTTGGAAGTAGGAAAAATGGGTTTATATATCTGTGGAATGATCAGGGTAATGTTTCAGCTGATCACCTTGATTTGCATTCAATGGCCTGGAAGCGCCTGGGGGGAATCTCTTGTTGAGAGTGATTTTATGTGCCTGATTGTTTCCCCTCTGTTGTTTTGCTGTTGTAATTTTTGAGTTTTTTAATACTGGTAGCCAGATTTTGTTCATCTTCATGGTTTCCTCCTTTCTGTTGAAATTGTCCACATGCTTGTGGATTTCAACGGCTTTTCTGTGTAGTCTGATGATAAACTGTGTTGTCTAAGACTTTTATGGCCGTAATCACTGGGTTGCTGTGCATTTTTCGGGCTGTCTGGCCATGTTCCAGAAGCATTCTCTTCTGACGTTTCACCCACATCTATGGCAGGCATCCTCAGAGGTTGAGGGGTGTGCTGGTACGGATGTACCTGGAGCTCCTACTTCATATTCTTTCTATTGAGTGTTTGCATGTATTCCAAGGTTCCATGCATTTTGCATTAAGGTGGTTTCCCTTGCTCTGCAATTATAGGGCCAATGACCCGTCAATCATCATTATGTTCTTTAGTTCCGCCCCTTTCCCCAGGGCTCTGGGAGTGAAAAGAAAGATTTCAGGCAGTCTTTCAGTTTTGGAAGCCCAGTTACAGGACGTGAGCTTTCCCCACCTGTAGAGAAGCTTCATTTCTCACAACATCTGGGGGAAACAGCCCTAAAGCTTCTAAGGAAAAGAGTTTTACAGCACAACCCTTGTTGGGGTTAAAGATACAGATCCACATCATTCGTGGAGAACATCCAAAAGGACTCCAGCTGGAAAATCTACAAAGTCTTGGCTGGTAGGCCTACTCAGGTAACCAGAAGCAATTGGAGCCGGGAGTAGGGCCCACACCAGCAGAGCCTAGAAAACAGATTGCCTGGGAGGGGTCAAAAAGGGGTTTCCTTGTTAAAGAAAGAAATAGTTCTCCAAGAAAGGTGCCCACCAGTTGATTCAAAGCCTTGAAGCATTTGTTTAATTTGTGGAAGATCTAAGAAGTATTTGTTTGTTGAAGACTTAAGCAATAATAAAGGATTTTGTTAAACCTTTCAAGCTTCTAAAGACTCTGTATAGGAACATCTTTAGGGCCTCTCACTTGAGGCACCCCGGCTTCTCGCTGGGCACGAAGAGCACGTCCTGTTCAAAAGCCAACTTCTATATGCCCAGCGCATGACAGCACAAGGGGTCTGTTTGAAACTAGGGAAGTGAGGTTTATATATCTGTGGAATGATGTCCAGGATGGGAGAAAGAGCTCTTGTCTGCTTGAGGTACCTGTGAATGTTGCAATATGCCACCTTTAATGGCCTTGCAGTTTCAAGGCCTGGCTCATTGCTGCCTGGGGGAATCCTTTGTTAGGAGGTGTTAGCTGGCCCTGATTGATTCTTGTCTGGAATTTCCCTGTTTTTTTTAGTGTTCCCTTTTATGTATAATAAACTATTTGCATTCATGATCATGGCCCCATAGCCAAGACTTCAAATGGCCCAAAGCAACCTTAAAATCCAGCAGCCACACCAAAGAATGAAATTTTACAACTGGAAAGCAGAATATAGAAGGATAGTGTCTCCAGCCCATTACTGCCACTCTTTATCGCACTGCCATTCCTTGGCAGAAAGGGGCTCAATGTGTCATTCTTTCCAAGGACTGTAGAAATACATCCCTTGCTACGACTGCCTGGATTTGAAGGTGGGTTTTGGGGGTACGATTAGTAGATCAAGCATAGCTTTGACTGTAGCTGTGTATTCAACCAACTTTTTCTTAGCTGGCTTGACTTGCCTTCCTCTTGGCACGTTTCTCTCTTTTGTCCTCCATTCATGACTCTTCAAATTCTGCAGCACTGCTGGTCACAACTGACCTTCAGCTGGAGCACTCAAGGACTGGGGCTTCCCAGTTCTCAGTGTCTATGCCAGAGTTTTTAAGGTTGGCTTTGAGCTCATCTTTCAACCTCTTTTCTTGCCCACCAACATTCTGTTTTCCATTCTTGAGTTTGGAGTAGAGCAACTGCTTTGGGAGACAGTGATTGGGCATTTGGACAACGTGGCTGGTGTAGCGGAGTTGATGGCAGGTGATCATTGCTTCAATGCTGGTGGTCTTTGCTTCTTCCAGCACGCTGACATTTGTCCACCTGTCTTCCCAAGAGATTTGTAGGATTTTTCGGAGGCAGTGCTGATGGAATTGTTCCAGGAGTTGCATGTGCCAACTGTAGACAGTCCACGTCTCACAAACGTATAGCAGGGTTGGGAGGACCATTGCTTCAATGCTGGTCATCTTTGCTTCTTCCAGCATGCTGACATTTGTCCACCTGGCTTCCCAAGAGATTTGTAGGATTCTTCAGAAGCAGCGCTGATGGCAGTGTTCCAGGAGTTCCATGTTACGTCTGTAGGCAGTCCACGTCTTGCAGGCGTATAGCGGGGTTGGGAGGACAATAGCTTTATAAGCAAGCTCCTTGGTATCCCTACAGATGTCCCAGTCCTCAAACACTCTCTGCTTCATTTGGAAAAATGCTGCGCTCGCAGAGCTCAGGCGGTGTTGTATTTTGGTGTCGATGTTGACTTTGGTGGAGAGGTGGCTGCCAAGGTAGTGTAAATGGTCAACATTTTCTAATGTTACACCATTAAGCTGTATCTCTGGCATTGGAAAGCGACTGGCTGGTGACTGCTGGAACAGCACTTTGGTTTTCTCGATGTTCAATGACAAGCTGAGCTTCTCGTATGCTTCTGCGATGGTGTATAGCAGTGGTTCTCAACCTGGGGTCCCCAGATGTTTTTGGCCTACAACTCCCAGAAATCCCAACCAGTTTACCAGCTGTTAGGATTTCTGGGAGTTGTAGGCCAAAACACCTGGGGACCCACAGGTTGAGAACCACTGGTGTATCGAGTGGCTTGTAGATCTTCTGAATGTGCACAGGCGACGTTGTCATCAGCATACTCGCAGAGCTCGGGCGGTGTTGTATTTCAGTGTCAATGTTGACTTTTGTGGAGAGGTGGCTGCCAAGGTAGCGGAAAGATGGTAAGAGCTTTTTGCCATTGGGATATGCTACCTCAGGGTGTAGTAAGGTAAAGGTAAAGGTAGTCCCCTGACATTAAGTCCAGTCATGTCTGACTCTGGGGTGTGGTGCTCGTCTCCATTTCTAAGCCAAAGAGGCAGCGTTGTCCGTAGACACCTCCAAGGTCATGTGGCCGCATGACTGCATGGAGCGCCGTTACCTTCCCGCCGGAGCGGTACCTATTGATCTACTCACATTTGCATGTTTTCGAACTGCTAGGTTGGCAGAAGCTAGGGCTGACAGCGGAAGCTCACGCCGCTCCCCGGAATCGAACCTGTGACCTTTCGATCAAGAAGCTCAGCAGCTCAGTGCTTTAACCCACTGCGCCACCGGGGGCTCCACAGGGTGTAGTAGAGGGCTCTAAACAGAGGCTGGATGTCCATCTGTCAGGAGTGCTTTGATTGTGTTCCTGCATGGCAGAAAAGGGTTAAACTGGATGCTCCTTGTGGTCTTTGATTCCAAATTGATTTAAACTTATGGACAAATGGTTGGGTTGCTTCTTCTTTTTTTTTTTGCTCCGCAGTCGAAATGCTCCAGCTGTGCTCAGAGCAGGTGGCGTTGATGCCGAGCGAAAGCCGTGCTGCTCTTCGTCAATTCATCCCAGTGACCGGTACGTGCCCGGGAAGCCAAGGTCTTCCTGCAGATGTCACACCCTTTCCAGGTGCTGGTGGTAGAGCTTACGCCATCGGTTACACAAAGTGAGGTGGGCGTAGTGTTGGCTGGGCTGGGATGCTGAGAGAGAGAACGAGGAAAAGAAAGAGAAAGGAGTTTCCATGACAACCAGAAGCCCACTGGAAAAGCTCATGGAGCTTCCTTGGCTGCCGGTCCATACGCCTGGCAGGAGGGGCTCTGCCCAAATCCGCGCCCTGATGTGCCGATGGAGCATTCGGGCTTCACCTTTGCTTGGCAAGGAGAGCATCTCTTTCTCTCTCTGTACATGCCTTCAGTCTGCAGACATGCCTCCCGTGACCCCAGGAAAAAGATGCAGAGGAAGGAATGGAAAGGAGAATCATAGAATCAAAGAGTTGGAAGAGACCTCCTGGGCCATCCAGTCCAACCCCATCTGCCAAGAAGCAGGAATATTGCATTCAAATCACCCCTGACAGATGGCCATCCAGCCTCTGTTTCAAAGCTTCCAAAGAAGGAGCCTCCACCACACTCCGGCAGAGAGTTCCACTGCTGAACAGCTCTCACAGTCAGGAAGTTCTTCCTCATGTTCAGATGGAATCTCCTCTCTTGCAGTTTGAAGCCATTGTCCCATTGTAATCGCCATGGAAGCAGAAAACAAGCTTGCTCCCTCCTCCCTGTGGCTTCCTCTCACATATTTATACATGCCTATCATATCCCCTCTCAGCCTTCTCTTCTTCAGGCTAAACATGCCCAGCTCCTTAAGCCGCTCCTCATAGGGCTTGTTCTCCAGACTCTTGATCATTTTAGTCACCCTCCTCTGGACACATTCCAGCTTGTCAATATCTATCTTAAATTGTGGTGCCCAGAATTGGACACAGTATTCCAGGTGTGGTCTAACCAAGGCGGAATAGAGCATGGGCAGCATGACTTCCCTAGATCTAGACACTATGCTCCTATTGATGCAGGCCAAAATCCCATTGGCTTTTTTTGCCGCCACATCACATTGTTGGCAAGAAGGAGTTTTGCAGGGCAAATAGGAAGGAAAAGGAAACGGTGTCCTGGCTTGGTATGATCACCTCTGGCCTGAATTCTATATACATGAATATTGACAATACATGAATATTGTACAATACAGGCAGCCCCCAAGTTAGGAACAAGATAGGCTTTGTAGGTTTGCTCCTAAGTTGAATTTATATGTAACAGGAACAGATACATCAGACCTCACCTCTGAGGATGCCTGCCGTAGATGCAGGCGAAACGTCAGGAGAAATGCCTCTAGAACATGGCCATATAGCCCGAAAAAACCCACAAGAACTGAGTGATTCCGGCCATGAAAGCCTTCGACAATACATGGAACAGATACAGTTTTTATCTATCTGTCTGTCTGTCTGTCTGTCTGTCTGTCTGTCTGTCTGTCTATCTATCTATCTATCTATCTATCTATCTATCCATCCATCCATCCATCCATCCATCCATCCATCCATCCATCTATCTATCTATCTATCTACTATACTCTGAACACTGGAACATCGAGAAAGCCAAAGTGCTCTTCCAACAGGCACCAGCCAATCCATCTGCAGTGCCAAAAATACAGCTTAATGGTGTAACATTAGAAAATGTTGACCATTTCCACTCCCTTGGCAGCCACCTCTCCACCAAAGTCAACATTGACACTGAAATACAACACCGCTTGAGCTCTGCGAGCACAGCATTTTTCCGAATGAAGCACAGAGTGTTTGAGGACCAGGACATCTGTAGAGGTACCAAGGTGCTTGTTTATAAAGCCATTGTCCTCCCAACCCTGTTATACGTCTATGAAATGTGGACTGTCTACAGATATCACATGCAACTCCTAGAATGATTCCATCAGCATTGCCTCTGAAAAATCCTGCAAAACTCTTGGGAAGAAAGGGCGACAAATGTCAGCGTGCTGGAAGTAGCAAAGACCACCAGCATTGAAGCGATGGTCCTCCGCCATCAACTCCACTAGATTGGCCACGTTGTCTGGCTGCCCGACCACTGTTTCCCAAAGCAGTTACTCTACTCCGAACTCAAGAACGGAAAACGGAATATTCCTATTTCCAACAGACCTCACTACCTCTGAGGATGCTTGCCATAGATGCAGGCGAAACGTCAGGAGAAATGCCTCTAGAACATGGCCCTATAGCCCGAAAAAACCTAGAAGAACCTGGAAAACGGAATGTTGGGGGGACAGAAAAAGAGATTTAAAGATGGGCTCAAAGCCAACTTTAAAAACTATGGCATAGACACTGAGAATTGGGAAGCCCTAGCCCTTGAGCGCTCCAGCTGGAGGTCAGCTGTGACCAGCAGTGCTGTAGAATTTGAAGAGGCATGAATGGAGGGCGAAAGAGAGAAATGTGCCAAGAGGAAGGTGCTTCAAGCCAACCCCAACCAGGACCGCCTTCCACCTGGAAACCAATGTCCTCATTGTGGAAGAACATGCGGATCAAGAATAGGGCTCCACAGTCACCTACGGACCCACCGCCAGGACAACGAACTTGGAGGACAATCGTACTTGGCCAACGAGGGATCAACTAAGTAAAGTAAGAACACCAGTAGAAATCAATCTTTCTCCGCCAAAGCAATAGAGGCCCAACGAAGTATGTGGCAGGGGCAGTTGCGATTGTGTCGAAGTTGTGACTAACACAAAACAGTTAAAGATGAGGGAAGAGGAGGTCACATCTCCTCTTGACCTTCTTCAGGCTAAACATACCCAACTCCTTAAGTTGGTCTTCCTAGGTTGTCCATATCCGTATTGAATTGCGGTGCCCAGAACTGGACACAATATAATTCCAAGCGGGACCTGAACAAAGCAGAATAAAGCACCCTAGACAGCTATAAACCAAGACGTCGGTGTTTTTCCCCAGACAGCTGTTTTCTTTTAGTCATATACTTGGTTCCCCATAAAACTAATGTCTTCATCTAAGTGATTTTCGGTGTGCTTCCAATGATGCAGGTGGTCTATGTATGTCAATGCAGGCACCACCTGAAAGCAGTTCAAGTCCTTGCTGCTCATAAAACTGCAAATATTGCATGTGCTTCTCCCCTCTTCATATATATATATGCAATAATAAGGAATTCAATAACGTACAATTTCCTGCCCTTTCGCGACACCCCAAAATGGGACGCCTGAGGCAGGTGCCTCGCTGTCGCTAATGGCATCTCGGCCCGAGAGGAAAGGGCAAAAGGGGATTGCTAAGGACCCGTAACTTTGCATTTGTATTGAGTTTGAAAGGTGTCTCGGCGCCAGATGGAGGGAAGCGGGAAGGAAGACAAATGACAAAGCTCAAGCTGGGTCAGAGCTCAACAGATTTGGTTGCGGTTATGAAACACGGCTCAGGTGTTATGGAATCAGACTTGCAGCGACCAAAGTCTGGCAGGTTCGCTGTGCGTCCCTGATATCAAAGTCAGGGAAAGTACCATCAGAAGTCATATAAGTTCTCTAGGTCCCCACCTTGGTGGCCCTTAAAGCCATTTCATGACTTTTCCAGAAAGATGGTGAAACTTTTTAGACTATTTCTTTTCAGAAATAAAGAACACAGAAAAAAATATATAAGTCAATGTTTGTATATATGTATACGGCAGGCAGGAAGACGGCGGGCAGGGTATGTGGCAGGTTTCTGATTAGCTGCCACTTTCACAGGACACTGCGACCCCCACAAATGACGGACCTGGACCAAACTTGGCACACATAACCCCTTGACCCACTTTATGTCCTGCTGCGGTTTGGGGAAGGATGGACCACGGATGATGGGATTTGCAGTACTTTCAAACTCTTTGGCACCAACAGACCATTGCGGCCCCCAGCAATCACAGATCAGGACCAAAATTGGCAAACAGAGCCCCCATGACCCACTGTACATCCTGGTGTGGTTTGAAGGAGGATGGACCATGGATGATGGGACTTGCAGTACCTTCACTTACTTTCAGAGACCACTGTGACCCACACAGATGACAGCTCAAGAACAAACGTGACACACAGAGCCCACATGACCAACTTTACATTATGGTGAAGTATGGGGGAGGATGGACCATGGATGATGGGATTTGCAGTACCTTCACCCAATTCACTTCCCACAAACAGGCCCCCACAAATCACAGACCAGGACCAAACTTGGCACATCGACCCCATATGACTCACTTTCCGTCCTGGTGCAGTACCTTCACTCATTTCCTGAGACCACTGCGACCCACATCAATGACTGATCAAAGCCACACTTGGCACACAGAGCCCCCATGATCCACTCTACATCCTGTTGTGGTTTGGAGGAGGATGGACCATGGAAGATGGGACTTTCAGTACCTTCACTCACTCTCTGAGACCATTGCGACCCACACCAATGACTGATCAATGCCACGCTTGGCACACAGAGCCCCCATGACTCACTCTACATCCTGGTGTGGTTTGGAGGAGGATGGACCATGAAAAAAAAATATTTTATATACAATAGGGAACAATTTGATACCTCACAATACATACAGATAAGATAAACAAATACATTAAAATCCAAAGACTTAAAATAATATACATTAAAACCAATAATTAAAACCACGCAGTCTGAAATCACAATCCAGAGCTGTTCCATTTGTCATTGCACTATTTCGTAGTCTCTTTTTACACTGATTGAAAGTTACTGGTCAAAGGCTTGGTCCTTTTAAACAGAGGCTGGATGGCCATCTGTCAGGGGTGATTTGCATGCAATATTCCTGCTTCTTGGCAGAGTGGGGTTGGACTAGATGGCCCAGGAGGTCTCTTCCAACTTTTTCATTCTATGATTCTATGATTCTATTATGAAGCCTCTCTGGTGTCAAGTGTAATATTAGAGTGATTTTTCTCCCCACAAACTGTGCCAGATCAACCCAAACACCAGCAAACACACATTCCTCTTTTCTCCAGTTCCCCAAGTTTAACTGGTATGACTTAACCAGAGTCTATTGTATAGATGGCAAATTCTTAGAATTATAAATGGCTGGATTGTGCCTCTGCATTTCTTCATAGAAGGTTACTTTGACTTTGTTATTTGGTTTCCACGACTCGTTCCCTGCAACCTCCAAAGAGGATTGCCGACTTATTATTTGCATTACTTGCTAGCAAATTGAATTACTTGTTGTTGCGTTGGTGTTGGCATTTGGGCTGCAGACTGTCAACACTTTCAGGCTATGTGCAGAAAGTAGACCATGACCTTAGAGCGGAAAGGAGCACAAGGAGGAAAACGTCAAACATCTCCAGCGAGTTGCTTCTCACTCAGAATGTCACCACACAAATTGAAATGCCTGTTTTCCCAGTCTGGTCCCACCTCACACAATCTCTGCTTTTGGGAAGTTCAAGGTCTAGAAATCCAAGCTACAAAGTAGGACTTCGAAGATGGGGCGCACAACGAGTAGCACAATGGGGAAAAGGAGAAGAAATAACTATATGAATTGTAGAGATGGTTTATTTTTGTAATGAAATGAATAGAAATGTAATGAAAATTACTATTAAAAAAGGAATTGTGGGAGTTGAAGTCCAAAGTTGGCCCATGCCTGGTCTAAACATTATACTCATATTTGACTCCTAAATGCCTTTTATGTGTACTATACTGTTCTGAAGCCAGGTTTTTTTTCGTGTCAGGAGTGACTTGAGAAACTGCAAGTCGCTTCTGGTGTGAGAGAATTGGCCGTCTACAAGGATGTTGCCCAGGGGACGCCTGGATGCTTTGATGTTTTACCATCCTTGTGGGAGGCTTCTCACGTGTCCATTGTATGTGGAGCTGGAGCTGACAAAGGGAGCTCAACCTGCTCTCCTCGGATTTGAACATGTGACCTTTTGGTCACATGTTCAAATCACCCCTGACAGATGGCCATCCAGCCTCTGTTTAAAAGCTTCCAAAGAAGGAGCCTCCACCACACTCCAGGGCAGAGAGTTCCACTGCTGAACAGCTCTCACAGTCAGGAAGTTCTTCCTAATGTTCAGGTGGAATCTCCTTTCTTGTAGTTTGAAGCCATTGTTTCGCATCCTAGTCTCCAGGTCTTCAGTCCTGCTGGCACAAGGGTTTAACCCACTGCGACACTGGGAGCTCCATCTGTGTCAATCTTCCTATCTGGACACTAGAACCCTGGAAAAAGATGGTTCGTGTGTCCTACCTAGAACCCTATTGATGCAGCCTAGGATCACATTGGCTTTTTTAGCTGGTAGATGATGCCATGTCTCTTTCCTCCTTTCCAATCCCATTGTGAGGGCATCTAAGGAGCCGTAAGCACAGTTCTATCGCAGCCTTGACGGCATCCAACCCCCAGTGCTGATCCTTGCCGAATTTGCCTTGGGTGATACAGGAAGTCTGCAACAGAGCCAGGAATGAATGCATGGATCTTCCTTCGCGGCTTGGCTTGCCAATCCTCCTTTTTTCCCCCTGCAGGCAAATGTCAAGGCTAACTATCAAACAAATTGATGTCTGTTGGGAGACAGAGCCAAGCCAAAGGTCGCCACATGGGCACAAAGAGGCCTTATTTACAGATTGCTAAACCAAGGGGAGGAGGCAGGCCCAGCCTCTGATCCGGAGGTCAAGGGGTCCCCCGAAGCACCAGGCTCCATGGCCGTGGGGTGAATTGCTGCTGACAGAAGAGACGAATATTTTACTGTGTTCAGAGAAATGGGAGACATTAGCTGACTCATAGCTGCAGTTTCACATTTTTTGTGATCACAGTCAACAATGACACATTGGGCTTTGCACTTTCAGATGTGGAAATAATAATAATAATAATAATAATAATAATAATAATAATAATAACAACAACAACAACATCTCAGCCGGCATTTGGAAAATCTCAGCTGACATTTTGCAACAATAAACATTGACACAATCACAATCTGTCAACTGCAAAAGATATTAATAATAATAATAATAATAATAATATCCTGCTTTAGTTCTCCCATAAATCAGAAAAATAATAATAACAACAACAACAACAACAACATCTCAGCCGGCATTTGGAAAATCTCAGCTGACATTTTACAACAATAAACATTGACACAATCACAATCTGTCAACTGCAAAAGATATTAATAATAATAATAATAATAATAATAATAATAATAATAATAATAATATCCTGCTTTAGTTCTCCCATAAATCAGTAAAATAATAACAACAACAACAACAACAACAATAACAACAACATCTCAGCCGGCATTTGGAAAAACTCAGCTGACATTTTACAACAATAAACATTGACACAATCACAATCTGTCAACTTCAAAAGATATTATTATTATTATTATTATTAACATCCTGCTTTAGTTCTCCCATAAATCAGTAAAATAATAATAATAATAATAATAACAACAACATCTCAGCTGGCATTTGGAAAATCTCAGCTGACATTTTGCAACAATAAACATTGACACAATCACGATCTGTCAACTGCAAAAGATATTAATAATAATCATCATCATATCCTGCTTTAGTTCTTCCATAAATCAGTAAAATAATAATAACAATAATAACAACAACAACAACATATCAGCTGGCATTTGGAAAATCTCAGCTTACATTTTGAAACAATAAACATTGACACAATCACAATCTGTCAACTGCAAAAGATATTATTATGATTAATAATAATAATAATAATATCCTGCTTTAGTTTTCCCATAAATCAGTAAAATAACAACAACAACAACAACAACATCTCAGCTGGCATTTTGCAACAATAATCACGATCTGTCAACTGCAAAAGATATTATTATTATTATTATTAATAATAATAATAATAATAATAATAATAATAATAATATCCTGCTTTAGTTCTCCCATAAATCAGTAAAATAATAATAATAACAACAACAACAACAACAACAACAACAATTCAGCCGGCATTTGGAAAATCTCAGCTGACATTTTGCAACAATAAACATTGACACAATCACGATCTGTCAACTGCAAAAGATATTATTATTATTATTAATAATAATAATAATAATAATAATATCCTGCTTTAGTTCTCCCATAAATCAGTAAAATAATAATAATAATAATAATAATAATAACAACAACAACAACAACAACAACAACAACAACAACATCTCGGCTGGCATTTGGAAAATCCCAGCTTACATTTTGAAACAATAAACATTGACACAATCACGATCTGTCAACTGCAAAAGATATTATTATTATTATTATTATTAATATCCTGCTTTAGTTCTCCCATAAATCAGTAAAATAATAATAATAATAATAATAATAATAATAATAATAATAACAACAACAACAACAACAAAAACAACAACAACATCTCAGCCGGCATTTGGAAAATCTCAGCTGACATTTTGCAACAATAAACATTGACACAATCATGATCTGTCAACTGCAAAAGATAATAATAATAATAATAATAATAATAATAATATCCTGCTTTAGTTCTCCCATAAATCAGTAAAATAATAATAATAGCAATAATAATAACAACAACAACATCTCAGCCGGCATTTGGAAAATCTCAGCTGACATTTTACAACAATAAACATTGACACAATCACGATCTGTCAACTGCAAAAGATATTATTATTATTATTATTATTAACATCCTGCTTTAGTTCTCCCATAAATCAGTAAAATAATAATAATAATAATAATAATAATAATAATAACAACAACAACAACAACAAAAACAACAACAACATCTCAGCCGGCATTTGGAAAATCTCAGCTGACATTTTACAACAATAAACATTGACACAATCACAATCTGTCAACTGCAAAAGATATTATTATTATTATTATTATTAACATCCTGCTTTAGTTCTCCCATAAATCAGTAAAATAATAATAATAATAATAATAATAATAATAATAACAACAACAACAACAAAAACAACAACAACATCTCAGCCGGCATTTGGAAAATCTCAGCTGACATTTTGCAACAATAAACATTGACACAATCATGATCTGTCAACTGCAAAAGATAATAATAATAATAATAATAATAATAATAATAATAATAATATCCTGCTTTAGTTCTCCCATAAATCAGTAAAATAATAATAATAGCAATAACAATAACAACAACAACATCTCAGCCGGCATTTGGAAAATCTCAGCTGACATTTTACAACAATAAACATTGACACAATCACAATCTGTCAACTGCAAAAGATATTATTATTATTATTATTATTAACATCCTGCTTTAGTTCTCCCATAAATCGGTAAAATAATAATAATAATAATAATAATAATAACAACAACAACAACAACAAAAACAACAACAACATCTCAGCTGGCATTTGGAAAATCTCAGCTGACATTTTGCAACAATAAACATTGACACAATCACAATCTGTCAACTGCAAAAGATATTATTATTACTACTATTGTATTGTCGAAGGCTTTCATGGCCGGAATCACTAGGTTGTAGTAGGTTTTTTCGGGTTGTATGGCCGAAAAAACCTACTACAACCCACTACTACTACTACTACTACTACTACTATTAATAATAATAATAATAATATCCTGCTTTAGTTCTCCCATAAATCAAGACCTCAAAATCAAACTGTGAAAGCTCTGGCATAAACCAGTACAGGTGGTCCCAATGGTCTTTGGCACACTGGGTGTCATGCCAAAAGATCTCAGCCGACATTTGAAAACCATAAACATTGACAAAATCACAATCTGTCAGCTGCAAAATGATGGATCTGCGCACATCATTTGAAAATACACCACACAGTCCTAGACGTTTGGGAAGTGTTCGACTTGTGATTTTGTGATACAAAATCCATCATATATATCTCATTTGCTGTGACATACTGTGTTTCGTGTCAGATAATAATAATAACAACAACAGCAACAATAGACTCTGTCTCAATGTTATTATGGGACAAATCTACACTGTAGGATGATGTCTGCTCTGCAACATGGCTTAAGGCTATAGAATCCAGGCATTGTAGTTTTGCTGCATTAATTCTTAGAGCAAACTTTGGCCCTCCAGGTGTTTCGAACTTCAACTCTAACACTATTCCTAACAGCCGGAAGTCTACTTTTCATACTACTTTAACTGCCATGGCTCAATGTTGTGTAATAATGGGAGTTGTAGTATGGTGAAGCACCAGCACCTTCAATGAAAATGAGTTTGACACCCTTTCTTTAGGGCAGTGGTTCGCAACCTTCCTAATGCCGTGACCCCTTAATACAGTTCCTCATGTGGTGGTGGCCCCCAACCATAAAATTATTTTCGTTGCTACTTCGTAACTGTAATTTTGCTACTGTTATGAATTCTCATGTAAATATCTGATATGTAGGATGTATTGTCATTCATTGGACCAAATTTGGGACAAATACCCAATATGCCCAAAGGAAGTGGATCAGGGTAAATCTTTAATGAATGTTGCTTGTATGAGACCTCTTCTTTGCTTTCTCTGGATGGACTGCATATTTCTTCCTTTCTGATTCCCTCCCAATTGTGTAAAAGTTGGATCTGATGCATTCTCGCCAATATATCTGCAAATGCCCATGTTGGGTTTGTGTTCAGGTGCAACTGCTTCTCCCAATCAAATTACAAGAATCATCTTTCAAAAACACGATCCAGCTGGGAACATCTTGTTTGCCATCCGGCTGGAGTGGAGCGGAGAGATGTGTCCCTGCGTTTTATCAATGTCTCCAGCCCAGATTGGCTCTTATCGCGATTACCTGGGCTCCTTATCTCACCTGGATGAGCAGTTATCTCCAGGCAACCTACTTGCCGTGGTAAGTTATCTCCAGGTGACTGCATTGCCTTCCCCCCTATTATAGATAAGTAACTGCAGAAATGAAGAGAACAACCAGGCCATAGGATAAAATGGCAATCTGGGAGGATGAGTGTCCTTTCGGGGGGAAGAAAAAGCAGTTAACAGTGTTTTCCTCTCGAGGAAAATGTCTGACATCATTCAAAACCAGATAGAAAGCTATGAAGGCACAGCTGAAAGTCTGGTCCACAAAACCAAAGGTGATAGTAGGGGAACAGAAACATTATCCTAAAGCAGAACCGCAGAATGTATGGCCTGTGGGCCACTTGTGGCTCACTAAAGGATTTTGAGTGGTCTACAAAGAAAGTAAAGGTGTAATGAGTTGTAGATGGAGAATTTGGGGAAATATAGTCCAAAAGTGAGTTTGCTAGGGTCTATTTGTGCAGTATCATCAAGTTTGCAGCAACACCAAATTGGATGGGATAGCTAATGCGCCAGAAAATAGGAGCAGAATTCAAAATGATCTTCATGGATTAGAGAGATGATTGGCCAAAACTAACAAAATGAAGTTCAACAGAAAAATACAAGGTACTCCACTTGGGCAGAAAAAAATGAAATGCAAAGATACAGAATGGGGGACAATGCTTAGCTCGAGAGCGGTACGTGTGAAAAAGATCTTGGAATCCTTGTGGGAAGGAAGGGGAATGTAAGCCAATAAGGTCAAGTGGTTGTAAAAGAATCCAATGGGATTTTGGTCTGCATAAATAAGAGTATAGTGTCTAGATCTAGGGAGGTCATGCTCCCCATGCTCTATTCTGCCTTGGTCAGACCACACCTGGAATCACTCTGTGTCCAATTCTGGGCACCACAACTGAAGGGAGATGTTGACTCTAAACTGGAATGTGTCCAGGTGAGGGTGACTCAAAGGATCAAGGGTCTGGAGAACAAGCCCTATGAGGAGCGGCTTTAAGAGTTGGGCAAGTTTAGTGTGCAGAAGAGAAGGCTGAGCGGAAACATGATGAGAGCCATGTATAAATATGTGAGGGGGCGTCATAGGGAAGAGGGAGTAGGCTTGTTTTCTGCTGCCCTGGAGACTAGGATGCAACTGAACAATGGTTTCAAACAATAGGAAAGAAAGGGAATTCCACCTGGACACGAGGAAGAACTTCCTGACTGTGAGAGCTGTTCAGCAGTGGAACTCTCTCTTGGCTCTGGAGTGTGGTGGAGGCTCCTTATTTGGAGGCTTTTAAGCAAAGGCTGGATGCCCATCTGTTGGGGGTGCTTTAAATGGACTGGATGGCCGATGAGGTCTCTTCCAATGCTATGATTCCATGAAGGATCATTGAATCATTAAGTGATGCCTCTGTCTTGGAGTGTGGTGGAGGCTACTTCTTTGGAGGCTTTTATTCTGAGGATGGATGGCCATCTGTCAGGGGTGATCTGAATGCGATTTCCCTGCTTCTTGGCAGAATGGGGTTGGACTGGATGGCCCACGAGGTCTCTTCCAACTCTAGGATTATATGAGTATGAATCCCTAGCATGTCAAGGTTCTCCCATTTCAGTGTGATAGGCTGACCTACAAGAAGCACTGCCTGAATATCAAGCTAAAAGTGGGTGCTAGAAACAATATCATACGAAAGCTGACTGGCACAACCTGGGGATCACAACCAGACACAGTGAAGAAATCTGCCCTTGCGCTGTGCTACTCTGCTGCTGAGTATGCATGCCCAGTGTGGAACAGGGGGGGGGGGCCGGGCCGGAGATCACAATCACAGCCACACAGTGAAGACATCTGCCCTTGCGCTATGCTACTCTGCTGCTGAGTACACATGCCCAGTGTGGAACACATCTCACCACGCTAAAACAGTGGATGTGGCTCTTAATGAGACATGCTGCATTATCACGGGGTGTCTGCGCCCTACACCACTGGAGAAATTACACTGTAGCCGGTATTGCACCACCTGACATCCGCCGGGAAGTAGCAGCCAATAGTGAAAGGACCAAGGCAGTGACATCTCCAGCTCATCCCCTGTTTGGGTATCAGCCAGCACATCAACGACTTAAATCAAGAAATAGTTTTCTTAGATCTACAGAGACACTCGCTGGAACACCCCAGCAAGCGAGAGTCCAAAAGTGGCAGGCTCAAACCTCAACCAATGGCTGATACCAAATGAGAGACTCCCCCCTGGGCACACAGAAGACTGGGCAACTTGGAAGGCACTGAACAGACTGCGCTCTGGCACCACGAGATGCAGAGACAACCTTAAGAAATGTGGCTACAAAGAGGAATCCACGACATGTGAGTGTGGAGAAGAGCAAACCACTGACCACCTGCTGCAATGCACCCTGAGCCCTGCCACATGCACAAGGGAGGAACCTTGTTGCGGCAACACCAGAGGCACTCCAAGTGGCCAGATACTGGTCAAAGGACATTTAATCAGCTACCAAGCTTGCAAACTTTGTGTTTTGTCTGTTTGTTTGTTTTGTTCTGTTAGAAATGCAATACAATTGTCTGGTTGCCCCGACACGATAACTAAAAAAATAAATAAAAAGTGTGATAGGAATGCATTTACGCTAGGCATGGGCAAACTTCATTCCTCCAGCTATTTTGGACTTCAACTCCCACAATTCCTAACAGCTTCAGGCCCTTTCCTTTCCCTCCTCAGCCACTTAAGCAACTGAGAGGGAAAAGGCAGGGACCTGAGGCTGTTAGGAATGGTGGGAATTGAAGTCCAAAACACCTGGAGGGCCGAAGTTTGCCCATGCCTTATCTACACTGTTGAATTAATGCAGTTTGGTACCAATTAAACCTCTGTGATTCAATGCTGTGGAATCCTGAGTTATAGTTCAGTGAGGTTCTAAAAAACGATTTGTGGCCCAAAAACGTTTAGCCTATTTTAATTTTGGCCCCTACCTACTGCTAAGTTGTGCAGGTCGGTTCTAAGGAGTCAGAGGAGAGAAACTCCCACACGACAAAGAAATTCAGTGGGAAACTTGAGATTAGGTTCCACATACATAAGTTCCCCCAATATTACTGCTCATCTTCATCCTCTTCACCTGTTGTTTTCTCATTCAGGGGCTCAAGGCGCCTAAATTTGTCCATATTCAGTCACTTGGTTTTGCACTGGCAGCTGAGGAACAATGTGTCCGTTTCATTTGAGAATGCACTGTAGTATGACTCCTTTTATATATATAAAATACTTTTTTATTTGTTGGTTTTGCAAGATCTGTAAAAAATAGTTAGAAAGTTATATCTAATATTTCAATAATATATTTTAATCTGTTTCATTCCACATCTTGCAAAAGGCTACAAACATACAATAAAAGTTTATGATGATGAGCATTCAAGGCAACCTTATAAAAGTTATACAAACCTTTCAGGAGCAGGTGGGGATTTTTTTTCCTTAATGTGAAATCATAGAAACATAGAATCAAAGAATTGGAAGAGACCTCATGGGCCATCCAGTCCAACCCCTGCCAAGAAGCAGGAATATTGCATTCAAATCACCCCTGACAGATGGCCATCCAGCTTCTGCTTAAAAGCTTCCAAAGAAGGAGCCTCCACCACACTCTGGGGCAGAGAGTTCCACTGCTGAACGGCTCTCACAGTCAGGAAGTTCTTCCTCATGTTCAGATGGAATCTCCTCTCTTGTAGTTTGAAGCCATTGTTCCGCGTCCTAGTCTCCAAGGAAGCAGAAAACAAACTTGCTCCCTCCTCCCTGTGGCTTCCTCTCACATATTTATACATGGCTATCATATCCCCTCTCAGCCTTCTCTTCTTCAGGCTAAACATGCCCAGCTCCTTAAGCCGCTCCTCATAGGGCTTGTTCTCCAGACCCTTTATCATTTTAGTTGCTCTCCTCTGGACACATTCCAGCTTGTCAATATCTCTCTCCAACTTGTGTGAACAACCTTCTATCAAAAACAGAGAGGCTCTCCTTCTTTCTTTTCTTTCCCTTCTTCTTTCTTCCTTCTATACTGTTTTCTTTTCTCTTCCTTTGCTTCTTCCTTCTTATTCTCCTTCCTTCCTTCCGTCTCCTTTCCCTCCCTCCCTCCCTCCCTCCCTCTTTCTCTCTTTTGTTTCTTCTCTACTTCCTTCCCTCTTTCACTTTTTTATTTTCTTCTCTCCTTCCTTCCTACCTTCTTTCCCTCTTTCTTCTCTCCTTCTCTTCTTCCTTCCTTTCTTCCCCCTTTCTGTCTATGTGTTTTGCGTGTGCATATATGTGTGTATATATTTCTGTATATATTTCTGTATATGTTTATATATATATGTGAGTTTGTGTACATATGTGGTTTTGCGCATGCATTGTAATGTAGTTTTTTGTTTTTTGGCTTTTTAAGCCCCTTCCGTTGTGTTTTTAGTGTTTTATGAGTGATGGTCACTTGTTGACCTGATAGGTGTCTTGTGTCCAAATTTGATGCCAATACGTCCAATGGTTTTTGAGTTATGTTAATCCCACAAATGAACATTACATTTTTATTTATATAGATTACTAGCTGTACCCGCCACGCGTTACTGTGGGCAACCTTCCCTCCCTTTCTTTTCTACCTTCCCTTTTCTTCTTTCCTTCTCTCCTTTCTTCCTTCTCTACCTCTTTCCTTCCTTCACTATTTGTTTCCATCTTTCTTTCTCTCATTCCTTATTCCCTTCCCCCTCTCTTTCTCTCCTTTCTTCCTTCTCTACCTCTTTCCTTTCTTCCTGCACTTTTTGCTTCCATCCTTCCTTCTCTTTCTTGATGAAGAACTTGATGAAGTCTTCTGCCAACAGTTGACCAAGCAGGCACAGAGAAGTAATGTAGTAGTCATGGGCGATTTCAACTATCCCAATATTTTCTGGAAAAATCAGCCAAGAGTACAAAGTGCTTCCATCCTTCCTTCTCTTTCCTTCCCTCCCTCTTTCCTTCCTTCCCTTTTTTCCTTCTCTCCTTTCTCTACCTTCCTTAGCTCTTTCCTTCCATGCTTCCTTCTCTCCTTTGTTCCTTTCTTTCTCCCCTTCCTTCCCCCCTTCCCTTTTTTTCTATATTGCCATTTAGCTTTTTATCATTTAGCTTTTGGGGTTTTTAAATCCTTTACACTTTTTAAGGGGGTTAGTAGGTGTCCAGGAGACAAATTTGGTGTCAATTCGTTCAGTGTTTTTTGAGATATGTTATTCCCACAAACAAACATTACATTTTTATTTATATAGCTTTAACTATTTATTTATTTATTTATTTATTTATTTATTTACTTTGCTTATATACCGCTTTTCTCAGCCCTCAGGCGACTCAGAGCGGTTAACAACCAGTATCAACAATACAGTACAAAATCATTAATCATTTAAAACAGTAATATCCATTAATTAACATCAAAACATCAATACAACAATACAGGAAAACAACAATCCATCACGTCTCATCAATAGAATCAGCATCCAATCTCGTTGTCCATTAATCCATATTTCAATAATCAATCAATTGTACTGCTTAGTTGAAAGCCTGTTCGAAGAGCCAGGTATTCACTCTCTTCCTGAATGCCAATAAGGAGGGGGCAGATCTAATGTCTGTAGGAAGGGCGTTCCACAGCCGGGGGGCCACCACTGAGAAGGCCCTGTCTCTCGTCCCCGCCAGGCGTGCTTGTGAAGCTGGCGGGACCGAGCGCAGGGCCTTCCCAGACGATCTTAACGTCCTAACTGGTTCATAGGAGGAGATGCGTTCGGACAGATAGGTCGGGTCAGAACCGTTTAGGGCTTTAAAGGCTAAAGCCAGCACTTTGAATTGTGCCCGCTAGCAGATTGGCAGCCAGTGGAGCTGGCGCAACAGAGGAGTTGTATGCTCCCTGAGTGCCGCTCCTGTTAGCATCCTGGCTGCCGATCGTTGGACCATTTGAAGCTTCCGAGCAGTCTTCAAAGGCAACCCCATGTAGAGGGCATTGCAGTAGTCTATACGGGATGTAACCAGAGCGTGGACTACCGTGGCCAAGTCAGACTTCCCAAGGTACGGGCGCAGCTGGCGCACAAGTTTTAACTGTGAGAATGCTCCCCTGGTCACCGCTGAAACCTGGGGTTCCAGGCTCAGCGATGAGTCCAAGATCACACCCAAGCTGCGAACCTGCGTCTTCAGGGGGAGTGTAACCCCGTCCAACACAGGCTGTAACCCTATCACCTGTTCGGCCTTACGACTGACCAGGAGGACCTCTGTCTTGTCTGGATTCAATTTCAATTTGTTCGCCCCCATCCAGACCGTCACAGCGGCCAAGCACCGGTTCAGGACCTGGACAGCCTCCTTAGTGACAGGTGGAAAGGAGTGACAGAGTTGGACATCATCTGCGTACAAATGACATCGCACCCCGAAACTCCGGATGATCTCACCCAGCGGCTTCATGTAGATGTTAACAACATGGGAGACACAGTATTGAACCCTGAGGACCCCACAAGACAATGGTTGTGAGGTAGAACAGGTGTCTCCCAATAACACCTTCTGAGAGCGACCCTCTAGGAAGGACCGGAGCCACTGCAAAACAGTACCTGCAAGGCCCATTTCCGCGAGGCATCCCAGAAGGATACCGTGGTCGACGGTATCGAAGGCCGCAGCAGAACCAACAGGGACACATTCCCCCTGTCTAGCTCCCGGCGAAGATCATCTACTAAGGCGACCAAGACTGTTTCAGTTCCAGTAACTACCTATCAAAGCTCATAGTGGGTGACCATTACAAAAAGTATGAGTTATCCAATTCAAAAAGACATAGAAAAGAGATTAAGGCATATTATGTGAACTGAAGGAGCGCCTTCTTTTTATTTGGTTGTTGTCACCAGATCCATTAAGAAGATAAAGCAAAACTGGAGTTAAAATTGCTCCGTGCACATCATAATTAATTAATACTCAATAACAAGACTTGCCAATACTTAATTAAACTCAAGTATGGCAATGAAGTTAATTCATCTATAAATCCATGCGCACATTTTAAAGTTATCTATCACACCTCTGATACATTCCATAATTCACAAATATTAACATCAGGGAGGGGAGAATGTGTTCCATGGGTTGCATGCTACTTCCCTGGAACTGTAGAGTTACAAGCTGGGTGGATGGAGAGAATGCTGCGGCTGGAGCGGATCAAGATTTCAAGAAGGCCTTCCTTCGACAAGGTCCCCCATGACCTCCTAGCAAGGAAACTAGTCCAATGTGTGCTAGGAAAACCTACAGTGAGGTGGATCTGTAATTGGTTAAGTGAACAAACCCAAAGGACAAGCCCTATGAGGAGTGGCTGAAAGAGCTGGGCATATTTAGTTTAGTCTGCAGAATAGAAGGCTAAGAGGAAACATGATGAGGGCCATGTATAAATAGGTGAGGGGAAGTCATAGGGAGGAGGGAGCAAGCTTGTTTTCTGTTGCCCTGGAGACTAGGATGCAAGGGAGCAATGGCTTCAAACTACAGGAAAGGATATTCCGCCTGAACATTAGGAAGAACTTCCTCACTGCGAGAGCTGTTCAGCAGTGGAATTCTCTGCTCCGGAGTGTGGTAGAGGCTTCTTCTTTGGAGGCTTTAAGCAAAGGCTGAATGGCCATCTGTTGGGGGTGCTTTGAATGTGATTTTCCTGCTTCTTGGCAGAATGGGGTTGGATGGCCCACGAGGTCTCTTCCAATTCTATGATTCTATGAGTATTGTAGCAACTTGATTATTTTGCCACTTCCATATATTTCTCAGAGTTCAATTTCTCCATTTTTTAACTCATTTGGTCCATTTGAACCCCAGGAGGGTCTTTTTCCAACAGAAAGGGTCTTGGAAGTCAACTATCAGGCCGTTTCTTGTTGCATAAAAGACCTCTAAGGGCTCTAAAATGGCCCAAAGCAGGGGAAAATGTGGGGAAATTGTCAATCCCCAAAAAGAGTTATTGCGTCAACAACACATTTGCTTGGAAATGGTGAATGTGACTCTTTAAACTCCGGTGGTGTTGTCTAATCAGAAAAAGTGCTCAACAAATATATTCATATAGGCTGGAATGCTTTTAATGGACGATGCATTCACAACAGGATAGGAAGAAGAAAGACAAGACAAACTCTGTCCAGATTGTAGAAACAGTCCAGATCAGTCTTTCTCAAACTCTGCTCTTCCAGGTGTTTTGCACTTCAGCTCCTAGAAATCCCAGACAGTTAGGAATTGTGGGAGTTGATGTCCAAAACATCTGGAGGAGTAGTTTGAGAAACACTGGTCCAAATTATTCTGATGTCATCCCACTTTTTCATCAGCTTTTAAAATGTCCCAGTTTCTCTCTCTTTCTCCCACTTCCCCCTTCTACAGTTTCTTTCCATTGCTGCAAATTGATTCAAAGCACCAGGCATGTAGGGTACATTATCTAAACTGTTATGTTTATTCATATCATGATCTGATCACCATGCTCAATATATCCCATATGCATGGGGGTATTGGGGTAACGATACAAAAGGTTTGCTAAGGTAGACCCTCTTTCACTCAGACCCCCCCCCCTCCCGAATCAAAATCCTGGCTACGGGCCTGCAAAGCGCTGAAGTAGTTTGCCCTGAATTAACCAAGGAAGGGAAGTGAGCAAAGAGAGAGATGTTGCCTTTTCCAATGGAGCAGTGTTTCTCAACCTGGTGGTTGGGACCCCTGAGGGGGTCGCGAAGGGGTGTCAGAGGGGTCGCCAAAGACCATCAGAAAATACAGTAGGTGTGATAGAAGATCCAATAAAGCAGTGGGAGAAATGGTGGTCAGAAATTACAGCCTTCGATGAGGTTGCAGGACTAAAAATAAATAAAAGTAAGACAAAATTTCTGGTAAAAAACATGTCAAAGGAGAAAAAGGAGGAACTTCAAAGAATATCAGGAGTAGAAATTACATCAAAGGTAAAATACCTGGGAATATACATAACACCTAGCAATGCGCAGTTAATAAGAAATAACTACGACACCAGATGGAAGCAAATAAGGGAAAAGATGCGAAGATGGCAGAGGTCAGAACTATCCCTCCTGGGAAGGATCGCGTTAACAAAAATGAACATCTTAGTGGAGGTATTATACCTCTTCCGCATGATTCCTGTCGTAAGAACAAAAAGCACAATAGCAAAATGGCAGAAAGAGCTAAATAAATTTGTATGGCAAAACAAGCGGGCCAGAATAAAATTTAGGAACATGAGCGATGACCTGAGGAGAGGAGGGCTCGGATTACCAGACCTCCAGCTTTATTATCACGCCGCAGCGCTAACATGGGTGAGGGAATGGGCAACACTAAAAGATGACAGATTGCTGTCGCTAGAAGGGGAGGATTTAAATAAAGGGTGGCACAGCTACCTATGGAAAGGGAAAGCTGCAAAGGAAAAGAAGTTTTGTAACCACCCCATTAGGGCGCCATTAATAAAGACATGGAATAAGTACAAGGGGAGATGGTACTCGAAAACACCAATATGGATCTCCCCGAATGAGGCGGATCAAAGGAGGGAAACAGCAAAAGGTAAATGGCTGAGATATAAACAGCTCCTGAAAATAACGAACCAGGAGATAAAATTAAAAACACTAGAGGAAATAAGACAAACAGAGCCGGAGTTCACCTGGTTCCAATATTGGCAGGTAAACGAGAATTTTAAGGAAGATAAAAAAATAGGGTTTGAAATGAAGGAAAAAGTATGGGATAAGATGCTAAATAAAGAGAGAAAAGTGATCAAAGGGCTGTACCAGCAACTATTACTATGGGCATTGGAAGAAGAGCAAGTTAAGGAAGTTATGATTAAGTGGGCCAAAATGATAGGACGTACAATAACAATGTCGGAATGGGAGGGGATCTGGAGAAAAAAAATAAAATACACATATGCTTCAGAGATAAAAGAAAATTGGGTCAAAATGTTTTATCTATGGTATCAGACACCAGAAAAAATAGCGAAATATAGTAAGGGAAGGTGTGACAGGAAGTGTTGGCGATGTGGAAAGAAACTGGGAACTTTTAAACACATGTGGTGGGACTGTAAGATCATTAGAAAGTTCTGGAAAGAGGTACACCACAAGATAAAAGAAATATTACAAATTAACCTGGAATTTAGACCAGAACACTTCCTGTTGGGGATGAATAACCCTACCATAGACAAAAACGATGAAAAAATTATGTTCTACCTCACCACGGCAGCGCGAATAAGTGTGGCCCGCCTATGGAAAAACAAGGAAACAGCGGACTTCAATCAGTGGATGAGTAAGTCCTTGGATATCATGAACATGGACTTACTAACACAGAGATTAAGGAAAAATGAACAGACAAAAGAAAACACGGACTGGAGCAAATTCATAACTTTCCTAAAGAAGAACAACAAGAAATGCGGATAGAACACTAAAGAAAGAGTAACCCCAAAGAATGGAAATTAAGTAAAAGAGCAACCGACCAAAAAGACTTAAGCTAACCATAAAAGATGTCAGGAATTGTACGCTTAAACACCCTGGAAGCCAATATGTGTGTATAAGTGTAATACATGTATGTAAGTTTTTATGTGTCTTTGTGTAAGGGACGCGTTACAACGGAGCAGAGGGGGAGGGCGGGAGGGGGGTAGGGGGGGTAGAGGTAATAAATATCCTAAGGTTAAGGAAACATCAGCTCCTTGTAATAGTGTAAGGAAAGGAAACAATCAGACAATTTAACAGAGGGCAAACATGAACGATGGATATGTAGAATAAGAATATGTAGATTAAGTGGGTATTTATTAAATGCTGTGTTGATGTACTGTATGTATTTGAATGAATTTATGTCTGTCGGGGCAAATATTGCCCTTTTTAAACTATAAACCAATAAAAATTATTTGTAAAAAAAAAAAAGAAAATACAGTATTTTCTGATGGTCATGGGGATTCCATGTGGGAAGTTTGAGCCAATTCGTTGGTGGAGTTCAGAATGTTCTTTGATTGTAATGAACTATAAATCCCAGCAACTACAACTCCCAAAAGTCAAGGTCTATTTTCCCCAGGGTCCACCAGTGTTTACATTTGCACATATTGAGTATTTGTGCCAAGTTTGGTCCAGATCCACCATTGCGTGAGTCCACAGTGCTCTCTGGATATAGGTGAACTACAACTCCCAAACTCAAGGTCCATACCCACCAAACCCTTCCAGTGTTTTCCATTGGTCATGGGAGTTCTGTATGGCAAATTAGGTTCAAATCCATCGTTGGTGGAGTTCAGAATGCTCTTTGATTATAGGTGAACCAGTTTGGTCCAGTGAATGAAGATACATCTTGCATATCTGATATTTAGATTATGATTTATGACAGTAGTAAAATGACTGTTATGAAGTAGCAACAAAAACAATGTTATGGTTGGGGGTCACCACAACATGAGAGACTGTATTTAAGGGGTCACGGCTTTAGGAAGGTTGAGAACCACTGCAATGGAGCTAGGCAAAAGCACACTGTTGCAGCATCTCCTAGTTCAGTGGGTCTCCACCTGTGGGTCTCCAGGTGTTTTGGCCTACAACTCCCAGAAATCCCAGCCAGTTTATCAGCTGTTAGGATTTCTGGGAGTTGAAGGCCAAAACATCTGGGGACACACAGGTTGAGAACCACTGTCCTAGTTTATGTGTTTGTCCTCCTTAATAATTGTGGCCATCTTAATTACACTCTGATGTTGCACAAGGAGCGGGTAGCCTGGGAAATTCACAGTCAGGTGCACAGTGATAATGTTTGATAGGGGTTGCATCATTTAACTATGTGGGTATTGATTTGCACTATGCCAGTATGATGGATCTCACCAAGATTCAGTATCTTTTGCAAAAAAAAATAAATATACATTGTATACATTTGTATACATTATGTATACATTTATTTAGACATTTACACCTGGTGCCTCAGTTCTTGCACTGAACCGAAACCCTAATTTTGGCCTTTATAAAAGCTCTAGAAGGCACCAGATACCAGCTGATCTTGGAAGCTAAGCAGGGTGTGGCCTGGTTATCACTTGGAAGGGAGACTGCCAACAAATACAAGACTCTGTAGCTTCGTTTCAAAGGAAGGATAAAGCAAAACTCCTCATGAGTATTCCTGATGTTTAAAATCCTCTATGAAATGCGACTTGAAGGCACATCAACATGTTGAGAAACTAGGCTCTTTGTGATGGAAAGGACACACATTTTAAAAACTCCTTGACTGACTGATGGAGTAATTGGCAGATTTTTAAGCATGATAAGTCTCACCATAAATGAGAAATAAACTCATTTGTTAGGGCTGTGGCTGTCAAATGGAGGAGATGACCTTTTCCCGAGTCTTTTGTGGAAAACTAGAGCAATGGGCAGATGCTTCATCCATGACGTTGATTGCTGATATGTCCCAAACACATCTGCCAGCTGACAGGATCATTCATGCATGCAGAGCTTGGAAAAGTTACTATTTTGCAGCACAGCATCCAGAACATATTAGCTGGCATTGTGTAATGGATTGGTTTCAGGATTCTAAGTAGCATCATGGCTAAACTTCACCAGTTGTCTCGTAGCATTGACTAGAGTTATTTTGTGTTGAGTAGGCAATATTGTCAGGTTTAAGAAACAGCAATAATGGACAGTTGGAATCCAAGATGTGAGGACAATAGAATCAAAGAGTTGGAAGATACCTCATGGGCCATCCAGTCCAACCCCATTCTGCCAAGAAGCAGGAATATTGCATTCAAAGCACCCCTGACAGATGGCCATCCAGCCTCTGTTTAAAAGCTTCCAAAGAAGGAGCCTCCACCACATTCCAGGACAGAGAGTTCCACTGCTGAACAGCTCTCACAGTCAGGAAGTTCTTTCATGTTCAGATGGAATCTCCTCTCTTGTAGTTTGAAGCCATTGTTCCGCGTCCTAGTCTCCAGGAAGCAGAAAACAAGCTTGCTCCCTCCTCCCTGTGGCTTCCTCTCACATATTTATACATGGCTATCATATCCTCTCAGCCTTCTCTTCTTCAGGCTAAACATGCCCAGCTCTTTAAGCCGCTCCTCATAGGGCTTGTTCTCCAGACCCTTGATCATTTTAGTCGCCCTCCTCTGGACACATTCCAGCTTGTCAATATCTCTCTTCAATTGTGGTGCCCAGAATTGGACACAATATTCCAGGTGTGGTCTAACCAAAGCAGAATAGAGGGATAGCATGACTTCCCTAGATCTAGACACTATGCTCCTATTGATGCAGGCCAAAATCCCATTGGCTTTTTTTTGCCGCCACATCACTGTTCAGCAGTGGAATACTCTGTCTCAAAGTCCGGTGGAGACTTCTTCTGTGGTGGTTTTAAAACAGAAGTTGACTGTCCATCTGTTAGGGGTGCTTAGATAGTATATTCCTGAATAGCAGAATAAGGTGAGACTAGATGGCCCTTGGGAGGTGCCTTCAAATGTTATGACTCTACCAGAGGTCCCCTGGGTCCCCTGATAGAGGGTGACTAAAATGATCAAGGGTCTGGGGAACAAGCCCTATGAGGAGCAGCTTAAGGAGCTGGGCATGTTTAGCCTGAAGAAGAGAAGGCTGAGAGGAGATATGATAGCCATGTATAAATATGTGAGAAGAAGTCATAGGGAGGAGGGAGCAAGCTTTTAAGCAGAGGCTGGATGGCAATCTGTCAGGGGTGCTTTGAATGCAATATTCCTGCTTCTTGGCAGAATGGGGTTGGACTGGATGGCCCATGAGGTCTCTTCCAACTCAATGATTCTACGATTCAGGAAGGTCTTCCTAATGTTGGGGTGGAATCTCTATTTCTGAGTTTGAATCCATTGCTTTGGGTCAGAACAGAAAGCAAGCTTGCTCCATCTTCAAGATCCTTTCAAATATTGAAACATGGCTCTCATGCACCCTCTCAACTCTCCAAGCTAAGTATACCCAGTCTCCTAAACTGTTCCCATTCAGAACCCATGGGATTAGGAATCCAAAATGATAACTTTTCAAGTTCTGTTTGATATGCTGTTCAAGAGAAACAGTTGTGAGCTGGATTGGCATCCGCAAAGGAAACAAAAGGCAATGTGTCATCACAGGCTGTGGGTTGCCAAGGACATGTGGTTGGTTTTGTGGGCAGGAAAGTGACGTTGCTTTAAGACAAAGGCAGCATTCTTTTATGTGGTGAGTCCACAACTGGTTTAGGATATTTGCATCCGGATGTGGCTGCAGCATTGTTTCCCATCTTGAATAATAACTTCGAAAGGGCATTCGATAAATTCATGATAGATGGATCATTGGATAGGACTGGACCCAATAGTATCTCAAGCTATATATCTCAAGATATAAGCTTAAGCTGCTGAAGACTGGGAATACAGGGGCATTCAGTTTGCCTGCGGATGCATGCTCATCAAATTGGCAATTGCTGAACCTGTACATGAACTAGAACTCAGCTGCATTCAGATATCACCACTTTGTGAATAGTTCAGGGCCAAGATTGGCTTTGAAACAAAACATAACAAAATGCTTGTGTTAATTAGGGAAGTCGAAAGCAGTATGCGTAGGGGGAAAGATGTGAAGAAATTACAATCCATAGTACCTCAGGAGTAGACCATCTCTTAACATGGAGGCTCCACTTACTTCTGATAACACTTGTGGAAAATAGTTTGGAACCCCCTTGATTGGTTCCCCACTAGAGCAGGTCCACTGAATCCATTGTTGAAAGGTAAGATGATCTCTTCGATCTTCTGGAGAGCCCCTCCTCTCGTTCCCGCCTCCATCGCAAACACAACTGGTGGGGACGAGGGAGAGGGCCTTCTCTGTAGTGGCTCCTCGGCTCTGGAATTCACTCCCCAGAGATATTAGGCAAGCCCCCACTCTAGCAACCTTCAGGAAGAGCCTGAAAACTTGGCTATTCCAATGTGTCTTCAATGATACTCCACTTTGGCAGGAAAAACAAAATGCAAATATACAGAATGGGGGACAATGCCTGGCTCGAGAGCAGTACGTGTGAAAAAGATCTTGGAGTCCTCGTGGACAACAAGCTAAACATGAGCCAACAATGTGATGTGGCGGCAAAAAAAGCCAATGGGATTTTGGCCTGCATCAATAGGAGCATAGTGTCTAGATCTAGGGAAGTAATGCTACCCCTCTATTCTGCCTTGGTTAGACCACACCTGGAATATTGTGTCCAATTCTGGGCACCACAATTCAAGAGAGATATTGACAAGCTGGAATGTGTTCAGAGGAGGGCGACTAAAATGATCAAGGGTCTGGAGAACAAGCCCTATGAGGAGCAGCTTAAGGAGCTGGGCATGTTTAGCCTGAAGAAGAGAAGGCTGAGAGGAGATATGATAGCCATGTATAAATATGTGAGAGGAAGCCACAGGGAGGAGGGAGCAAGCTTGTTTTCTGCTTCCTTGGAGACTAGGACGCGGAACAATGGCTTCAAACTACAAGAGAGGAGATGCCATCTGAACATGAGGAAGAACTTTCTGACTGTGAGAGCCATTCAGCAGTGGAACTCTCTGCCCCGGAGTGTGGTGGAGGCTCCTTCTTTGGAAGCTTTTAAACAGAGGCTGGATGGCCATCTGTCAGGGGTGATTTGAATGCAATATTCCTGCTTCTTGGCAGGGGGTTGGACTAGATGGCCCATGAGGTGTCTTCCAACTCTTTGATTCTATGATTCTATGATTGATTATATGATAATCTCTGGGGAGATGGTGGCAGGGTATAAATAAAGTTTTATTATTATATTGTTATTAAGACAACTCACTGGTAAATCCAGCTGATTTGATGACTCTACTATATTCAAACATTCAGTGACTCTCAATTGGTTATTGGGTTTTGCACATAACTAGCACATCTTTGATCATATATGTAAGTATAGTTTGTATATGTATGTGTGTCTATAGATAGACAGCTAAAAATACAAAAAAGCCCTGTAACTGTGTTGCAGTTACAGACTTATACATATAGGGTCCCCTCTGTTCCCAATTGCTCTATATCCAAATGTCAGCATGCTGGAAGAAGCAAAGACCACCAGCATGGATGTGGTGCTCCTACGTCATCAACACCACTGGAGTGGCCACGTTGTCTGGATGCCCGACCACCGTCTCCCAAAGCAGTGACTCTACTCCGAACTCAAGAACAGGAAACGGAATGTTGGTGGACAAGAAAAGAGATTCTGCTGCAGCATATTATAGGAGGGATTATATCAAGAGAGATCCTTTCAGGAGGTCAGAAAAGTACGGCTTTTATTTCCAGCTGGGACCCTGGAGTGGAGCTGTGTCCAAAAACATCCAGAGCAAATGATAAAGGCCACGAGAGTAAAGATGAAGATCCACCCAGAGGAAAAGTGTTCCTGCCATACATCAAGGGAACCACTGACCGCATAGGGAAGCTGATGAGGAAACACAACATACAAACAATCTACAAACCCACCAAGAAAATCCAACAAATGCTACGTTCAGCAAAGGACAAGAGGGATCCTCTCACCTCTGCAGGAGTCTACCGTGTACCATGCAGCTGTGGACAAGTCTACATAGGGACCACCAAACAGCATTGCCCAAACACGAATCAAGGAACATGAAAGGCACTGCAGACTACTTCAACCAGAGAAATCAGCCATAGCAGAGCACCTGATGAACCAACCTGGACATAGCATATTATTTGAGAACACAGAAATGCTGGACCACATCAACAACCACCATGTCAGACTACACAGAGAAGCCATTGAAATCCACAAGCATGTGGACAATTTCAACAGAAAGGAGGAAACCATGAAATGAACAAAATCTGGCTACCAGTATTAAAAAACTCTAAAATTACAACAGCAAAACAGCAGAGAGGAAACAACCAGGCACATCTTAACACCTCTCAACAGGGGATTTTCCCAGGCTCAGCCAAGCCTTCAAATGCTAATGAAGGTGATCAGCGAAACATTCACACCTAGCTCCAGCAGGGAAGAGCTCCTTGCCCCACCCCAGCCATTCCACAGATATATAAACCCACTGTCCTAATTCCAACAGACCTCACTACCTCTGAGGATGCTTGCCATAGATGCAGGCGAAACGTCAGGAGAAATGCCTCTAGAACATGGCCCTATAGCCCGAAAAAACCCACAAGAACCAAATGATAAAGGCTTTGACTATGGCTTTTATAACCTCCAATTGCAGGCAAACAAAGAACATGCTTCTACATACATTGACATCATTCTCTATGTCACTTTATCATCATAGGAATATCAAATTCTATCTTCCAACATACAAAAGTCATGTCTGTGTATTTCTTTCTTGAAGAGCAGCATACAGTTTACACCTTACAATTCAAAGTGCTGGTTTTGACCTACAAAACCCTATACGGTTCTGGCCCAGCGTATCTGTCTGAACGCATCTCCCTCTACGTCCCACCTCGGAGTTTAAGGTCCTCCGGGGAGGCCCTGCTCTCGGCCTCGCCTCTATCACAAGTGAGATTGGCAGGGACGAGGAGCAGAGCCTTCTCGGTGGTGGCCCCTCACCTATGGAATTCACTCCCCGGGGAGATTAGATCATCGCCATCCCTCCTTTACTTTAGAAGGAAATTGAAGACGTGGATTTGGGACCAGGCGTTCGGGCAATCTGGCAGATAGATAAATAAAGGACAACGACGACTGATTGGGAAATTGTGGAATGAAGTTATGGACTCTGAGTTGCGAACGTTGAGCATAAGATTGGTTTTTTTATTGATTGTGATGTATATTGATTGTTTTAACTGTTGAAACTTTTAATTGCTGTCTATATTTTTATCTGTATTACTGTGCAGGCATCGAATTGTGCCTTTTTGGAAGCTGCCCTGAGTCCCCCCTCGGTGGTTGAGAAGGGTGGGGTAGAAGTATACGAAATAAATAAATAATAAATTCATCAATCAAGGGGCCTGCTTTGACCTGTCATGAGGCCCCTTACTTAGAAGTTAAACGCTGGGCTCAGTACCAGTCTCTGTCTCTGGAATGTTCAGATAACATGTCCCCCTCTTGCTGTGCCTGGACAGCAGCTTGGATTTCTGATACAGAGAGAGACTGATTTTCCTATACATTTCAGTGCTTGTAAAGTACATACAATTTATACATAAATAAATATCTATTTTTCCAATATATCCTCATCAATTTAACGATGGGCTTAAAGCCAAATTTAAAAACTGTGGCATAGACATAGAGAACTGGGAAGCCCCAGCCCTTGAGCACTCTAATGGAAGTCAGCTGTGACCAGCAGTGCTGTAGAATTCGAAGAGGCACAAACGGAGTGTGAAAGGGAGAAACGTGCCAAGCAGAAAGCTCGTCAAGCCAATCCAGACCGGGACCGGCTTCCGTCTGGAAACCGATGTCCTCACTGCAGGAGAACATGAGGGTCAAGAATAGGGCTTCACAGCCACCTACAGACCCACCGCCAAGACACCACATCCAGAAGACCATCATCCTTGAGCTACGAGGGATGGCCCAAGTAAGTAAGTGTTGGTGCTCCTTCATTTCCAACAGCACAGTGGTGAAAAAAAGTACTTGGCCTCTCACTTCCTTTGCACAACTTCATCTCATTTCCTTTTCTCAAACTTTCCTGCAGTGCTGCTTTTCTTCACATTCTTACATTTCCTCAGGAACATTTTCAGTGAATGTGGTAACCAGAACTGATTCATCAGCACTCACAATGTGATTCACACATTCCTTGGAACCAAGCTGAGCTTGGCTAACTTACCCACTTGAGGCCTAAGCTTTCCAAAAGGCATTTACGGCAGGTTGCCTAGAGGCAGAGGGGATGGAGGTGGGACAAGCTGTCAAGTGTGATCCATACACTTCCATTCTGCCTTACACTTAGGCAGGCCTTGTGATGAGCATTGGGGCATAGGGAATGCCAAAAGTCTGCTGCCTGCAGATACTCTGTACTTGAGATTTTTTTCATGGGGTGGTTAGGGATGGGGGAGCATTTTGTTTCAATTTACTTTTCACAAGGATTTAATACAACTGCAAATTATTTCATACCTGTGATGGAAGAATCACATTACAGGTGGCTTTATTTACCCTACATAGCAGTCATGGGCAAACTTGGGCCCTCCGGGTTGTTAGGAATTGTGGGAATTGATGTCCAAAACACTTGGAGGACCCAAGTTTGTCCATGTCTGCTACATACTCACGAATAAGTCTTGAGGAAGGTGCTTCAAGCCAACCCTGACCGGGACCACCTTCTACCTGGAAACCGATGTCCTCACTGCGGGAGAACATGCGGATCAAGAATGTGGCTCCATAACCACTAATGGACCCAATAGTTTACAGGCTGTTGCTTATAAGCTGCCTCAATCTTCTTTCTTATGAAACTTCAGCTGGTCAAAAGCTTCTGTTGTCACTGGGACTGCTGGTATAAGAATACTGCTGAATGCAGGTGCTCAGGATGCCTGATTTTGGGATGCCTAGGCCTAGGATTACCAGACAGTGCCCAAGTCTCTGTTCACTGTAGCTCTCTTGCGGAAAAAAAGGAATCCAGCAAAGGAGCTCTATACAGACAAATGGAATAGACCAACTAAGGCTGGCCTCTAATACAAAAAAAGGAATCCAGGAAACTAATACAAAGGAAGGTATCTACACTGTTGGGAACCCCCACAAACAGGGGGAACTGAAGCAGAGGAGAGGAAAAGGCAGAGCCAAGATTTCACAGTACAGTTTTCCCTTGCTACTTCGCGGTTCGCTTTTTACGGACTCACTGTTTTGTGTTTTTTCAAAAAATATGAATTTAAAATATACAAGTAGCGAGGGAACACTGTATACCCGTTACCTGTGAGGATCCTCACATGAATTTGGTGGTTGTGGTTGGTTAAAATAATCCTTTCTGATGCCATGTTTCCCAGCGCAGCCACCGGAAGGTGAAGAAGATACACATGAGCAGAGAAGGAGGAGGGGAGCCAGGCGCATGAGGAGGAGCCAGCAGGAAGTGTGCCATGCAAGGGGTGGGAGGAGGAAGGGAGGAAGGGAGGGGGAAAGAGGAGAGAAAAGAGAAGGCGAAAGGATTGAGTGAGAGAAAGAAAGGAGGGAGAGAGAGGAGTGGGAGGAGCCACTCCTAGGAAGGGTGGTCCTACGCCTCGCGCACACTGAGGCACTACATATATAGCATCCCTACTTCGCGGATTTTCACTTATTTCGGGTGGTCCTGGAACCTAACACCCATGATAAGTGAGGGAACACTGTATTCTTCCAGTGGAGTGTTGGCTTCACTCTCATCTTTCCTGAGACCTACAGCAGAAGAAGGCCTTAGAATCATAGAATCAAAGATTTGGAAGAGACATCATGGGCCATCCAGTCCAACCCCCATTCTGCCAAGAAGCAGGAATATTGCATTCAAATCACCCCTGACAGATGGCCATCCAGCATCTGTTCAAAAGCTTCCAAAGAAGGAGCCTCCACCACACTCCGGGGCAGAGAGTTCCACTGCTGAATGGCTCTCACAGTCAGGAAGTTCTTCTTCATGGTCAGATGGAGTCTTCTTTCTTGTAGTTTGAAGCCATTGTTCTGTGTCCTAGTCTCCAGGCAAGCAGAAAACAACCTTGCTCCCTCCTCCCTATGACTTCCCCTCACATATTTTATACATGGCTATCATGTCTCCCCCCAGTCTTCTCTTCTTCAGGCTAAACATGCCCAGCTCCTTAAGCCGCTCCTCATAGGGCTTGTTCTCCAGACCCTTGATCATTTTAGTCGCCCTCCTCTGGACACATTCCAGCTTGTCAATATCTCTCTTGAATTGTGGTGCCCAGAATTGGACACAATATTCCAGGTGTGGTCTAATCAAAGCAGAATAGAGCATGGGTAGCATGACTTCCCTAGATCTAGACACTATGCTCCTCTTGATGCAGGCCAAAATCCCATAGGCTTTTTTTGCCGCCACATCACATTGTTGGCTCGTGTTTAAGTTGTTGTCCACAAGGACTCCAAGATCTTTTTCACACGTACTGCTCTCGAGCCAGGCTTCTGTTGCCTTTAGCTGATGGGTTAGAGCATTCCTTCACAACAGATCATAGAAGGAGTCCAGAAACAAATTAATGCTACCTCCAGAATTTTAGGTCAATGCTCTAAATACATTAGTGTCCTGGGATTGGGGAAGACCTTCTTCGAGGCAAAACAACTCACAATCTTCCTGCCATGGAAGCCATTGACCAACAAAGACAACATATTGCTTCCAAGGTCTGAAAACACCACTAGTTAAAACTCCTTCATCCTCAGAGTTATCATTTTTGGAGGAGAAAGAGGGGGGATATCTTAGCTCCTTGCTTTCTAATCCTTTTTTTATTTGCAGTGCCCTTGGTTCGAAATCTGTATTTGAAGAGTTGACAAAAAGCACAGTCGGAACCGGGCCATCTGCCACCATGCAATGTCAAGGTTGGCAGGAGGTAGAACTGTATTGGGGAAGAAGAGATTTGCTTTTTCAGCATGGATTCCTGGGGATCCTGTCCATCACCGATTCTGTTCCAGGGAATAGCAAACTCGTCTGTCAAAATATCCGGAGGAAAATGTGTCAAACCATCTTCAGTTGGCTTATTCTTTAAAATATATGTTAGTTGGGGCTAACTCAGCAACTTTAACAGTTCATTCTTTTGTATCTGTGGGTAATAGCATTGAACAACTACTTTGGAGACAAGGATTCAATTCCCACTTGGCCATGGAAATAAACGTGCCCAGCGGGATGTCGGGTTGCCTCGGCTGAGAGGTCCTATGGATTTTCCTAAACAAAGTCTTTAGAAACTTGGAAAGTTTAACAAAGTTCTTTATTATTGCTTAGATCTTCAACATAACACACAAATTCTTCTTAACTTGCCCACAAAGGACAGGCAGCTTGCTTCGTGAACTATTTCTTTCTTTTACAAGGAAAACCCTCCAACCCCTCCCTGGGCAATCTGTCTTTAGGCTGGCTGGCATGGGGCCTTACTCATATGAATCTCCATGAATATGTGAAGACCACGTTTGCCAAATGGATGTGACATCATTTTTACCTTTTCAATAAGGTTATGGTGCACTTATTTCCAATAGGTTATGGAATTTCCAATATGCATGACCAACAGCATTCAGGCGGATGCATTTAAATAATTGTGAGTGTGCAAACCTTTTGGCTCCAAATCGGTTCTTTTACATGCAAGGTATTATTAGATACACGCAACACTATGAAGCCCAGCCCTGAGCTTAGAGGGGAACAATTAAAATGAACTTTTTTTGACTATAGGAACTGTTCAAAGTAACCTCCCAAAGGATGAATATATTATATTTGGCCAGGCTTTGGTTGGCATACTACCGGGAGACAAATCTGAGCCAGCTTGCGACCAAATGCTTGTTAACAGAACAAGGGCATCGATGGAAAGAGGGTGCCAAGCGAAAGCAGGACAAGTGAGAGAATCAGGCAAGCATTTCCTGTGTTTCCCAATGTGTGCACCTCACTAAGTGTTTGATCCGCAACATATTTCATTTTCCTATCAATTCCCACAAATGCACAAATCACACACTATATCAGACAGATGGTCCATATGGGAACTCTATAAAGTGTCATGCTGTTCGTAGATTTCGCCCAAGATATTTAGAGAACATTGCCCTTCGATTGCACAGGATTGGTTAAAAATAAACAGTTCACCCAAAGAGCTCAAGGCAGTGTTCACCGCTCCTTTCCTCCTTGTATTTAACCGCACAACGACCCTATGAGGGAGGTCAGGCTGAGAGAAAGAGAGCAATTGGCTCACAGTGAGTTCAGTGGCTCATTGGGAACTAGAACTCTGGATCTTCTCAAACTAGGCAATAAATTCCCTGCTTGATGTCATGTACAAGCAAACTCCAGTCCAGGAAACAAAGCTCTCAAAGCAGAGAAACTACGTAGCAGAGCTGATCATCTTACAACAGATATTGTTAGATCTGGGTAATGTATAATGCACAATACATTTATGCCATCGCGCCTGGGGCTATAACTCTTAGTGAAAGAGACATAGACGTGACATCTTTCCCCCAGGGGATTGCATCTTGCCTTCCTTTAGAGAACTGGAACTCCCAAGGACCAAAACACTGTAGATAACTCAAAATAGGTTTTATTGTTCACAAAGAGTTATCCCTTTAAGGCAATAAGCTGGAAGTTTCAATGGGGGTAAAGGAAATATACATTACAATCTCTGGTTGTCTTGGGTCCAAGGAGATTTTGCAGCTGAGAAGCTTTTCCTGTTCCCTCTTTTCTCAATGGCTGTGAAGGTTGGAACAAACACAACCCCCAGTCCAATGGCCTATGTTGAAGGCACAGAGTCTTCCTTTTGATGCCAAAGGACCGGTTTGAAGGCGCTTGGGTCTCCTCAACGTTGTCCAGGGCGATCTGGGCATGAAGTATGAGTCCCAAGGGTAAAAACCTTAGAATTGGTGATGTGAGGTAACTTAATTAAGGGCTTTAGAGCCAAGTCTCTTTCCCGCCTCTATCTGATAGAAAGTTTGATGGTAGAATGGAAAAGGAAAAGCTCTGCACTCCTCCAGGAAGAGGTGGAACCAAGCAATTGAGCTGAGGAAGCAATATAACTGGTGCAAACAATATTCATTGACAGCTATAAATAACCAATCAATCCAACTATACATTTACAAAGTAGGCAAGTTTGGGCATGTTATACAGTTTAAAACTTTGCACTTTAAAGTTCTATACACAGGTGGCGCCACTCGCGCCGTCACACATTCAAGCTCTGAGGATTACCTGGGAAGGAATCCCACTGGAGCATTGCAGCACACTCAAATAGCTAGGAGTTACCCTGGACCGTTCTCTGAACTACAACAAGCAATGCATGAATATCAAGCAAAAAGTGGGAGCTAGAAACAATATCATACGAAAGATGATGGGCACAATCTGGTGATCACAACCATATACAGCGAAGACACCTGTCCTTGTGCTATGCTACTGAGTGTGCATGCCCAGTGTGGAACACATCTCGCCATGCTAAAACAGTGGATGTGGCTCTTAATGAGACATGCCGCATTATCACGGGGTGTCTGCACCCTACACTACTGGAGAAATTACACTGTTTAGCTGGTCTTGCACCACCTGACATCCACTGGGAAGTAGCAACCTATAGTGAAAGGATCAAGGCAGTGACATCTCCAGCCCATCCCCTGTTTGAGTATCAACCAGCACGCCAACACCTTTAATAAAGAAATAGTTTTCTAAGGCCTACAGAACACATCAGCAAGCAAGAGTCCAAAAATGGCAGGCTCAAACCCAGAACCTCAATCAATGGCTGATACCAAATGAGAGACTCCCCCCTGGGCACAGAGAAAACTGGGTGACTTGGAAGGCGCTGAACAGACTGCGCTTTGGCACCACGAGATGCAGAGCCAGCCTTAAGAAATGGGGCCACAAAGTGGAGTCCACAACATGTGTGTGTGGAGAAGAGCAAACCATAGACCATCTACTACAATGCAGCCTGAGCCCTGTCACATACACAATGGAGGACCTTCTTATAGCAACAGCAGAGGCACTCTAAGTGGCCAGTCACCGGTCAAAGGACATTTAATATAATGCCAAGTTTGCAAACTTTGTGTGTGTGTGTGTGTGTGTGTATTTTTAAAAAAACACAATACAACTGTTTGGTTTGCTCCTGACACGATAAATAAATAAATGCATAGGTAAAACAATTCAAATATTCTATAGGCTTTGCCAATATGTGAGACCAGTCCCCCTTTTATAAATTTTGCCTCCTTTGGCTCATAAAAACAAAATACTTCAGATATCCTCCTGCCAGATCTCACGCTTTAACTGCCTTGGGGCCATTTGTCAGCTGCTGCTTCCCTTTTGCAGCTGCAGCCATAAATCTATCAAACTTTAACACCTCTTTGCAAAAGAGAAGAAATACCAGGCTGCTGTGAGTTTTCTGGGCTGTATGGCTATGTTCCAGAAGTATTCTCTCCTGACATTTCACTCACATCCATAGCAGGCATCCTCAGAATTTGTGGGGTCAAGGCAAGCGGGATTTATATATCTGTGGAATTATGTTCAGTGTGGGAGAAAGAACTCTTGTCTGTTTGAGGCAAGTGTGAATGTTGCCATTGGCACATTGATTAGCACCTAATAGCCTTAAAAACCAAAATTATGGCAACCAGACTGATTGATAACTGACAAATAGAGAGAGAAAATGTGGAGGCAGTGACAGATTTTGTATTTCTAGGTGCAAAGATTACTGCAAATGCAGAGTGCAGCCAGGAAATGTTTCCTTCTTGGGAGGAGAGCAAGGGCCAAGCTCAATAAAGCAGTGAAGAGTAGAGACATCACACTGGCAACGAAGATCTGCATAGTTAAAGCAATGGTATTCCCCACAGTAACCTATGGATGCAAGAGCTGGACCATACTTGTGCGCCAGCTGCGCCCGTACCTTGGGAAGTCGGATCTGGCCATGGTCGTCCACGCTCTTGTTACATCCTGGATAGATTACTGCAACGCACTCTACGTGGGGTTGCCTTTGAAGACTGTTCGGAAACTTCAATTAGTCCAGCGGGAGGCAGCCAGATTGCTCACTGGAGCGTCATACAGGGAGCATACCACCCCCCTGTTGTGCCAGCTCCACTGGCTGCCGATCCAGTTCCAAGCACAATTCAAAGTGCTGGTTTTGACCTACAAAACTCTATATGGTTCCAGCCCAGCATATCTGTCCGAACGCATCTCCCTTTACGTCCCATCTCGGAGTCTGAGATCCTCTGGGGAGGCCCTGCTCTCAGCCCCGCCTCTGTCACAAGTGAGATTGGCGGGGACGAGGAGCAGGGCCTTCTCAGTGGTGGCCCCTCACTTATGGAATTCACTCCCCGGGGAGATTAGATGAGCAACATCCCTCCTTTCCTTCAGAAAGAAATTAAAAACATGTGGCACCAGGCGTTTGGGCAATCTGGCAGATGAATAAAGGACTGTGACTATGTATAGGAATTGGACAAGGTGGAACGAAATATGAACTCTGAGACTGTCTGAGATTGGCTATTGATTGTGTGATATACTGTTGTTTTAATTGTTTTAATTGTTGACCATTTAATTGCTGGTTTTATATGTTATTGTGTAGGCACCAAGATGTGCCTTTTTGTAAGCCGCCCTGAGTCCCCCCTCGGGGGTTGAGAAGGGCGGGTAGAAGTACACGAAATAAATAAATAAATAAATAAATAAATAAATAAATAAATAAATACGGAAGGCAGAGCGAAGAAAAGAGATGCTTTTGAACTGGGGTATTGAAGGAAAATCGTGAGAGTGCCTTGAACTGCGAGAAGATCCAAACAGTCCATCCTCCAGGAAATGAAGCCCAACTGCTCACTGGAAGGAAGGATATTAGAGCAAAGATGAAGTACTTTGGCTACATAATGAGGAAAGCTTGGAGAAGACAATGATGCTAGGGAAAATGGAAGGAAAAAGGGAGAGGAGCTGAGCAAGGGAAAGATGGATGAATGGTATCCTTGAAGTGAGTGGCTTGACTTTGAAGGAGCTGGGGGTGGCCAGGGCTAACAGGGAGCTCTGGCGTGGGCTGGTCCATGAGGTCACAAAGAGTCGGAAGTGAATGAGTAAACAACAACACAGTTATGCCATTCTGGAAAAACTTGCCTGATGCCACCTTTTAATATTTGGGTGGCTTCCATGTTAACAGAAATCCAGTTTGGACTAAAACCCAAAGTGGATTTGCTTCCCAACTTCCAAAGATATAAGGAATAATCTAAGATGTGCAACCTCTTAGATTGCTCCTTTAAAATTTGGACTAAAAACCAGAGTAGCTCAGCGACTCTGCTAATTGCCAGCCATCATTGCTACTACAGTTGGCACATGCTGGCAGTGAGCACCAAGTGTGGGTTTAATAATCCGATCCCTGCGCACTCCGCCACTTTTCTTCTCTGGCAATAACTTATGCTCTCCCAGGCTTCCCTGGAGACATAGGAGCTGAGTTTAATTTAAAAGGTATATTGGCGGACTAATAGAACCGCTAAGAATGGAATGAAGTGAATTCAATAGCTCCAAGGCTGTAATCAAGAGCCGGGAAGGATATTCTGGCAATCACTTGCGCAGTTGTGCACGAGATTCGTGTGCAGCATTGTGGCTGGACCCTGCCCAGTTTGGCTTGATCTGGCCATGGCGCTTGTGTAAATGCTCTCCCTAATTTGTCACCTTGTGCCAGCCATTGTTATCAAGACTGGATTATTGGGAGTGGAGTTGGAGAGCAAATACCCCATGGCCCTCGCTGGCTGGAGACACTATACGGAATCAAGAGGATATACAATGCCTAAATGCATATGTCTATGGTTTACCTCCATCAGAAGTTGTTTGTTCAGTAGGGTTTATTATTACCTATAGTTTTATGGATCCACATGAAGCCCTGGACTGTATTCCCCATGGATACAGGGGTTGTACTATACATCTGTCTTGATTCATAATTGAACCGATTCATTGGCTGTGGTCCAACACTCCTTCAATATAGTGCAAATATTCATATGTGGAATGATGCTACATCAGTACTACTCAAGCCCTGTGATTTAGGATAGTAATATGGCACAACACATATCAATGACCAGATACTGGTTCACAATACATAATACATCATATGCAATGGCATTGCACAAAAATGCTGTATGCAATGCTCAAATTTAATGCACGGCATGCATTGCACAGTGACAATGTGCAAAAACATGCCATAGGGCAACATGCTGTCTCCCCAACTCTGCTTCTCTGCAGAGCACATCCAATGGCATTGTACAATAGATGGTGCAAAAGTGCTGTACACAATGCTCAAATGCAATGTATGGCTTGCATTGCACAGTGAAAATGTGCAAAAACATGCCATAGGGCAACATGCTGTCTCCCCAACTCTGCTTCTCTGCAGAGCACATCCAATGGCATTGTACAATAGATGGTGCAAAAGTGCTGTACACAATGCTCAAATGCAATGTATGGCGTGCATTGCACAGTGACAATGTGCAAAAACGTGGCATAGGGCAACATACTATCTCCCCAACTCTGCTTCTCTGCAGAGCACATCCAATGGCATTGCACAATAGATGGTACACAATGCTCAAATGCAATGAATGGCATGCATTGCACAGTGACAATGTGCAAAAACATGCTATAGGGCAACACGCTGTCTCCACAACTCTGCTTCTCTGCAGAGCACATCCAGTGGCATTGCACAATAGATGGTGCAAAAGCGCTGTACACAATGCTCAAATGCAATGTATGGCATGCATTGCACAGTGACAATGTGCAAAAACATGGCATAGGGCAACATGCTGTCTCCACACCTCTGCTTGTCCTGTTATGAGCAGAGCACATCCAATGCACAATGCTGCCTTTTAGCTCTGCATGCATAGCAAGACTAAAGTATCCCTATGTCCCTAAACCGATGGGGCCAATGGCATCTCTACATTGGACTAACCCAGTGGTTCTCAACTTGTGGGTCTCCATGTGTTTTGGCCTAGAAATCCCAGCCAGTTTATCAGATGTTAGAATTTCTGGGAGTTGAAGGCCAAAACATCTGGGAACCCACAGATGTTGAGAACCTCTGGACTAACCAGCAAGATCCATGCCATTGTGCTTCCATTCAAACTGCAGCAAGTCTATCTTATTCTGCCTTCCAAACTGCATCCATTCATATGAACTACCACCCACACATTTTAGGTAACTCTCCTCTTTTTGGGGATGCTGTCGTGTATGAAGTCAGGCCATTGGCCCTCCCAGCCCAGTACGTATTGCCAGCACTGCCTGGCAGGAGCTCTCCAAGGTTCCAGATCATATTCTTTCTCCTTTTTACAAGGAAATCCTTGTTATTCCTTGGTGAATTCCCATCCAAGTAATCCCTACACCCGATCCTATTGAGTTGTTAAAATCCAATGGGATTGGTTGTGTTCGGAATGGTATTATGTTTCATCGCTGTGCTTTACCCTTCATTATGAGGAAAGGTAGGTTGCCCACCTCTTCTTCATACAAGTAGGACAGGGGTGGATAACTGTGGGATGCTGGGAGTCAGACACATTAGCTTCTAGAAGGCTTGGAGAGCTAATTTTTGCCCACATCTCCCCATCCAGAATTAGGATTTTTTTATCATTGCATCCCCCTCAATGGACTGTCACCTTGTCGTGGTGAGGGAGCTTGTGTGTTCCAATGAACCTGCGGGCACAACGACTGGAGTCGTGCACTCCCAGGAGTGGCCACGGGGGAGGTTCCAGAGCAAGCACAGTCTGAAGACCCAAAGACCTCAACGGCGGAGGATAACATGGCACATGTTACAATGGCTGTGAAGGCGGAAGAAGGCTGCAACAGATTGAGAAGCCACGGTCGTCATGTTAACTTCTCAGTGGTGGCCCCTCACCTGTGGAACTCACTCCCGGGGGAAATTAGGGCATCAACATCCCTCCTCTCCTTCAGGAAGAAGGTAAAGATGTGGTTGTGGGACCAGGTCTTCGGGCAATCTGACAATTAGACATGGACAGCCAGATGGATAGGACTAAAAGGACTGACAATTGTGGAATGGGAATTTTGAACTATAAGATTGTGAAACGCTGACCGTCAATGAGGTTTGTATTGGTTTTTATTGCTTTTATTGGTTTTATGGTTGTCTCTGCCTATGCTAATTACTGTTTTCTGTTAACTGTTGTTATTGCCAGAATGCTGTTTTGTTAACTGATGTTATTGTCTTTTTGCTGTAAGTAATGTGGGCATTGAATTGTGCCTTGCTTTTGTAAGCCGCCCTGAGTCCCGTCCCCCCCTGGGGTGTGAAGGGCGGGGTAGAAGCAACCGAAATAAATAATAAATAAATAAATAAATAAACTACGCCACCAGTGGAACCTCACTCTGTGAAGACTGTGTGTTGATCAGCTGTGCACTGACCTCCACACATTAAAAAAACTCATGCACAGGCATCTTCCAAGGATACTGGCATAGACACTAAGAGCGCTCCAGCTGGAGGTCAGCTGTGACCAGCAGTGCTGTAGGATTGGAAAAGGCACGAATGTGAAAGAGAGAAACATGCCAAGAGGAAGGTGTGTCAAGCTAACCCCAACTGGGACAGCTTTCCACCTGGAAACCGATGCCCTCATTGTGGGAGAAGATGCAGATCAAGAATAGGGCTCCACAGTCACCTATGGACCCAATGCCAGTACACTGATCTTGGAAGACTATCCTACTCGGACAATGAGGGATCACCTAAGTAATCAGCACATGCTCCTATTACTTTCTATAGAGCAGCGTTTCTCAACCTGGGGGTCGGGACGCCTCGGGGGGTCGTGAGGGGGTGTCAGAGGGGTTGTCAAAACCCATCACAAAACATAGCATTTTCTGTTGGTTGTTGGGGTTCAGTGTGGGAAGTTGAGCCCAATTCTATCATTGGTTGGGTTTTTTGATTGTTGGTGGACTATAAATCCCAGCAACTACAACTCCCAAATGTCAAAGTCTATTTTCCCCAAACTCCACCAGTGTTCACATTTGGGCATATTAATTAAACAGGGCATATGCCATGTTTGCTCCCAGTCCATCATTGCTTGAGTCCACAGAGCTCTCTGGATGTAGGTGAACTACAACTCCAAAACTCAAGGACAATGCCCACCAAACTTTTCCAGTATTTTCTCTTGGCCATGGGAGTTCTGTGTGCCAAGTTTGGTTCAATTCCATCGTTGGTAGAGCTCAGAATGCTCTTTTGATTGTAGGTTAACCCTAAACCCCAGAAACTATAACTCCCAAATGACAAAATCAATCTCCCCTCAACCCCACCAAATTTGGGTATTTGTGCCAAATTTGGTCCAATGAATGAAAATACATCCTGCATATCGGATATTTACATTACGATTCATAGAATGAATGTCATTTTGTCATCTTTTTAGGGGCCCTCCAATCTCCTGAGGACACACTATGGGGCAACATTTTTGGGGTAAATATTGGACTAAAATATTTTCTTTTCAGGGGATCCTGGAAGGCACCAAAATGTCCCTTGAGGGTCACTTTGGCCTATATTGGCTGTAGAGCTAAATAAATAGAGAAGGGCATTCAGCGGCTGTATTGCAATTGCAGACGATTCACCTTCTCTATTTCTCTGAGATTTTCTGTCAGTATTTATTTCATCAGTTCAAAAAGGTTCTGAGTCAATCTCAGTGGCCCCGTGTTCTGTTCAGCATCTAGCAATGTTCAGGCAAGTCATGGAGACAGAATCCATTTCGACAACTGAAAACACCATGACCGCAGTCAAAACACAGCAGGTATGCGTGACTGGAAAGAACAAGAGAGAACGTTGAGATGAGAAAGCTGGTTTTTGCTTCAGCCATGCCGGTAGAGCCAGAGAAACAAATCCTCATTGCAGCTGGAAGCCAATGCAGTAATCGCTGGCGGTTTGGATGGAAATGAAGGAAAGCAATATGGAATTGATTAGATAGATATGTTTTGATTCGGCTAGACAACTGGGGGAGCTTTGAGCATCATCATCTCCATTGGTTTCATTTTGTAGTTGGGTAGCCTCAGAGCATCACTGTTCCATGGTATTACTAGGGATAGATGTTGGAGTTCAGCCTGTGATTGTGTTTCAAAATCAAGGTGCTTTGGATGTGCGGAGTGATGTCAATGAGGGTCAAGATATCAACGGTTTGGTCAATGATATTAATGCAGAGAATGACATAGAGACACCGATTCAAAGTGTAGTTTCCCATGAGAATGTTTCTACAACGTATAGGGATGATAGTTTACTCCCTAAATTGCTCCCAGAGAGTTCCCGGGATTTGGGGCTTGAAAACAATTTGGTACCTGCATAAATTAATGAGCATATAGAATGGCAGGTGGAAATTAGCCAAAACAGACAGCTCGACCAAGGCCTTTGGTGTTCTGCCAGGCTTCAACAGATAAGGATGAGAGGCATTCAGGGAAAACAAAACCAATTTCTGAGTGCTTGGAATGGCTTAATAAGGGGATATAAAGTTCCAAGCATGGGAAATATAGTCAGATGAAGCATCGTTTTAGAATCCTGCTAAGTTCTTGCTCTTGTCTCATGGAAATATTGCCTGGAAGATTCATGTTTAAGGATTTCTTGTTTATGGTTTGACTCTTTGTCACTTGTGATTACATACTCATGCCTCGGATCGTTTTCCTGGTTCTTTGCATTTTATTAGAGAAGTCTGGACATTGTTTTTGAACTTTACTGAACCCTACCTTGGACTACTTTGTTCCTGCTTATCTTCCTACCTAATTGGATTTACCTATTCTCTTAAAGTGTTTTTTTTACCTTGCTGCTTTTACTAATCTTCAATAAAAAAAGGATGGTTTTCCTACTAACCATGTGGTGTTTTGAAGTCAGGGGGTTATTCCTGTTCTGGAGTGCAACAATAGACTTCCATTTCAAGTGGTGAATCTGTTCAGAGTTTTAGTCTGTGCTTTCAAGAAACTATCCAAGGTTCTGAAACTTGCTCAGGGTTCAGGACTTTGGACCATTCTTTTAATATTCAGGCTAAAACTGGATGTGGCTTCACTTCCCCATACACATGTCCACATTTCAGACCCAGCTTCAAAGTAGTTATCCAAGGTGCTGAACCTACCTGGGGACTGGGATTCAGCACCTTGGATAGCACATAGGCAAAAGCTACTCAGGGAATGGGAGATGGTTGCAGAGCAGTAATGATCATCCAGCTTGGGTTAGTGGTTTGAGCGCTGGACTACAACTCTGGAGACTAGGGTTTGAATGCCCACTCTGCCATGAAACTACTCTGTGAATATAGTCATGTCACACTTGTTACAGTAAGTCATAGCAGGATCAAGTGTGTGTTAAAGAAAAACCTTATGATGTTAATTATTATGTACAGCTGGTAATGTAGGTCAGCCAGCATGTTTGGGCCACACCCGGTCGAGTATAACTGTATGGATTTTAAAATACAGTTTGGAGAAGCAATATGCTACTCTGAGGAGAAGCAATATGTTGTAATGCTGCTATGCTCTAACAGCGATTCTCTTTGCTATGGTAGAATAGCTATTTACTCAAGCTTTATGTTTTGCTCTCTCATTTGAATGAAGATGAAGAAGCCTTACTCTGGACTATGTAAGTTTATTGCAATGTTTGATTTTGTATGCAACATTGCAAGTTTATGCCTCTACTGATAAGAGTAAAGTTTTTCTGTTCCTTCTTACTCTTGTTTGTGTGTTTTTTGCATGGGCTTGGCTAAAACACACAGCCTCAGAGACAAAGTAAACTCTCCTTTGAACAAATACTGCCAAAAAAACTTAATGATAGGTTCATCTTAGTGTTGCCATAAGTCAGACACAACTTGAAGGAACACAACAATGTCACTCCATTACAAGTACAGGCAGTTCCCAAGTTCAGTTTGCTCTTAAGTTGAATCTGTATGTAAGTTGGAACAGGTACATTTTGAAAGTGAAATTTCACACACACACACACACAAATTTTAGATAGATAGGGAAGGGTTAACACTCCTGTGGTGTTTATTTTCCTGTCTGTGCCCCAGTTCAGAAGATTTCACCTCACTTTCTGTTCCTGTGATCATGGGATTTTGAAAAATTTGGTTTTACCTAATTTGAAATTAGCAATAGGATCTCATCATTTTTTTAAAATGCAAAACATTGGGAATGTGATGAGGAAAATGTGCAAAACCTCTTGTAACTCAGTTGAGCAAGGAGAAACATTTGCAAATAAGGATTGCTCATCACTCGTTCCCCTTCCCTCAGTCCCCAGCCAGGGCAGTTCAGGCAATGGCATGTTCTGAGATGATCTGATGACTGATGAGTGATGAGACAGCAGTATTGTGGCACATTAAGGAAACACTTGATAATGATCTTGTGGTTAATATGATAATTTAGTGCACAGCCCAACACCTATTAAGGATTCCTCATTAAGCAAAGCGTTTCTCATTTGTAACATGCAAACGCCTCTGTGTTAATGAGAGATGCCTTTAGTGCTCGGATATTAAAATGCTCTCTTCCATCTGCATCTTTGTGGAGACAACCTGGGAATCTGAGCTGCAGCTGATGCCCCAATTTGGCTACCTTTCCGTGCGGGTGAGATTGCAGGCTCCTGTGCCGCAAGAGGCTCTGCTGATGGCAGCAGTGCTGTTGATAAGATCTCCCATGTTAGGTAGGCTTTTGCTGAGGAGGCAGATTAGACAGGCCAAGCAGCTCGTGGACAAAGGAGTAGAATCGTAGAATCATAGAATCAAAGAGTTGGAAGAGACCTCATGGGCCATCCAGTCCAACCCCATTCTGCCAAGAAGAAGGAATATTGCATTCAAATCACCCCTGACAGATGGCCATCCAGCCTCTGTTTAAAAACTTCCAAAGAAGGAGCCTCCACCACACTCCGGGGCAGAGAGTTCCACTGCTGAACGGCTCTCACAGTCAGGAAGTTCTTCCTCATGTTCAGATGGAATCTCCTCTCTTGTAGTTTGAAGCCATTGTTTCCTTGCGTCCTAGTCTCCAGGGAAGCAGAAAACAAGCTTGCTCCCTCCTCCCTGTGGCTTCCTCTCACATATTTGTACATGGCTATCATATCTCCTCTCATCCTTCTCTTCTTCAGGCTAAACATGCCCAGCTCCTTAAGCCGCTCCTCATAGGGCTTGTTCTCCAGACCCTTGATCATTTTAGTCCTCCTCTGGACACATTCCAGCTTGTCAATATCTCTCTTGAATTGTGGTGCCCAGAATTGGACACAATATTCCAGGTGTGGTCTAACCAAAGCGGAATAGAGGAGTAGCATGACTTCCCTAGATCTAGACACTATGCTCCTATTGATGCAGGCCAAAATCCCATTGGCTTTTTTTGCCGCCACATCACATTGTTGGCTCATGTTTAACTTGTTGTCCACGAGGACTCCAAGATCTTTTTCACACGTACTGCTCTCGAGCCAGGCATCATCCCCCATTCTGTATCTTTGCATTTTGTTTTTTCTGCCTAAGTGGAGTATCTTGCATTTGTCATTGTTGAACTTCATTTTGTTAGTTTTGGCCATTCATCTCTCTAATCTGTCAAGATCGTTTTGAATCCTGTCCTCTGGACTATTGGCTATCCCTCCCAATTTGGTAGTGATAGAAGACACTGGTAGAGGTTCTCTCAGAGTCAATGGAAGTGATGCCATAGCTAACACTTGCTTGTACTGTTCAGAAGAGGCATGGTGAACTTCAGAACCTCCTTTTGAATGGCTTTCACCTTGAAAGCTCTGTGATGAGAATCCAAAATGAAACAAGAGATGAGACTCCAAGGTTGGATGGCACCAACAAGCTACAGTGTTAGAGCAGACTACAACTACGACGCAACTGAACTCATGCCAAAAAGATGCACAGCTGTTGATATGCTCATAGGCAAAAGCTGCACAACACATATTATAGGAACATGGAAGCAAAAAGTGTGGATCAGGGAAAACTAGATATAGTGAAATGAGAAATGGACTGTATGAAGACTGCAATACCTGGAGTGATGGAGTTAAAGTGGACAGGAATAAGACATTTTGAGTCAGATGAGTACGTAGTGTTTTACTAAGGAGATGGACATCTGAGAAAAAAATAATAACAAGGGAGATGTAGCAAAAGTAGTCAAGGGATATAACACAAAGTCTGTCTTCAGCAAAAGCCTATCAAGATAAACATAATCTAAGTCTCTCCTCCAACTACAGGAGGGGGAGGAGGAGAAGAAAATTGAAAGATTCTGTTCTGAAGCCCAAGAGGAAACTAATCACGTACCAAAGCAAACCTGTTAATCATAGGTAAATGGAATGCAAAACCAGGAAACAAAATAGAACTAAACATTGTTGGAAAATTTGGCTTAGGATCAAGAATTGATGCAGAAAAGTGACTGACTGACTTTGTTTATCATTCTTCTAGCAAGCAAAAAAAGTGCTGTATACATTGATCTCATCTGATGGCTAAAGTAGAAATCAATTGACTACATAATTTGAAGTAGAAGATGGAAATTCCCCAGTTTGTTTGCAAAAACAAGACCAGGAGCACATTTTGGTACAGACCATGGACTCTGAATGTAGAGCAGTTCTATTTCTCTATTATGTTATTTTGTAATGGTTTGTTTTATTTTGTTATTTCATGTGTTTTGATAATCATTTCTGCTTCTTTGTATTTTATTTTGCTGTACTGTAATTTTGGGCTTGGCCTCATGTTAGCCGCCCCGAGTCCTCTTTGGGGAGATGGTGGCAGGGTACAAATAATAATAATAATAATAATAATAATAATAATAATAATTATTATTATTATTATTATTATTATTATTATTATTCACTTTGGCCATAACTCCCAGAATCTCCATAATGCTAACTGGGGGATTCTGAGAATTGTGGTTAATCACAGAAGTTATGGTGTCGTGGTTTCAGACAAGGAATCTAGTAGAACAGGATTCAAATTTCTGCTTAGCCATTTTATTTATGTATATTTATTTATTTATTTATTTATTTATTTATTTATTATTCAAACTTATATGCCACCACTCCCCTGGGGCTAGGAGCGGCTTACAAGAACAGGCTAAAATCTAACACAATTTAAAAACAATTTAAAACAATTTAAAAACAGCAATATCGAAGATCAAAGGCCTGTCGAAACAGATAAGTCTTACATGCCCTGCGGAAAGCTGATCAGTCCCGCAAGGCACGGACTTCAGGTGGCAGAGTCTTCCAGAGCAATGGTACCACTGCTGTAAAGGCTCTGCGTCTGGTTGCTGTTAGACGCAAGGTCTTGACACTGGGGACTTCCAATAGATCTTGGTCCTCAGAACGGAGGGATCTCTGGGGTTGGTAGGGGGAGAGGCGGTCCCTCAGATACATCGGCCCCAGACCATGCAAGGCCTTAAAGGTGAGTACCATCCCTTTGAAAGTGATCCGGTGCTCAATTGGTAACCAGTGCAGCTGTAGTAAGATTGGGGTTATGTGGCATCTCATCGGAATTCCCGCAAGAAGCCAAGCAGCTGCATTTTGTACCAACTTGAGCTTCCAGATAACCTACAGAGGGAGGCCAATGTAGAGGGCATTACAGTAGTCCAGTCTTGAGATGACCGTGGCCTGGATCACCGTAGCTAGGTCATCCCTGGACAGGGAGGGGGCCAGCCGTCTAGCCTGCCGCAGGTGAAAAAAGGCGGTTCTGCTAACGGTGGAGACCTGGGCCTCCATCGTCAGCAGAGGGTCCAAAAGGACTCCCGGACTCTTGACCAATGATGACGGGCGTAGCGTCTTGCCATCCAGGGTAGGCAGCTCGATATCCCCACTGCCTGGTTGACCCAGCCATAGGATCTCCATCTTTGCTGGATTCACCCTCAACCTGCTGGCACGCAGCCATCCAGTCACGGCCTCGAGGCACTGATGGAAAGCATTGGGTACAGAGTCAGGTCTGCCTTCCATCTTCAGCACAAGCTGAGTGTCATCGGCGTACTGATAACACTCAAGCCCAAAACCTCAAACCAGCTGAGCAAGTGGTCGCATATAGATGTTAAACAACAGAGGGGAGAGAATGGCCCCCTGAGGAACCCCACAAGATAGAGGGGACCTCTCAGAGACCAGGCCTCCCCTCTCCACTCGCTGTCCACGGTTGTGAAGAAATTAAAATACATTGGGTGAACTTGGGAAATTCTATATGCCTGCATGGCAGGGTGTTGGACTGGATGGTCCAAATCTATGATTCTGTGATTCTTGACCTAAAATGAAAGGAATGGGAAATGTACTGTGAATAAATGTGGCCTAGGAATGGTTTGCCATACATCAGAGTTGACAAGAAAGAGCATAACAAGAAGACACCAAAATGGGACATTCCAGAAACTTGCACCTCCCATCATCTCAAGACAGCACAACACTTGGCACCCAGATAGGGAAAGTTACACCAACTCATGTATTTCCTCTTGAACTTTGGCACTTAACAGGATATCCCTCACATAGCATAAAGGAGACTGCAAACAGACACCTGCTTTAGAGAGGTGGTCTTCCTTTCCATTGAAAGGACTTCTCCATCACATTATCTCCCAGGAAGCCCAGGAAATTGTGGAAGAAGGACAGCCTCATCCATCCAAATGTTTTAGACCTAATTAGATCACCCCCATTAGCTAATGCAACATTAGCTTCCATTAAGAGGGAGCATGATGAGATCCCACAGGGCTGCCTGGCAAGACCGGAAGGAGAGAGAGAGAGAGAGAGAGACCCTTCGGAAAAATCGCCTTTCAAAGTAGAGGGCTTTCTCTCTCTCTCTCTCTCTTACATAATTGCATCATCAGCAATGTCTGGAATCCTGTTGAATAATCTCAACTAGAGTAAACCTCAGGGGTGACAAGACTATTAAGAAATGGATTTCACTTGGGCAAAAGACTCGGCAATGCAGGACTTATGAGTTTACTTATGCCTTCAAGTCACCTGTTGACTTATGGTGACTTTGGCCCACGGAGAATACGGGGGAAACTGTAGAGTTGTTGCCAGTGTATTATTCTTTCTACCCAAGTTTTTTTAAGTATTAGGAAACCTTCTTCTCTATTTTTCACAGGAAATAAATGATGGTTTGCATTCTTCCCAGCCCAAGTGATTGGTGCCAGCCAGCTGGCACTGAACGCAAATGGCTTTTCATTCAAAAGCAACTGGATGGAAGCCTCTAATTAGTGTCTTAATGAGAATACAATTCCATGACAAAGGTAGCTGTATATTTTGGGTTGTTTTAGGTTTTTTCAGGCTATATGGCCATGTTCTAGAGGCATTCTCTCCTGATGTTTTGCCTCCATCTATGGCAAGCATCCTCAGAGGTAGTGAGGTCTGTTGGAACTAGGAAAATGGGTTTATATATCTGTGGAAAGACCAGGGTGGGACAAGGAACTCTTGTCTGTTGGAGCTAAGTGTGAATTTTCAACTGATTACCTTGATTAGCACTTGATAGCCTGGCAGTGCCTGGAGCAATATTTTGTTGAGAGGTGATTAGATGTCCTTGTTTGTTTCCTCTCTGTTGTTGTGCTGTTCTAATTTTAGAGTTTTTTTAATACTGGTAGCCAGATTTTGTTCATTTTCATGGTTTCCTCCTTTCTGTTGAAATTGTCCACATGCTTGTGTATTTCAATGGCTTCTCTGTGTAGTCGGGCATGGTGGTTGTGAGAGTGGTCCAGCCCTATCACCGTCCTCCCCTCATGTTGATTCATGTAGGAACCAATGATACTGCAAGGCATACGTTTCAAAAGATCACAAATGATTTTCGAGCTCTAGGAGCAAAGCTAAAAGAATGTAATGTACAGGTGGTCTTTTCATCCCTCCTCCCTGTTGTAAGACACGGACCCACAAGAGCCAGAAAAATAGTACAGGTCAATAACTGGCTTAGAAAATGGTGTCAGGAGGAACGCTTTGGCTTCCTCGACCATGGCCTGCTTTTCCAGGAGGATGGCCTACTGGCAAGGGATGGGGTGCATCTCACACAAGTAGGAAAACACCTTTTTGCTCACAGACTCGCAAACCTCATTAGACGCACTTTAAACTAGGTCCACCGGGGGAGGGACAACAGCCTTGCGAACACTACTTTACCCATAATGTCTGGGAATCGCCAGAAGGCTAAACGGAGGGCTGCACAAACACAACAAGGACCAAGTACCAAAAGCACAATAATCCCAATTAAACAGCTCAAGGGAAGATCTCAGGGGCTCACATGTCTTTACACTAATGCACAGAGCATGGGAAATAAACAAGACGAACTCCAACTTTTAGCACAGCACCACAAATATGATATCATAGGGATCACTGAAACCTGGTGGGATGACTCCTATCGCTGGAATGTAGATATCGAGGGGTATAACCTCTTTCACAGAAACCGAACAAAGGGGAGAGGAGGCGGAGTAGCCTTATATGTCAAAAACTCTTATGCTGCAGAAGAGATTCAAGACAGCAATCTGGGAAACCAGCTTGAAATCATCTGGATAAGAATCAAGGGAACTGGGACTCAAAAAGATGTCGTTGTAGGCGTCTACTACAGACCCCCAAGCCAGGAGGAAGAACTTGATGAAGTCTTCTGCCAACAGTTGACCAAACAGGCACAGAGAAGAGATGTAGTAGTCATGGGCGATTTCAACTATCCCGATATTTGCTGGAAAACAAACTCGGCCAAGAGTACAAGGTCCAACAAATTCCTCGCTTGCCTTGCAGACAATTTCATGGTCCAGAAGGTAGAAGAGGCAACAAGGGGATTGGCTACTCTTGATCTCATCCTAACAAATGCGGAGGACCTGATCGATGCGGTTGAAGTGGTAGGATCCTTAGGGGCAAGTGACCATGTGCTCCTGCAATTTGAGGTACAAAGGAAGGCCGAAACTAAGACAAGTCAAACCCGCATTTTGGACTTTAGGAGAGCTGATTTCCGAAAAATGAAGGAAACGCTGAGCAGCATTCCGTGGACACAGATACTAAAAGACAAGGGAGTTACGGATGGATGGGAATTTCTCAAGAGTGAAATACTCAAGGCGCAATTGCAAACCGTGCCAACAAAGAGAAAAAATAGGACAAGTGCAAAGAAGCCAGAATGGATGTCCAAAGAACTTCTAACTGTGCTAAGACACAAAAGAGACATGCACAAGAAGTGGAAAAAGGGAGAAATCACCAAAGAAGAATTCAAACAAATAGCCAACACCTGTAGGGAAAAGGTCCGCAAGGCTAAAGCAAAAAACGAGCTCAGACTTGCCAGGGACATTAAAAACAATAAAAAGGGCTTCTATTCTTATGTCAGTAGAAAAAGGAAAAACAAGGAGGCGATAGGACCTCTTCGAGGAGAAGATGGGGCAATGCTGACAGGGGATAGGGAAAAGGCAGAACTACTTAATGCCTTCTTTGCCTCGGTCTTCTCACAAAAAGAAAGTCATCTTCAACCTCAGCAAGATGGAGTGGATGAGGGATTAGAGGACATCCAACCCCAAATTGGGAAACAAGTCGTCCAGGAATACCTGGCCGCTCTAAATGAGTTCAAGTCCCCAGGCCAGATCAACTACACCCCAGAGTATTGAAGGAACTAGCGGAAGTCATTTCGGAACCATTGGCAACCATCTTTGAGAGTTCTTGGAGAACGGGAGAAGTTCCAGCAGATTGGAGGAGGACCAATGTGGTCCCAATCTTCAAGAAGGGAAAAAAGGATGACCCAAACAACTACCGTCCGGTCAGCCTCACGTCGATACCGGGCAAGATTCTGGAAAAGATTGTTAAGGAAGCGGTCTGCAAACAGTTAGAAAAAATGCAGTCATCGCTAATAGTCAACATGGATTTATCAAAAACAAGTCATGCCAGACTAATCTGATCTCTTTTTTCGATAGAGCTACAAGCTGGGTAGATGCGGGGAATGCCGTGGATGTAGCGTACCTGGATTTCAGTAAGGCCTTCGACAAGGTCCCCCATGACCTTCTGGCAAGGAAACTAGTCCAATGTGGGCTAGGCAAAACTACGGTGAGGTGGATCTGTAATTGGTTAAGTGGACGAACACAGAGAGTGCTCACTAATGCTTCCTCTTCATCTTGGAAAGAAGTGACAAGTGGAGTGCCGCAGGGTTCCGTCCTGGGCCCGGTCCTGTTCAACATCTTTGTTAATGACTTAGATGAAGGGTTAGAAGGCAGGATCATCAAGTTTGCAGACGACACCAAATTGGGAGGGATAGCCAATACTCCAGAGGACAGGAGCAGAATTCAAAATGATCTTGACAGATTAGAGAGATGGGCCAAAACTAACAAAATGAAGTTCAACAGGACAAATGCAAGATACTCCACTTTGGCAGAAAAAATGAAATGCAAAGATACAGAATGGGGACGCCTGGCTCGAGAGCAGTATGTGTGAAAAAGATCTTGGAGTCCTCGTGGACAACAAGTTAAACATGAGCCAACAATGTGATGTGGCGGCAAAAAAAGCCAATGGGATTTTGGCCTGCATCAATAGGAGCATAGTGTCTAGATCTAGGGAAGTAATGCTACCCCTCTATTCTGCTTTGGTTAGACCACATCTGGAATATTGTGTCCAATTCTGGCCACCACAATTCAAGAGAGATATTGACAAGCTGGAATGTGTCCAGAGGAGGGCGACTAAAATGATCAAGGGTCTGGAGAACAAGCCCTATGAGGAGCGGCTTAAGGAGCTGGGCATGTTTAGCCTGAAGAAGAGAAGGCTGAGAGGAGATATGATAGTCATGTATAAATATGTGAGAGGAAGCCACAGGGAGGAGGGAGCAAGCTTGTTTTCTGCTTCCTTGGAGACTAGGATGCGGAACAATGGCTTCAAACTACAAGAGAGGAGATTCCATCTGAACATGAGGAAGAACTTCCTGACTGTGAGAGCCGTTCAGCAGTGGAACTCTCTGCCCCTGGAGTGTGGTGGAGGCTCCTTCTTTGGAAGCTTTTAAACAGAGGCTGGATGGCCATCTGTCAGGGTGATTTGAATGCAATATTCCTGCTTCTTGGCAGGGGGTTGGACTGGATGGCCCATGAGGTCCCTTCCAACTCTTTGATTCTATGATTCTATATTCTGTGTTCTCAATAATATGCTGTGTCCAGGTTGGTTCATCAGGTGCTCTGCTATGGCTGACTTCTCTGGTTGAAGTAGTCTGCAGTGCCTTTCATGTTCCTTGATTCGTGTCTGGGCAATGCTGCTGTTTGGTGGTCCCTATGTAGACTTGTCCACAGCTGCATGGTACACGATAGACTCCTGCAGAGGTGAGAGGATCCCTCTTGTCCTTTGCTGAACGTAGCATTTGTTGGATTTTCTTGGTGGGTCTGTAGATAGTTTGTATGTTGTGTTTCCTCATCAGCTTCCCAATACGGTCAGTGGTTCCCTTGATGTCTGGCAAGAACACTTTTCCTCTGGGTGGATCTTCGTCTTTACTCTCGTGGCTTCTTCTCGGTTGTCTTGCAGCTCTTCTGATGTCTGAGGTGGAGTATCCATTGGCCTGTAGAGCCCAGTTGAGGTGGTTCAGTTCATCTTGGAGGAGGTGGGGTTCGCAGATTCTTTTTGCACGGTCTGCCAAGGCTTTAATGGTGCTTCTTTTTTGACTTGGGTGATGGTTGGAGTTTTTATGTAGATATCTATCTGTGTGTGTGGGTTTTCTGTAAATGGTGTGACCCAATTGTTGATCTGGTTTACAGATGACTAGGACATCTAGAAAAGGCAGTCTTCCTTCATTTTCTTTAACCATGGTGAACTGGATATTTTGTCCACTGCAAATCAGCTCCAAGGGAAAAAGTCAAGGTAGAATATCTATATATATAAATTTCCTCCTGGCGTCGTATGAGGAAACAAAACTCAAAAACCCCCCAACGAAACGCCACCAAACTTCCCATGCCCCAAGGGCAACCAACAAGGTACAAACTAATCCACTCAGAAATCAAAAACACACAACAACAACCACAATAAACAACAAAGCAACTGAGCATGCGCACTGGCGCAAACTCCCTGGCGCGGACACACATGGCCCCTCACCCTCCCCCCCGGCGCGGCACACACACGCGCGCGCGCACGGCCCCTCCCCCCCGGCGCGGCACACACACACACACGCGTGCCCCCTCTCCCACCCGGCGCGGCACACATGCGCACGCACCCCCAACCCCCCCCGGTGCAGCACACACACGCGCGCACGTGCCCCCTCTCCCCCCTCCGGCGCGGCACACACTCACATGCACACACACGCGCGCACGCGCCCCCTTTCCCCCCTCCGGCGCGGCACACACACACATGCACACACACGCGCGCACGCGCCCCCTCACCCCCCCGGCGCGGCACACACGCACACATGCGCGCGCGTGCCCCCTCACCGCGGCACACGCGCGCGCGTGCCCCCTCCCCCCCCCCGGCGCGGCACACGCGCGCGCGCGCCCCCTCTCCCCCCTCCGGTGCGGCACACGCACACGCACACACACGCGCGCGCGCCCCCTCTCCCCCCCGGCGCGGCACACACACATGCGCGCGCCCCCTCCACCCCACCCGGTCGTGCACAACTCGCGAGCCGCGCGCGCGCCCGCGCGCCCCCTCACTCCCCTGGCGCGGCACACACGCGCGCGTGTGCGCCCCCTCTCCCCCCCGCGCGGCACACACGCGCGCGCGCGCCCCCATCCCCCCTCCCCTCCTCCCTCTTACCCTCCTCACGTTACCTCCAAGTCACACCCCCTTCTAAACCCATCCCCCCTCCCCTCCTCACGTTACCCCCAAGCCACGCCCCTTCTAAACCCATCCCCCCTCCCCTCCTCCCTCCTCACGTTACCTCCAAGCCACGCCCCCTTCTAAACCCCCCCCCCCTCCTCCCTCCTCACGTTACCTCCAAGCCACGCCCCCTTCTAAACCCATCCCCCCTCCCCTCCTCCCCTCTACCCTCCTCACGTTACCTCCAAGCCACGCCCCCTTCTAATCTGTCAAGGAAGAATCATAGAATCCTAGAATCAAAGAGTTGGAAGAGACCTCATGGGCCATCCAGTCCAACCCCATTCTGCCAAGAAGCAGGAATATTGCATTCAAATCACCCCTGACAGGAGAGAAAGAGGGAGGGAAAGAAAGAAGGAAGGAAGGAAGGAAGAAAGGAAAGAAAGAGGGAGGGAAAGAAAAAGAGCGAAGGAAGGAAAGTTAGAGAAAGAAGTAAGGAGAAAAGGAAAGAAAAAAGGGAAAGAAGGAAGGAAGGAAGGAAGGAAGGAAGGAAGGGAGGGAAGGAAAGATGGAAAGAGAGAAGGAAGAAAAGAGACTGCAGAAGAGAAAAAGGAAGAAGGAAGGAAAGAGGGAGCGAAGGAAGGGGATAAAATGTAGAGAAAGAGGGAGGGAAAGAAAGGAGGAAAGAGAGAAGGAAGAAAAGAGACACAGCAGAAGAGAAAGAAAAAGGGGGAAGGAAGGAAAGCGATAGAGAAGGAAGGAAGGAGAGAAGGAAAGACCGGAAGGAAGGAAGGAAACAGGGAGTGAAGGAAGGAGGGAAAGAAGGGGAGATAGGGGGAAGGTTGGCCACAGCAACGCGTGGCGGGTACAGCTAGTAAATTTGGTGAGACACTAGCACTCTTTGGCAGAGAACATTAAAGAGCTTTTGAAATTACAACTCCCAAGAGTCCATAGCACTGAGCCATGGCAGCACAAGTAGCGTCAAACTGCATTAATTCTATAGTGTAGAAGCACCCAACATTAGGGAAGATTGAGATTTTTTCATTACTTTTATACAACAACAATGAGGCATTTATCAGACAATCAATAAGTTTTATTGTTATTAACTATTTTAAATAGTCCTATACGTAATTCTATTTTAATGTTTATATGCTTTAGGCTTGAATTTATGCATTATTATGATTCTGAGCATAAGCCACTTTCAGTCTCCGCAAATAAAAGAGAAAAAGCGGGATAATAATAATAATAATAATAATAATATAATTTATTATTTTACTGACACAAAAACACAGTATGTCACAGCAAATGAGATATATATGCTGGATTTCGTATCACAAAATCGTATCACAAAATCACAATATATTTTCGAATGATGCATGCAGATCCAAGTAGGGTGGCCTTTTGCAGTTGACAGATCATGATTTTGTCAATTTTCATTATTTCCAAGTGCCGTCTGAGAAGGATGTCGCCCAGTCAGAAATTCTGTGTGCCCAGGAGGGAGTCTCTCATCTGGTATCACCCACGGATTGAGGTGCTGGGTTTGAGCCTGCCACTTTTGGACTCTCGCTTGCTGAGGTGTTCCAGCGAGTGTCTCTGTAGATCTAAGAAAACTATTTCTTGATTTAAGTTGTTGACGTGCTGGCTGATACCCAAACAAGGGATGGGCTGGAGATGTCACTGCCTTGGTCCTTTCACTGTTGTCTGCTACTTCCCGGCGGATGTCAGGTGGTGCAATACCGGCTAAGCAGTGTAATTTCTCCAGTGGTGTAGGGCGCAGACACCCTGTGATAATGCGGCATGTCTCATTAAGAGCCACATCCACTGTTTTAGTGTGGTGAGATGTGTTCCACACTGGGCATGTGTACTCAGCAGCAGAGTAGCATAGCGCAAGGGCAGATGTCTTCACTGTGTCTGGTTGTGATCCCCAGGTTGTGCCAGTCAGCTTTCGTATGATATTGTTTCTAGCACCCACTTTTTGCTTGATGTTCAGGCAGTGCTTCTTGTAGGTCAGAGCACAGTCCAGAGTGACTCCCAGGTATTTGGGTGTGCTGCAATGCTCCAGTGGGATTCCTTCCCAGGTCATCCTCAGAGCTCGGGATGCTTGTCTGTTCTTAAGGTGAAAGGCGCATGTCTGTGTTTTAGATGGATTAGGGATCAGTTGGTTTTCCCTGTAGTAAGAGCACCTAGAGCTTTGGAGAGCTTCTGTTCAACCATCTCAAAGCTCCCTGCTTGAGCGGTAATGGCACGATCATCAGCATAGATGAAACTCTCTGTCCCTTCTGGCAGTGGCTGGTCATTTGTGTAAATGTTGAACATGGATGGAGCAAGCACGCTCCCCTGAGGCAGGCCGTTCTTTTGTTTCCGCCATCTGCTTCTCTGGCCCTGGAACTCAACAAAAAAGCTCCTGTTTTGTAGCAGGTTTCCTATGAGGCGGGTGAGGTGGTCGTCCTTTGTGATATTATACATTTTTCTCAGGAGGAGGCGGTGGTTCACAGTATCATAGGCTGCTGATAAGTCTATGAAGACAGCTCCTGTGATCTGCCGCCTTCCAAAGCCATCTTCTATGTGCTGAGTCAGGTTCAACACTTGCGATGTGCAGCTTTTGGTGGTAAATAAATAAATAAAATTGTAATTCGCATTAGTTCATCCTCTAATACTTTTAGCAACTTGCCATAGTGGTAGTCTTCAGTTCTGCAGAATAATGGTGAAATAAAGTTATAGTTGCCCAAATGATTTTACGCTACCTTCTGGTCCCCACAGTTAAGAGATAAGGGAAACAGAGGCAACCCAAAGCTGGAAAGAGCAAAGCTGCTTAGAACAGAAAAAACTATGCGGCAAGCAGAAGGAGCCATGCGCTACAGGGAATAATTCAGTGCAATTGGGAATCGTCAGGAAGGTGGAGGGAACAGAAATGAAGGGTGCGGATGATCTAGGGGAACTATCTTAACTCTAACTGTCTTTATTTAAATAATTTATTGCGTTACAGTCGCTGAGGACTACGGGTGCATTGCAGGGAAATAACAATCAATCAGTTTGCGCAATGGAAGGGTATGATCTGTCTCCAATTGGAGAACATGAAAAATGCATGGAAGATCAAATGGGTGGAAAATGCAATAGAAAAGCAAAGCAAACGCTTACATAAATCTTGCCGACGCACCCTGCAGAAAAGATGGCAGCTGAGTGGTTTTGGCTTCTTGCAGATTTCTTCGCTCATCTCAAGATAGATGGGAAAGTGCAGAAGGAACCAAATCTCGGTCAAAGGCCGCAGCAAGAGAATAAAAAGGTTTAAAATGGCAACATAAGGAAAGGACCTAGGGTCTTCAGAGAGTACATGCTAAACATGATTAAATGGTGTCGTGTGGTGGACAAAACGTCAATTGTATTGTAATCTGCATCAATAGGAGCAGAGTATAGATCAGACATGGGCAAACTTTGGCCCTCCAGGTGTTTTGGAGGGCCAAAGTTTGTTACCTACCGGCTGTTAGGAATTGTGGGAGTTGAAATCCAAAACACCTGGAGGGCTGAAGTTTGCCCATGCCTGGGACAGAGAAAGAGAAGTCATATATCGTTTCTGGTGATTTGAATACTATATATTCATGGATAAGTCAGAGAAAAACAGAAAAAGAAGTAATAAGTCAAATTATTTTGGATGAAAAATTGACTGTCTTATTTATGTGTCAACATTGAAAATGCTCTGTACTCCCTGCTGCTTTGTTTGCTTAAATGGAGCAGAGCGACAGAGGCCATTTTAAATAGAGGCCTACTGTATAAGCCTCACTTGGAGAAAGACTACAGTAAGTCCCTATTAAAAATTGTCACCACTGCTCCGCTTCACCTCAAGTGCCCAAAATGACAGGTATTCTGCATTATTTGATAAAGAAGGAGGAAAGGAAAGTGCACTGCATTTCTTTCTCTAATTTTTACAATGGAAGCTAAGGGGTTGGAAGTGCCTCTTCTGACTCTCCTCACTACAGTCACTCTAATTCCCTAATACATGCGGGTTGGTCTCCATACTCTTCTCCAGTATTTTTTCTTCAGTTTGCATTTTCATTCTTTTTCCTCCTTTATATCCCCTTCCCAATCTGTATTTCATAGAATTATATAATAATAGAGTTGGAAGAGACCACATGGGCCATTGAATCTGTCATGCATATGCCGTCGCGCCTGGGGGCTATAACAGTGAAAGAGACATAGGAATGACATCTTTCCCCCAGGGGATTGCTTCTTGCCTTCCTTTACAGAACTGGAACTCCCAAGGACCAAAACACTGTAGATAACTCAAAATAGGTTTTATTGTCCACAAAGAGTTATCCCTTTAAGGCAATAAGCTGGAAGTTTCAAAGGGGTAAAGGAAATATACATTACAGTCTATGGTTGTCTTGGGTCCAAGGAGATTTCGCAGCTGAGAAGCTTTTCAAGTTCCCTCTTTCTCAATGGCTGTGAATACTGGAGCATTTAAAATCCCAGTCCAGATGGCCTATATTTGAAGGATCAAAAGTCTTCCTCTGGTGCCAAAGGACTGGTTTGAAGGCGCTTGGGTCTCCTCAGTGTTGTCCAGGGTGATCTGGGCATGAAGTATGGGTCCCAAGGGTAAAATCTTAGAATTGGTGATGAGAGGTAACTTAATTAAGGGCTTTAGAGCCACCTTGATTAGCATTTGTGAATGTTTCAAATGGTCAGTTTGAAACATTCACACCTAGCCCAAACAGACAAGAGTTCTTTGTCCCACCCTGGTCCTTCCACAGATGTATAAACCCTTTTTCCTAGTTCCAACAGACCACACAACCCCTGAGGATGCTTGCCATAGATGCAAGCAAAATGTCAGGAGAGAATGCCTCTAGAACATGGCCATATAGCCCGATAAAAACATACAACAACCCACATCTTGGGAGGCTTTCTTTGGATATGTTCCAGCTTGTCAATATCCTTCTTGAACTGTGGTGCCCAAACTGGACACAGGGTTATTCCAGGTGAAGTCTAACTGACCATAGAATTGAAAGCAGTTCAATGTATAGTTGTTTATCTAAATGAAAACAACAAATGAACAACATTGCATATTTTGAAAGACCCATCCTCAAAGATCTGTCAAAAGGAAAAAAAGGTCTTCACCTGCCTTTGGAAGGATAGCAGGAATGGTGCCTGCCTAAGCTTTTTAGGGCAGTTCTTGTAACAATTGCATCAAAAGCACATCAGAACTGTCTTGCAAGTTGCTAATTACCACTGGATTTAATGTAGATATATTAGAGCACATAAAGAGATCTTCCAAGCTGTTTCTAAACTCTGTGTGAGCATCTGCTGGTTTAATGCCACTAAAATGCCCTCACAAATTTCTGTTTCATTCAGCTTAATGTACTGTATTCTTCAGCCAAGTAACCTTCTCTTACAGAGCTTCAGAAAATTTATCTTTGGTGACAAAGCAGAGCCAAGTCAAGAACGGTAGGAAATGGTTTGATGAGCATCAGCATGTTTTGATGAGCATCAGCATGGCATTGTGGTTTGAGAGTCGGACTAGGGTTTGAATCCACACTTGGCCATGGAAACCCATTGGGTGACATTGGTCAAGTCACATTCTCTCAGATGAAGACAATGGCAAACCTCTTTTGAAGAAATCTTACCAATAATACCTCAGTGTTAAGTTTGCCTTGAGGTCTCCATTGGATGGAAATAACTTGAAGGCAGACAAGTCAAGTCTGATCATAGAGATCTATCGTTTTATGGTTTTACTTTAATTGACATGGTTCCATCTCATGAAATCTTGGGATTGGCAATTTGGGGAGGGACATCCAAATCCAGTGCCCATCAACCTGTTCTGTCGTGCGCTGGGCCTGTAAAGAATTTCCTTTAGAACAGGACATGCAACCTTTGCCCAGCGGGAAGCCACAGGGCCCAAAGAGAAGCTCTTAGGAATTTTCCACTACAAACAGTCTTTAGAGGGCTTGTGAAATATAACAAAGTCTTTTATTGAGGAACAATCAAACAGAAACTTCTCTTGTCTTCAAAAGGTTAAACAAATGCTTCCAGGCTTTTGTGCAACTGGTGGCTACTAACTGTTACTTTACTTTAAAGGAAAATCCCTTTCTAACTTCTCCCAGGCTGACTGTGAACCTAAACCTAACTGATGTGGGCTCCTCTACTGGGCTGAACTGCGTCTCAAAGCACCGAGTGGACCCACCAGCAAGGCCTGTAGTCTCTTCAGCTGGAGTTCTTTGATATTCAAAGCTGTTTTTCCCTCTGAAATTCCTCAGAGCTTTAGGGCTGTTTCCCTGGGAATCTTTGGGAATCTTTGGATGCTCTTAAGACTGTTTCCCCCCGGAAAGTCTTAAGGGTTGAAGCTTCTGTACAGGGGAAGCTTGCACACATTCTGTACATTAGCTTTCCTTGCTGAGACTAACTAAAAAATGGCTCCCTTCCCTTCCCAATTGCCCTGAGCAAGGGGTGGGACCAAAACTTAACGATGATGGACAGGTGACTTGCCCTATGAATGCAACCAAAGGAAGCCACCTATCTGCAGAGTCCCTGAACCCTAGGACTGCAAACAAACATTTAATACAAAGCAAATAAAGTTGGAGCTCCTGGTACAGCCATACCAGAACACAACCTACAAACCCCAAGTTTCCATAGGATGCCACCATGGCTATTAAAGTGGAATAATAGGCATACACAATCAAATCACTCTCAACAGATGGACATCCAGCTTCTGTTTGAAAGCCTCCAGAGAAGAAGACTCCCACTACAAGGCAGCAGAACATTCAGTTCTCAAATAATTCACACCATCAGGAAGTTCTTCCTAATGTTTAGGTGGAATCTCTTCTCCTGTTGCTTGACTCATTTGTTCTGTGTCTTCTCTGAAGTAGCAGAAAACAAGGTGGCTCCATCTTCCATATGACATCCTTTCACATGTTAAAACACGCTTGCTATGTCTCATCTTCACTTCTTTAGGTTAAACATCCCCAGTGCCTTCAGCCACTCCTCAGAGGGATTCATAGTTCCCAGTCCTTTGCCCATTTTGGTTCCTGTCATATAGACCATCCATCTCCCAATCTCCTTCTTGAATTGTGGTGCCCAGAATTGGACGGACATAGTACTCCAGCTGAGATCTGACCGAAACAGAATATGGTGAAACTATTAATTTCACTGATCTAGACACTATATGTGCTGGTACGGCTGTACCAGGAGCTCCAACTTCATTTTCATTCCTTTAAATGTTTGCATGCATTCCAAAGTTTCAGGGATTCTGCAAAAAGGTGGCTTCCTTTGGTTTGCAGTCATAGGGCAAGTCACCTGTCTATCATTGTTAAGTTTGGATCCGCCCCTTCTCCCAGGGAGATGGGAAGGGAAGAGGGAGCCATTTTTAGTTAGTCTTAGTGAGGAAAGCTAAGTTAGAGGATGTGGACAAGCTTCACCTGCACAAAAGCTTCATTTCTTAAGACCATCTAGGGAAACTGAAGTCCAGGGACATTCTAGGGACATTGCAGGGGAAAACAGTCCCAGAGCTCTGGCAGAGAGCTCACAGCCTCTCAGCCTTACGGCATCTGAGGGAAACAGCCCTAAAGTCTCTAAGAAATTCCAGAGGGAAAACAGCTTTACAGACCCAGAGAACTCCAGCTGGAGAATCTGCAAGCCTTTACTGGTAGGTCTACTCGGTGCTCAAGACACAGTTTGAATCGGTAGTAGGACCCACATCAGTAAGGATTAGATTATAGTCAGCCTGGAAGAGGTTAAAAAAGGGTTTTCCTCTAAAGTAAAGGAACAGTTAATGAAGACAGTTGCCTGTCCCTCGCGGACAAGGTTAAGGAAGCCACCAGTTAATTCAAAGCCTTGAAGCATTTGTTTGACCTATTGAAGATTTGAGAAATATCTGTTGGATTTGTTCAATAATAAAGGACTTTGCTACATCATTAAAGACTCTAAAGACTATATCTACAGGAAAATCCTTAAAGGCCCTTTCCAAGGTGCCCCTGGCTTCCCGCTGGGCACAAGGTGAACGTCCTATTTCAAAAGTCAATTATTACAGCCCCAGCACATGACAGAACACTATACTTTTGATGAAGCTATATTCTGTAGTATGTGTTGCAATCCAGAGCAGGGAACAAGGCCCTAAGATAACTATCCACCACACTTGACTGTGAAAAACAATCCTTTTTTATTGAAGAAAAATGATTACAAAATAAAGGAGAAATGCAAGTCAAAAGCCACAGCAAAATCAGCAAACATGAATTTAAATGGACAAAGCAAAACCCAAAGCCACACTGTAAAATACTGGAACCTGTTAGCAATCCACTAACCGTACTTGATATCCTAGAAATCTTTCAAGACAATTGGCCAGGGAAACCGGGAGAACTGCCAAGGTCTTCATTAATTCTGAAACGATGCCTGAACTGAGAAAGTCAGCCCGGTGGAAGGCAATTAAAGCCAAAGAATTGGTTCCGTGAACCGCCCCTCTTCTTTGAAGCCAATGTTTGTAATTCTTTAATTCGGGAAGACCTTCGCAAGCTGAGTGATTTACTTCTGTCTTGCCAAATCTGGCCCCTTCTGTTGTCATTACAGTTACCAGGTGCAGAAGGGAGGGAAAGGTCAAGGCTTCCCTCTGAAACATTCTCATGAACACTGGTACTTTCATTTTCCAAATCTACAGAAGTTCCTTCCTCACTAATTTCAGGAACATTGGCATTTTCCAAACCTACAGCAGTTTCTTCCTCACTAATTTCAGGAGCATTGGCATCAAAAGGTACATTTCCACTAGCATCAGTAAATATACTTTCATTAGCATCAGGAGGAACAAACAGAGAATCAGGTTCAAGTTCAAACTCAGGCTGAACCCCAACAGTATGGATGAACCTCTTGTTGGTACACTTCTGCCAATTCGGATTCTCCTGTGACTATTTGGCCCAATCAGAGCCTGATTTCCCTGCCATTTGCTGCTTCTAAGCACAGGATAGTTTCAATGGATCTATTTTAATTGGGGTCATCGAGCAAGGTTTTGGTCATATTTCCAAAACCAGAAGAACCAACTTGCTTATTTTTTTTATCAAACCAAAAACGGAGACAATAAAGAATCTACATACTCTGCTGATCACCTTTCCCTGCAATCAGCATGACTATCAATCAGCCTCCCAGCAAATTAGATCAGGAAAGAGGGAAGGAATCTCTTTGTGTTCCTGCTCCCCTCCTCCCACGGCCACGTACCCTTTGGGCCATTACTTTACAATGACAAACTCTTCTCCAAAAGCCATTCATTACCACTCTCAGGCTGTGCGGTCTAACGCTGATTTGATAGGATCCAATTTAGCCTTTCTTTCTGGGCTCCGTTCCAGAGCAGTTTCAGTTTAGCTGTTAAAAAAAAAACAACAACAATGGTTCGGTGCCGCCGTGATGGTGTTTTAAACAGCCATTAGAATGAAAAGAACAAGAAGTGCTGGCACAGCCATTCGGTTGCTCCAGGACCCTGATTGCTATTTACCTTTTAATGGAGCCAATTTTTGAGGAAAAGTGGACTAAGGAGAGCTAAAGAGCACGCTCAACCTTTGGGTGTTTCAAGGATATTAGAAGACTTCTTATGCTTCTTGTGCCTTTAGATTTTTGTGTGTGGTGCTGAGACAAAATGCTTCCTGAAGACTGGCCTAGAATCATAGTATGCTGGAGTTGGAAGAGACCACAAGGGCCATCCAGTCTAACCCTATTCTGCCTTGAAGACTGTATAATCAAAGCACTCTTTTTCCGTCTCCCAGGAGACTGGTTTGTATTGCCTTTTTTGGTTGCTTGAAGTGGCTGCCCCTTGCCTTTCTCTTAGAAGCTGCTACAGCCTTGCAGGGCCTGGAGTTTGCAGCCAAAGGCGGGAAAAAGCCAGTCTGCAAACTCTTTGCAGTGATTGGCCTAGGGAGCAGCTCTTTGGGCCCGCCCCTGCTCCCGGTGATTGGAAGACGCCTGTGTGTGAGTTTTTTTAATGTGTGGAGGTCAGTGCACAACTGATCAACACACAGTCTTTACAGAGTGAGGTTCCACTGGTGATGTAGTTTAACACAATGACCGTGGCTTCTCAGTCTGTTGCAGCCTTCTTCCGCCTTCACAGCCGTTGTAACATGTGCCATGTTATCCTCCGCCTGCTCCGCCGTTGAGGTCTTTGGGTCTTCGGACTGTGCTTGGTCTGGGACCTCCCCCGCAGCCACTCCTGGGAGTGCACGACTCCAGTTGTTGTGCCTACAGGTTCATCAGAACACGCAAGCCCCCTCACCACGACAAGGTGACAGTCCATCGAGGGGGGCTTTTATAACAAGCGGACAAACGTCAGCGTGCTGGAAGAAGCAAAGACCACCAGCACTGAAGCAATGGTCCTCCGCCATCAACTCCGCTGGACCGGCCATGTTGTCTGGATGCCTGACCACCGTCTTCCAAAGCAGTTGCTCTACTCCGAACTCAAGAACGGAAAACGGAATGTTGGTGGACAGGAAAAGAGATTTAAAGATGGGCTCAAAGCCAACCTTAAAAACTCTGGCATAGACACTGAGAACTGGGAAGCCCTGGCCCTTGAGCGCTCCAGCTGGAGGTCAGCTGTGACCAGCAGTGCTGCAGAATTTGAGGAGGCACGAGTGGAGGGTGAAAAAGAGAAACGTGCCAAGAGGAAGGCGCGTCAAGCCAACCCTGGCCGAGACCGCCTTCCACCTGGAAACCAATGCCCTCACTGCGGAAGAAGATGCAGAGCAAGAATAGGGCTCCACAGCCACATACGGACCCACAAGAATATTGGAAGACAATCATCCTCGGAAAGCGAGGGATCGCCTAAGGAAGGCTCCCGGTGAAGGACTTCCATTTTGGATTCCTCCCTGTCTGTTAGTTCTGAAGAAGAAATCTGGTGTGCTGGAGGCCAAGAAAGGTAGCTCTGACAAACCACCGCAAAAATTATTGAGTTATTACAGATAGACGAGCTTAATTGAGTTATAGAATTGAGATAAGTTTAAATGAGAACAATTAAGAATAGAATTGAGTCATAGATAGAAAAGAATTGAGTCATAGATAGAATTGAATTGAGTTTATATAGAGAGAGACTGTATTGCTTTTCTCCAAGGCTAATCTTGAGCCTAGAAAGATAGGGAAAGATTGGTTCTTTCTAAAGATAAAGGCTCTGGATTAGGGTGAAGGATTCCTGGACCCTTTGCCACTTGGAAAAGGCTGACTCAGTAACTGGTGGAGAAAAGAAAGAAGGAATATCTATTTGGTTTTATCTATTAACTGTTCTGTTTGCAACTTTGAAAGAACGGTACCAAGTCTGCAAGACTTTGAAATAAATATCATTTTTGATGTTCAGAACTTGCAGTAGACTCAACTGCTGAGTATCTCAATCGTCTCAAGAAAAGCCCCAGCAGTTTGCCCAGACATAGGGGACAGCACATCATAGTTTTGTTTTTTATAAAAGCGTCTGGGTGTAACGACACAACTCTTGACAAATGGCCATCCAGCCTGTTTCAAAATCTATAAGAAGGAGACTCCACCACACTCCCAGGAAGCATATTGTAGTGTTGAACAGTTCCTACCATCAGAAATGGAGCCCCCTCTGCCGTCAGGACTCAAGACCGACACATCACAGGTTCGAATCCAGAGGATCTTGAAACAAGGAATGCATATGCACGGTAGAATGAATACAGTTTGACACCCCTTTAGCAGCCATGCCTCAGAAGCTATGGAATCTTGGGAGTTGTCGTTTTGCAAGGTCTTTAGCCATCTTTGCAGAATAGTACTGGTCCCTCATTGAACTACAACTCTCAGGATTCCATAGCATTGAGCCATGGCAATTAAAGGGGTGTCAAACTACATATGTCTCCTGCATATGTCATCACTTGGGGACCCCTCTCCCCAGCACCCGTTGCTGCTCTGGGACAGAGTGAAGAGAGAGGGGACCAGAAGACAGTTCCACCTTGTCTCCTGTGCTATTCTAATAATAGGTAAAGGTAAAGGTTTTCCCCTGACATTAAGTCCAGTCATGTCTGACTCTGGGACTCTGCTGCTCATCTCCATTTCTAAGCCGAAGAGCCGGCGTTGTCCGTAGACACCTCCAAGGTCATGTGGCCACTGGCATGACTGCATGGAGTGCCGTTACCTTCCTGCCAGAGCGGTACCTATTGATCTACTCACATTTGCATGTTTTTGAACTACTAGGTTGGCAGAAGCTGGGGCTGACAGCAGAAGCTCACGCCGCTCCCTGGATTTGAACCTGCGACCTTTCAGTCAACAAGCTCAGCAGCTCAGTGCTTTAACCCACTGCACCACCGGGGACTCGAATATAATATAATGTAATATAATATAATATAGAGACAAAGTTGAAGTACTTTGGCCACATCATAAGGAGACAGCAAAGCCTAGAGAAGACAATTATGCTGGGGAAAGTGGAAGGTAAAAGGAAGAGGGGCCGACGGATGGCATCCTTGAAGTGACTGGATTGACCCTGAAGGAGCTGGGGGTGGGGACGGCCGACAGGGAGCTCTGGCGTGGGCTGGTCCATGAGGTCACGAAGAGTTGGAGACGACTGAACGAATGAACAACAACAACATATACATTTAATATTTATGATATTGTAATGCAATAGAATAGTAATAATAATATGATATTATAATGATATATTTATATCACATGTAAAATTACTAATAATATTACAATATAATGGCATAGTACAATATAGTAATATTTAATACTGATATTGTACTATGCTAATAATATGATATATTGTATGTGTGCTGGTACGGCTGTACCAGGAGCTCCTACTTCATTTTCTTTCTATTGAGTGTTTACATGTATTCCAAGGTTCCATGCATTTCGCAATAAGGTGGTTTCCCTTGCTCTGCAATTATAGGGCCAATGACCCGTCAATCATCATTATATTCTTTAGTTCTGCCCCTTTCCCCAAGGCTCTGGGAGGGAAAAGAAAGACTTTAGGCAGTCTTTCAGTTTTGGAAGCCCAGTTATAAGACGTGAACTTTCCCCACCTGTAGAGAAGCTTCGTTTCTCACAACATCTGGGGGAAACAGCCCTAAAGCTTCTAAGGAAAACAGTTTTACAGCATAACCCTTGTTGGGGTTAAAGATACAGATCCACATCATTCGTGGAGAAAATCCAAAAGGACTCCAGCTGGAAAATCTACAAAGTCTTGGCTGATAGGTCTACTTGGGTAACTAGAAGCAATTGGAGCCGGGAGTAGGGCCCACACCAGCAGAGCCTAGAAAACAGATTGCCCGGGAGGGGTCAAAAAGGGTTTTCCTTGTTAAAAAAAGAAACAGTTCTCCAAGAAAGGTGCCCACCAGTTGATTCAAAGCCTTGAAGCATTTGTTTAATTGGGTTGTTGTAGGGTTTTTTGGGCTATATGGCCATGTTCTAGAGCTCTAGAACATGGCCATATAGCCCGAAAAAAATCTACAACAACCCAGTGATTCCGGCCATGAAAGCCTTCGACAATACATTTGTTTAATTTGTTGAAGATCTAAGAAGTATTTGATTGTTTGTTGAAGACTTAAGCAATAATAAAGGACTTTGTTAAACCTTTCAAGCTTCTAAAGACTCTGTATAGGAAAATCCTTAGGGCCTCTCAGTCGAGGCACCCCGGCTTCCTGCTGGGCACAAAGAGCACGCCCTATTCAAAAGCCAACTGCTATAGGCCCAGCATGTGACAGCACAGTATGTATATATATCTTGTAAGCTGCTTTGCCTTTGAGGTGAGAAGGGTGGCATATAAATGTCATAAATTTATGTCATGGTTCTGGCCTGATCTACCTGTCCGAACGCGTCTCCTCCTATGAACCAGTTAGGACATTAAGATTGTCAGGGGAGGCCCCGCTCTCGATCCCGCTGGCTTCACAAGCACGCCTGGCGGGGACGAGAGACAGGGCCTTCTCAGTGGTGGCCCCTCGGCTGTGGAACGCCCTTCCTGCAGATATTAGATCGGCCCCCTCCTTGCTGGCATTCCGGAGGAAAGTAAAGACCTGGCTGTTTGAACAGGCATTCGACTAAGCAGTGTGATTGATCGACTGACTATCGGAACACGGAATATCAGATAACGAGTTTGGATTCTGATTTCATTGATGAGACCTGATGGATTTGTTATATTGATGTAGTGATGTATTGATATTGATGTTTAATGATTTGTGATGCTATTGCTTTTAAATGCTTAATGATTTTGTATTGTGTATACCTAAATTGTTGTAAACTGCTCTGAGTCGCCTAAGGGCTAGAAGAGCGGTATACAAATAAAGTAAGTAAGTAAGTAAATAAATAAATACTACAACATAGATTGGAGCCCCGGTGGCGCAGTGGGTTAAAGCACTGAGCTGCTGAGCTTGTTGATCGAAAGGTCGCAGGTTCGATTCCGGGGAGCGGCATGAGCTTCTGCTGTCAGCCCTAGCTTCTGCCAACCTAGCAGTTCGAAAACATGCAAATGTGAGTAGATCAATAGGTACCGCTCCGGCGGGAAGGTAACGGCGCTCCATGCAGTCATGCCGGCCACATGACCTTGGAGGTGTCTATGACAACGCTGGCTCTTCGGCTTAGAAATGGAGATGAGCACCACACCCCAGAGTCAGACATGACTGGACTTAATGTCAGGGGACTACCTTTACCTTTTTTACAACATAGATACACCCAAGGTCAAGATAGGGAATAGTTTAGGCTGCTAGATTCTGTACTGGGAGAAAGGATCCAGGCAAGAGGAAATGGAAATGAAGATTTGGGAAGAAATGGACTATGTGGATCGATAGCTAAAAGGCTAAAACACTGAAAAAGGAATGGAACGTATGCTTTGCTTGGTTAGCTGCACCTTAGATCACAGGGGGGAAATTGCTAGTTATTTGTAGCTTCCTCCTTCCAAGCACTGATCCGAGGTTGCTTTTGGGTAAGTCCCGTTGAGTTTGCTGGGTTTTTTTTTTTTTATTTTTTTTTATTTTTTTATTACAACATACAAAGACAATAAAAGACAATACAAAATTCGTTTCGTTTCTTCGTCAATACTATAACATTCGAAAATTTATACTAATGCTTTCTGACTATCTATCAAATATAGGTCCCCTACTACATAACACATTCTACACATTACACAAACTACACGTATATTAAAAACAAGTGGTTTGTTGCCACAGTTGGGCTTCCTTCTCTCTCCATTACAGCATCTCAGTATAGAGTTTCTATCTTTTATATTCTTCTATTCTTCTTACATTATAGCATTCACCTTGCGTACATTCTTCATTGTTGTTTAACCCTATCTTTTCTTACCATAACTTCTCACTTAAGAAAATACAGATATTTATTCACTCAAATTTGGGTAGGTCTACGCACTTCTGAGAAACCGATTTCTTTTATTTACTTTACTTTATATGTTGATATTCTTAGGATGTTTCTGATGCTCTTCACTTCCTATGTAGGTACTGTGTCTTGTTTTTAAACCATTATCAATTTTATTATTTTTTTTTCCCTGAGCCATTCTCTAACCGGGAACCAATTTGTTGGAGATACAGGCATGTTGCGGGAAGCTGCCAGGATATATGTTAGATGGTCTACATTCATTATATCTAACACTTTCTCTATCCATTCTTCTTCCGTTGGCATTTGCTTTTGTCTCCAGACCTTGGCTAGTAATAGACGGGCTGCTGTTATTAAATGGGTGAACAGTTTTTCTGTCTCCTTGTTTCCCAACCCTCCCGTTAGCCCTAGTAAGAAACATTCCGGTCTAAATGGGATGGTTTTCTTTAATATTTTCTGGCAATTCTCGTGTATTAGTTTCCAGAAATTATTTACTTTCCCGCAGGACCACCACATATGCCGATAGGTCCCTTTCTGTTCCCCACATTTCCAGCACGCGTAGCACATCTGCTTGGAGAACTTCGCAATCTTGACTGGGGTTAGATACCACTGATGAGTCATCTTCACCCAGTGTTCTTTCAAGTGGTAGGAGTAAGAGTAGTTTGTTTTGCTGTTCCATACTAAACTCCATTCATTAAGAGTGATGGATCGTCCTATTAATCTGGCCCAGTTAATCATATATTCTTTCACACTCTCTTCCTCCGTGGACCATTCTAATAATATTTTGTATGTTTTTGTTATGTATTTTTTGGGGGTGTCCAGAAGCCTGTCCCAAACTGTTGGGTTTTCCATAAAACCTAATTGGCTGTCTTTCCTGAAATACTCTTTCAATTGCCAATGTTGTAACCATGTGATGTTAGTGTACTGTATTTTTAATTCATCTAGGGTCTTAAATCTAATTTCCTTTCTTTCTCTATGCAGCAGATCTTTATATGTAGGCCATGAGCTCCATCCAAGCTCCCTTCTTTGGTGAGCCTCAAGGGGGGAGACCCAGAGTGGTGTCTTGGGATACATCCTGTCTTTATACTGGTCCCAAACTTTTAGTAGGGCTGATCGAATGAAGTGATTACGGAAATTCTTTTCCACCTTTGCCTTATTGAGCCATAAATAGGCGTGCCACCCAGTTCTCAAATCGTGGCCTTCTAATGTCAATAGCTTTTTGTTTTTTAATAAAATCCAATCTGCAATCCACTCCATACAGCAAGCTTCATAATATAGTTTTAGGTTTGGCAACCCCAATCCTCCTCTTCTTCTATCATCTGTCATATTCGTCAGGTTTATTCTAGGTTTCTTATTGTTCCACACAAATTTTGAAATATCTTTGTGCCAATCCGTGAAGAGTTGTTTCTTTCTAATTATAGGGAGGTTCTGGAATAAATGTAACATCTTTGGGAGAATATTGGATTTAACTACTGAAATTCTACCTAGTAATGATAGTTTCATGGGTTGCCAGTCTTTCAGGTCTTTCTGTATTTCCCTCCATTTCACTTCATAATTATTTTTTAATAATTGAGAGTTTTTTGCTGTTATAAGAATACCTAGGTACTTAATTTTTGATGTTATTTGTAGGCCTGAAAGTTCCCTGAGCTTCTCCCTTCTTTCTTTGGGGATGTTTTTTGTGAGTATATTAGATTTTAGTTTATTGATTCTAAATCCTGAGACTT